>CM067350.1:68412507-68445007 GCA_034190875.2 Urechis unicinctus
CCTCATTGATCTTTATTCATTTGCAAAATTAGCCTTAATAATCTATGTACTGGTTACGACCCTATTCCCCGAATACCGTTTTCAGTATTAGTTCTTGTCTATCACAATTAAAGCAATGACAAAAGCAATATCTTCAGTAAAATGTCTGTTATTGCATACACAGTAGCAGATCCTCTGTATCAAGCTGAGGGATTTAATCGCTAGATTATGCTTATGATAGTCATAAACAGAACCAGGTTGTACATCGAGCACTTTTGATAGAAACCTTGTGAACAGGTATATCAACAACATTGCCGCGTTGTAGTCGATAAAGCTCCTTTGTCAACACTGTACAAAAGGTCCAGCAACTATCATTATATCATGTGGGTACAGTATGGTCTCTCTTTTTGTTGTATTATAACATTAATATACCGCATTCCCTGCAATTGCTGCTCATCAAACGGAAAAGAACAGAGTTGAGAATTGTGATGGCAAATGGCCTTTATAATGTGTTATTCTTGACGTTTCATCAACAGGAGACCAAAAATGTGCAATTATATAATATCATTTAGACTCTGAGATTGTTAACGCATTAATTTAACAATTCCCTTTGTTCAGTTTAACCATCAGCATTCATACAACAGATTATATGGTTTCTTTGAATGTTTCGTAATTTGGAAATGTGAGTAACTATTCGATCGCCTCATTTTTGCTGTGTTTCACCAACCCCCGCTTCATGCCCCTGCTCACGTGGGCTCTGTGTGCGCCAATGTAGCCGGTTTTGTGTTCAAATTCCATAATAACATGAAACAGGATCGAGATAACAACAGCATATTGTTTTGATGATGTTTTCAGCGCATGCTTCTTATGCTTGGAGCAACTCCCTCCATAACGTTCGAATACAAGCAACGTTTCGATGAATAGTTTTTACTTAAATATGGTTATTACACAGTCACTGATAAACTAATATACGCGCTTGCAACATTTCACTAAAACAGCCTTCGTAACCCAGTGTTCACACACATCTGCTTGTAATGTTACCATATATTCTTTGTAATATAATCATTGTGAGATACAAATGACTGTACAATTCAAATTTTAGTTTTTAATTTCTTCGCAAACTCTATGAATATTATTGTAGATTATGCCAAAGCAAAACCTGGGCGTCTTATACATAGATTTTTCCAACTTATTCTTAATTCAGGCGTGGATTTAAAAACGTGGACAAGGCTGCGATAGATTGACAACAACAGAACCACAATGGGAGAGACAATGTAAATGACCTAACCAGCAATGCTGGATCAGTACATATCCATTATGTTAGCATTATAGTGCTCGTTGTTGTCACGGTTGCTGCTGACGTATAAACAAACTCTGCAATAATGTGTTCTGGCATATAGTTGCTATTCTAGAGGCCGTAATAGTAGTTTCGAGCATTTTTTGTGCGATGTATCCGCGCTCAAAGCCGTCACACAATATCGGGTTTTCTTAAGCTTACATATTAAATAAGATTTTACGAATTTTGTGATGCTACGCTTACATGAGATCTTTATAAACCCTTAGAGTTTTTAATAAATTTTACCATAAATAGTAATGTTTTCGGTTGATACACATTTAATTATCGGTGATTTGAATACCTTCTTAATCGCTGTACTAGCATTCTGTACTGTAATTTGATCTGCTGCTGTTATTACCCAGGCACCGAATATCAAGTGAAGAGTAGCATATGTAACCAAGAGCAAATGTTTTATAAGCGTTTATATCCGACTTAAACTTTCATTACATCAGTTCGATTTCATGCCACAAGCCAAGCACCAGAGACCCTAAAGATGCATGGCACCTTGTGTTGTTTATACCATGATTTTGTTTAAGTAATTGCGCTATGCAGTACCATATAAACAGAAAACACCACGTAGACTCAACAGGTAGTGGATAGATAGGCACTTTTAGCTAATTTTCATCTATTAGCTATATAGGATGTGGGGGTACAAACATGTTCACCAACTTCTCTCAGCATGCATAAAATGCTGCTTTATAAGAGATTCACTGGTGCATGTTGCATATGCTATGGGTTACATTTGCAAAGAACCGTTTGGCTGACCTAGCAAAACCGGAGCCGGCTTTACCAAGTATTCTGCTGGTTCATTTACCAAGGTGCACTCCGACTTTTTAACGTAGATACGTCAATATATTATTTATACGTAACAACTGCCATTATCAAGTTAGCTGACGGATAAATTGCCTCATGCACGTCTGAGAAACAATGACATTTTGAAGCGCGTATAGGGGCATATTAAGTCCACAATGATTCGATGCAACCACTAAAAGTCGCCTGACATTTTAACAATAGAGTCCTTGCAGCACCAACGAAGATGTCATACCTATGTAGTCGATGTATAGGTTAATAAAACAAGTCTAAGGATTACAGTATATTATCGCTTCATAGTCTTCAGTAACGTGATCGTTGCTTTACCGTTCTACTCAGACCCAACCGACGTGAACCCAGTGGAAGCGCATCTGGGCCATGATCATTATACTTACGGGTAGTATTGACTAATGAAAAGAGAGGTTTATTGATGGTTAAGAGCAAATGAAATAGCGATAATAGCGATAAACTGCTACTGTGTTCATGCCCTGAAACCGTGCAGCTTTTTGTCTGGTATTGAGCAGCTTAGCCCGAGGGAAATGGAGAAGCGAAAACCTTGCCATTGCCGATATGTTTTTGTTGAGGCGTTGGAAGCTGCATTAACACTGCAACCGCACGAGGGGTTTAGTTGCTGGAATATGCCTAACAACTGTTGCAAATTATCGGTATATCGATAAGATGCGCCATCAAATTAAAACAGCCACATCGGATGTCTAACAAATAGAAAATAACAATGCATGTGGTTTCGCATGCATGCTATAAATACTACGTACATACACAACCTCAGTGTTATAGCGTCGCATCAAACTGCGGGAAGGCACTGTATTGTGACTGTAATGAATGTGGGAAGCAGTGATGCTTGGACCGCACCACCGTCCACTGGGTGTGAACCCGCCATAAACCTGCAAAAACCTGCAACCGAAGATTTGCTAACTGTCGTGACCATAACGCATCCTCATTTCAAAACGGTCTTAGTCAAAAACCTACCGGCAGTAGCCAAGGCTGTAGGGCGGCTTAGATATAATTGGACAAGCGTTATGAGCACCCGTAAACCTGTGATCTGTATCAAAATCCAATATGACGCGACGATTTTATTAACCACTTTTACATCGTCTATGACAACGGTCTATTGAGGAATATCTTCAGGGTAACACTCGGGACCCCTTGTAAGAGGCTTGTGTTTTCATCTATGAGCCGCCAGAACAATATAGTCTGAGGTGAGTAAGGCCCAATTTAACTGTTTACTTTCGGGGTAATGGAATGGGTTGGGTGAATTAGTCTCAACTATATTAAGTTCATAGCGGTAATTGGGAGCAATATATGTCCGTAAGCTAGATCTATTGTAACATAATAAGCTGCATCTCGGCAATAATTAGCATTGTGCAGTTCGTGGATAATAAAGCCAGTGCGTCGATTAAACAAGCCACCGTACTACCTGCCATGCCAAGAGACGCATGTTAACCCCTCTAGTCTAACGGAAGCAGACTCATCGCCGTTGGTATAGGTTTTAACCATCATATCGCCTCACGTGGACACAGACAGCATGCTTCAGGATGTGCGCATCAACACATGTGGCTTCCAGGTGTTGTATGGATGGTGGCATTGGTCGAGACGTTGGCTCGTATGATTTTCGCAACAGAAAAAAAGACCACCAGTCAATCGCTTGGATGCTCAAAATAGAAAATATTGGTTTTCATGATCTTATCCGCAAAACAGTAAGACAAACCACTTGTGAAAGCATAGGACTGGAAAATGTAGGTAACATATCCCAAACGACTTTTTTTTCAATGCAATGCCACCTCGTTCTAGCCATAGTCTGTGACAAACAAATCGTAACTAATAAATGTATGTAAGAATTCAGGATTGATAATTAGATATTACGACATGAAGGTTTTACGACTGTCAAGCAGCATACAAGAATGGAAACTTTATTTTAGTGAATAATATTATTTAAGTAAACAATGTTCAGATGACTTCAATAAAGAGATGTGATTTAGATTCTAAAGTGCAAAGTGTACAATGACAAAGCTACACTTGTAACCAACTTACATATTTAATCAGGTTCATAAGCACATAAGCCAAACGATTGTGTTGTCATAGCCACAATTGATTCTGCAGTGCGCATATGTTTTTAACCTTCCATCACTTAGAAATAGGTTTGAGAGCCCAACAATCTTATTCGTTCTCTTTGCACATTAAGCAAACATCTGAAGAAATGAAATATGCGAGCTCCTTGTTCAGATGTTATTCAACACCAATCAGTGCTACCTACGTTTATGTTATTTATTTTGATCAAATGGACATATTTTGTTCCGCCTGCCTCAATAACTGATGTTAATAAGGTAAAAGATTCCTTCCCGCAACGAACTAATTTGTACTTTTACGACCTATTTAAGTCTTTTAAATTTGACTTAACATGGACATGCATGTGATTGACGTTTTGACACACTCTCTCATGTGTGTGTAACATTACGCGTGTCTTTGATTTTGCAGATGTACCCAATACATCTGGTCTGCACGACTCCTTAAATTGCTGTATCCGAAAATATAACCACAATGATACCTTTTGCCCTAAAATTATCAACGAATAATTAACACAACTGACCATGATCTCGTAACAAAATTTCCTTCTTTTGTTATGTATCCTATCGTTTAAAACATGCACTGTGTCCCTGGCGTTTTGCACAATGTTGATAGGAACCTGATACATGAGCATATTCTACTTGCTTATAGAGGCCGATGCATTCACGATTTTGTAAGAACGAATTACTAAGGCATGAGGCAACTTGAAAGTCCTACATAATATGCACTCGTATTAACATAAACAAAAACAAGCAGCACCAGTATCAAGGAGTACAGCATGCGTATACTATCACACACTTCAAATAATAAGGCTTACAAAAATTCGTTACAGATCGGTATATAAATAACATGCCACTCGCGGGTCGAACCAGTCAGAATGGCTATATTGTAGGACAACCAATGTAAGAGTCGCACTTCAATCACAGCCGATGAACTACACACAAGTTTCCTCATGTTTGTTGCATTCATACATTAAATACTTTAGAATAAAATAATATTTTGATTCCGATGACTATTGTCTTGTCACAAGGAAGAGAGACACAATAGTTTATATTCGCATAAAAGCCTTTTGTATCAATAATTGCAACACAAGAACAGTGAAACCACTCGAACGCATGTGTCGGGTATTATCTCATCTGCTTACTTATCATAACTCTTGTCAGATGAAGCAGTCATTTACAGAAAATAATTTTCTGTGTTTGCTATGGTTATTTTGCATTGTGATTGGGGAAGGATTGAGGACACACCAATTGGTAATGGCAGTCATTTCTAGTAATAACAGCAACTTATTATTAGCACATGCCATTGTAAGTAAGTTAGCTATGCGCTGTAGTAGTGCCAACTAGTGTGCTGACAATCCAAGATGACATCACGTGCACAACAATATGGTGATTCATATCAACCAGATAGCGGTAACATGGTTTTTAAGAAGTTTAATTTATATTTTCTTTTAAAACAAAGAAGAATATTGTCCGTAGCTTTGTAACGATTTCTCTTTTACTGACACTGAATCTTAACGATGGCCAATGGTCACGGTCGCTGATATCTGTTTCACCCTCGAGTAGCACACCAAAACAAATCTAATATATAATAAGGCTAATCGTCATTGGTAGGATAAGAAGATGGTAGAAAACTGAGCTTACCTCTAGCGTAGACACTGAATGTCCTCATGTTGAGAGGCATTGGCATGGTTATGTGTTGTTGTGGCTAAGCTCGCTTCGATGGCCTCTATAGCAGTTACACGACTGCGTTTGAGGGGTATGATAACAGATCATACATTGTCGTCTCCAGGTCTGGTCGTTGTTAATGTTGCAGCAACAATGTGCTGCATCATTTTTATTTATATGATTATAATGATACGTCGACCATAGGCTACCCGTACATCAAAAGTCACATATCATCGCATGCGAAGAACGACAGGACTTGTATAAAGATATATCGAATGACAGTCAGTGGCTCTTTTGTATTTAATCATGATTCATTTTGTACAAGGATTCAACATCACTCACCATAGCACTGTCGATCATATAAACCGTCTTTTCATAGAACTCAACGCAACGTAATAGCACATTGGCGAATATCGTGCTCAAGACAAGGACATATGATGTCAGTTAACACATCGTATGGGACCAATAATCCCATGATTACGTATCAATGCCAATACTTTATTGTATTTAACTATCGTCGCATTACTCCAATGCTAAGGGTTGCCAAGCGTAACTAAAATGGAAAACGGGCACACGGTGTCTACCATCTAGATGATTGAGTTGGACGGGTAGTGCTGTTATCTATATCCCCACTAACGCAGTTTTCAGTAGTGGAGCATCGTAATTAAACCAAATACATATAGTTTTGTGTGTTGTGCGTTGCAATTGTGTTGCAAAACTGTACGTTTTGGGGGAATCTGTGAACTATGCTACAGTTTGACATGACACACATTGTTGAAATAAAACCGAGGTTCGTCTTGGGGTTCGCATTTTGGTTCTGACTACTTAAAATTTATCAGTCGTATAATGTAATACATTGGCGAATTAGCCAAAACTAATATGATAGTTTCTGACAATGTTAGGCGGTTATTGGCTCTGGGCTACCATAACTGCCAAATGTCAATGTTATGATGTTCATAAATGTTACTATCTATCTCTCTATCTAATATATATATATATATATATATATATATATATATATATATATATATATATATATATATATATATATATATATATATATATATATATATATATATATATATATTAACATATATATATATATCCATATATATATATACGTATATATATACATATATTATATATATATATAAATATATATATATATATATATATATATATATAAATATATATATATGTATATATGAATATGTAAAGTTTTATATATATAGATATCTATCATATATGTTTATATATACTTACATTTATGAACATTTGGCTTGAAATTAATCAATGGCATGGGAATTTCGGATAACCAATAGCGGTTATTCTAGCAAATACCTACATATGCTGTAACAGCTTATTTTTTAGACTTTTTATGATGACCTTTCGTGCGACAAGCAATCGGCTGACTGACATGGGAGCACAAAAAACCGGATATGGTCCTTTAAATCCAATTATATCCTCTCGCTCAGCGAATAGGTACAGCCATCTTTCGTGAATGTTTGGACTCTTAAGTCACAATTTGAGACGTTTTAATAATTTTCGAATCCAGCCTAATGAGATCCCAGAAAACATTGGTATATGTTTTAAGATAAATATCATAAGCTTTGTTTGGCTCTATTGAATCCCTCCGTTGTTAAACCATGTGGTACAAATGTAGTAGGCTATAAGTAGTAGAGAGTGCCACATCGCGTGATTAGCTTTCATGTCCATTTAGTACCGCTAGTCGGAGTAGCGTTAAGAAAGTCCATTACGTCATGTGCCCAGTTTTGCCAGGAAAGGTATTTCAGCAGATTGCACACCATTACGACCATTATATTGAAATGTTGATACAAGCACGATACAAGCACAAAGCATGTTTGCGGCTTTACATAGGCAACGCATAGGCATATAGTTCCACACGAGCATCTTGATTGATTTTGCGAAACATTGCCAGAGTTGGCCCACTTATTCAGATATGGATAAGACATGCGTGCTTTCATCGTGTAAAACCTAACAAAACTAGGCAGGCACAAATGGGTTGCCGATACGAATATTTCTATTGGTAGTGCGATATTTTGCAAACTGAATGTAATGTTAAGGTTATCAGATCAGCTGCATGCAACATAATTAGAGGTAAGAATTTTAATCCCGAAGCGAGTAATTTATATTGTGAATAGAGCATATAACATTGGTGTTACAATTTGCAGCAAGATGGATTGACACCCATAATCGATAACTGGTCCGTCGCAGCCAATCTAACTCCACCAACTGCTAAATAAAACTCGCCGTTGTTCGGCCCGCAAGCATTGCTACAATTTGTAATCCCACAGTTATAGGAAACAGATGTAAATGATACAAGAGAGTTTGAAATGTCACCTACAATGTCAAGGAAATTGGTTTAAAGATATTTGCAATTTGTATACAACATTGAGACTATATAATAACCAATGGTTGAATTCCTGATATCGGACAAAACAAGTTTTGTGTAGCATTCCGACGCACATGTATTCTTAATGATCATGAAAACGTGTTTTGACACACAACGTTAGAAGAAAATATTGAAAACCGGTAACCAAACAACGAAACACCTCATTAACAGATGCAGATATCGAAGCATGGACATGAAAAATACATAGCAATGCGCATGAAGAGAATAAGACTCAAAACATCGGCTTGACCAGACGAATGACAATCTTGGGCAACATTCCGCTTTTTGTTCTTTTTTCACATGCTTCAAGATATCTATTCCTTGTTGGCGCTGCACTTCTACATGTTCAAATATGGTTTAAAATTCCCTATCTTATGTCATTGAGATATACAAGATGGCATTATACTTAGGGGCAGATCCAGATAATTATCCCCTTTATCTGGTTGTTATCTACGTGGGTATTGATAGTGTTATATACCGATTACCCGAACATAAAAGGCTAGTGGGACGCAAATGCAAATGGCTGTTAATCTCATTTATCATTAGCAAATTCAAGCAAATTTCATCCGGTAGTGCGTCGCTAACGCGTACGACTTCGTCGTCACCTGAGCGTCTTAGTGTGATTCCTAGTTTCATCACTGCGCCAATTTTGGCCTCGTTCACTATCGTCGCTGAGAGTCGTGGCTAGTGGTCTGCGTTGATTATGTGATATGACGCTCTGCATAGCGATAGACGAGAATTGGCAGGAATGGCTGGTATTTACTTTTTTTGCAATGCTCCACTGCGTTTTTGCGCAATCTGACATCAATTATACAATAAACATGGTTTGATATTGTTTTGAACAGAGTGAGACTGAAGAAGTCGCCGTAATATGGACGCGCTTACTACATGATGACCAAGGCGGCATGATATGTTGACTATGGTGTAGAGTTAAAATGGCTGAGCAGTGACGTAATAAATTGGATAGTCAGCCATTCTGCTACTATACGTATGTGATTCATTTTAATGGATGATTCTGATCAATGCTGTTTGATTAGATGGCAATGCATAAAAACACGTTATTCTTGGCGTCGCTTTTGGCATGCAAATAGAGAATTCATGCATCGTTATAGTCCAGGGACTGTGTGGATGCTCACAAAAATATCGGTAGTCACAATATGGAATACAAACAAATAAATCCAAACAAACGCTTCATGCATACATACATACATGCATACATACATACATACATACATACATACATACATACATACATACATACATACATACATACATACATACATACATACATACATACATACATACATACATACATACATACATACATACATACATACAGACATACATACATACATACATACATACATACATACATACATACATACATACATACATACATACATACATACATACATACATACATACATACATACAGACATACATACATACATACATACATACATACATACAGACATACATACATACATACATACAGACAGACATACATACATACATACATACATACATACATACATACATACATACATACATACATACATACATACATACATACATACATACATACATACATACATACATACATACATACATACATACATACATACATACATACATACATACATACATACATACATACATACATACATACATACATACATACATACATACATACATACATACATACATACATACATACATACATACATACATACATACATACATACAACCACTTCGTCATATCCCTTAGGGATTTGTTTCTGGACAGTTACTTTGTTTTTCCACAAGAGCGGCTGTCATCGAGGGTTCACACGATATGGGGTCAAACCGTTGACTTAAAAATAGCTTCCTATATATACACGATCCCTCACAATCAGTGTAATGATTAACGATGATTTTCAATGTTGGGCCACCCAATACTTTATGATGAGGGCCAATAAATCGTTAGGTCCCCTGCCAGTGGTCATCAACAGTTTTTGTACTAATTGGGTAGGGTTAAAACAGCACTTAAAACCTTTGTCATTAAAATACACATCAAGCTAATTAAGTGTCTCTAGTTCTCCGCAATTCTCGAGTTCTGCGAAGCTGAAAACGCACCAAAAAACACTAATATTATCCAATACATCAGACATTTTATGTACTTGTGTGAGGCCCCCACGTAGACGCCGTGTTTCATGAATTGTCAATCCTAACAAGCGTAATCCTTGGTTTTAACCTAACTCAGCCACACCGGCTACGTGCTTAGTAGGCTGAGCTCCACCTGTACACCTTCCCGGTAATTCAAAACTCCCCAGTAATTGTGTGACGATTTAACAACCATTAAGGGAGTTACTGTGAAATTATATTTACCGCCATTTCCAATGAACACATAAGTTTTTCAACGCTTGGCTGAAGAAAATGCAAATGCCAACGGACGGCCTTATTGGCAATACGTGATGTCACCGATTAAAAACCAGTCGCGTTCATGCGGATAAGTGCTTGTGTCCGCTTATAAACAATGGATTTTCTTAATGACAAGGTTTGTGTTGCGCCTACAGCATAGTTTCAGCAAACAGAAACATACCATCCAGTTCCGTTTATAGATTGAGCAATGTTGATGCAGTGGTTACTGCCAATTTTGCGAGCAAATCGTCTAGCGAACAGGTGAATCAATTTCGTATTCATACAAAGCCCAGTCACTGATCGCGAAAATTGCTTTACAGAGAAAGCTTTGAAGCTTTCACCTCGAAAACAATCGTTGCCGAGTGTTTCATTGTACTTGTATTTGGTCAAGCATACATTGGAAAAACAAGCGGAATACTTTGGCTTCTGACAAATTTTTACAGAGGATATTAAAAGAAGAAAAGCCACAGCGAATAACAGCTTCTAAGTCTCAATATTCGTAATATCTGTTGCGACATTGTCTTTGACACGTTTCCTTTTCGTTCATTTTCTCATCTGTCTATAAACAATTTGCCTTGTGATGTATTTGTTTAAGTAACAACACCAATGAGACCAATATCAGAGATTCGCATTGTATTTCGCCACAGTTATGATATTTATTGTTGTATGATGGTTGGAAAAATAAGGGTTTTATATATTATCCAAAGCATGGCGCGCGAGTCCAGGAAATGATACCAATCGACATGCAACATGCACTAATAACTTTTTCCCCAACGTTAACGATACCCACAAAACTTTAAATTTGTCCTCTCCGAGTTATGCACAGTTAACCAAAGATAAGTGTTTTCACTGGACGATATGTTCGATTCAAAAATAGGATCAATGCAGCATTAACTTTCCTTACAAACTCAATCACTCCGTACTGCAATGTAAAGCTTATATGAGGATATCAATAGTTCTGTATAGCTGTGCTTTACTTGCAGTATGAAAATTTGTTAACAATTTATAATACACAACGCGGGTACTTAGTGTCGCAAGGCTAATCTGCACGTGTACTGTGGTAACCCTACTTGGTACGCGTTTGCTAAAATACACATGGTTCGCACGATCTATTGCAGAATGCCAGTGATGTATTCAATCTGAATATTATAGCACCTAAATAAAATTTTGGAGCTGGGCTAAGTGTTAGGTTTTGTAGATAACCCGATATGCTGATTTGCAATAACAGCGAAGGAAATATTGAACGTTTAATCAAACGAGCAGATGATTTCATATTGTTAATTAATTCATAGATTATCATTGTTAATCATAGATGATTAACCCATGTATAGAAGAGCATGTATGGACAAATGAAAGATACATGTTGATCTAAAAACAATATTTAAATGCCTTGTATAAGATGATTAGGGTGCAGTAAGGTTTATGTTTGAGGTTTTGGGCATATTTAATAAGCCAATTGGCTTTAATTGATTTAACTTGTCCATTGATATTTAACCTTTCTCAGTTTCTCAACCACAATAGTGACAATACAAAGGCCAACACAAAAGTCGACATACTATTTACACTTGCCTTCCCTCTTTCTCTGTTACCATACGTCGGTCCCTCTACTAATGGGCGCTCTCGTTGATGCAGTTAATATACAGACCAGCCTACTTGTAGTCGATCTCCTCAAATATGGGATTCTAGTTTGTGAAACCCTAGAGAAGAACAGGATAACACTATACAAGTAGAAACCGGTAAAAAGGAATTTGGGGTGCTTCAGTGCACAACATCAGTTATAAACCGTGAAGAGCCTGCTTGATAAGATTGGAGGATCTGACGATGCAAGCTTATCAGCCCCGTATCAGACTATCATAGCCCATTATGAGCTGCGCAAGTCAGAAAAATCATAATATTGTAAGCATGACAGGTTATTCCAGAATACACCACTTCTCAGATGCCTAAAAGGTCGGCTAGTGAGCAGCATTTGGAAGTTTTTTGCTACTGGCCTCAAAACGCGACATGATTTCATTAGAATTGTTTTCATCGTATATCACAATATTTCCTTTATTTAATTGGAGTTCCACAGTGGTAATCCGACTTCAGTAATCGATGAGCAACGCCAAAATGACCAGTAATAGCGAACTTGCGACCACATATTCAATGCCTACTTCCAAACTTTATCCATTGCTCTTCGGGTCCCATCACCAAGTCATCAGGACTGTCATCTATTTTGGACACATGCTTAATCTGTGCTGTAAGTCAAAACATTGAAGGACAGCATCAATTGTAAGAGGCAGCTACTAACCCTCCATAATTTCACACAGAGGAAGTTTCATCACTTGTAACTGGTCAAACTGTCTGTCTGTCGCTCGCATTACACCAAAACCAGGCGCCCATCTTAGCCATCTGTCTCGCAAGTGTGTAGACTGCAAAGGCTTTCATATCGGCCAAAACAACCGCATAATTATGGCTCGCCTATCTATTCCGATAATCGATTATGGGAGACCTGTATTCAGAATTCATTTCACATAATACAAGCAAAACAAAGCCAGCTCTTCAATAATCCCCTATCGGCTCAGGATAAAATGTTCTGCCCGGTCACAGCTTTGTCGAGCAACACACGCTTTTAGGGGGACGCCATAGCTCGCAATGTCACATATTGCCTAAGAGCGTCACTGTTATGCTTAGCGCAGTTGCATCTGATCAAAACACGACGTGGCGCAGTAGATACATGTATATTTTTTTAAGTACATCTTTGTTATCATTAATTATTTATTCGGAATATTTTAATTGATAAAATGAAAACGATTAATGCAAATATAAATGGTTTTGACACTTATTATTCAAAGAATATACTTTTGGTCCTCTAAAGGTCGTCCACGAACTGTCAAAATACTAATTCATTCATACAAATCCAACCATTCGGGCCAATATATATTTGCGGATTAGAAAAATAATCTTTGTAACAGATATGATCATTATGAAACATTAGTAGCGTTTCGCGATATAATTCAATGTTGTTAAGAGATGAATAATGAGATTTTGGTTATAGCATTTTGAGATCAATCATTAAAACATCATTTCGACAACTTTGGTCTAAGTATATGTGGTTTTAGGGAAAATATTGAGAGTTACTATGCATCAATATTTTGTATCTGGTGCGTTTATGTCTACAGCAAGATCGACTGATTTCACCTTCAAATGCAATATTTTTAGTTTTTGTGAAATCCAGGCATGCCAATACTATCGTCAGCTCAGGCCGTCTAGTCGGTGTTGCCAACGTATAGCATTAATGACACATGAACTCGTGCTACTGTATGCTCTTTGGTCGTCGTAACACCTGTGTCCATCTGCTAAAAGGCCAGGTGGTTGGTTCACAATCGGTATAGTAGAGCGCTTATTACTCAATTGAGAGCATGTTCATGCCTGTCAAATGTCAATTAGCAGTGCTGCATTTAATGCTAAATGAATATAAATTGTAATGGCTAATAATTAGAATGCAGCTTCTTCATTTAGGACCAGCTGTTGTAATGTAAGAGATACATTAAGATTGTTAGTCCCGCATGGAGTTGTAACACTGTATGTAAAATTATGGCGCACCTATTTTATGGTAACTCCTTAACAGAATACATTTCCCGAGTACCATATTTGATTGAGTAGTCAGCATCATACATAAGTTATCAAAAGAGTGGGCTGTTGGCAAGCCTTGTTGTTCTAAACAGCGATGTATGCCGGCTGCAAGACAATGACTGCTTAGGAAAAGTGCTGCATACTGCTGGATGTGAATGTGTATCAGTACTAAAGGTATTTCCAGTGATCATTATTACAGACTCTTTCATATAACTTATACTGATTTGCATCGCTACGATTCTTGCAGCTATGACTTGTGTTAAAGTCGCTATGACTTGTTAATCGGCAAATACCATACCTCACGATCCTGGCTGCCTGCCATTATACTTACATAAGAAAAATCGTGCTTGAGACCTGATACATCCAACCTGATTGATGTCTGGTTCGGCAATCGTCGATGCTAGGAATATTTTGCTTGCAGAGAAATAGCAAGGAAGCTAGAATGTTTTTCTCTAAGCACGTTAGAACGACAATGCGTATAAGATGCAGTTTGTGGATTTCCGCATTGGTGTACAGTAGCAATCGATGTTCGGCAACGAAAAACATTGATTAGCCTGCTCGGATAATGTCAGTGTGATGTAAATATCAAGCAGTGATATTGAACGAGAACGCATCAACCCCGATTACCTGTCATTCTGAGAACTCTCACGCCTATATACTCAGTGTCACAATTGTTCACAGTGTCGCACGGTGCGTAGCAGAAATCAATTGCTCCAAGAATCAAGTTTAGACAGTCCACTGAATAATAATGAGGATGCATGAACGTTTATGCGACCGATCTGCCTCCGTTATTCGATGGTATGGCAATAGAAAGCAATTTGCGGTGCTGTAATGCATGATAATGTTATACAGTAGCTGATTGCCACAACGAAGACGACGACGACGGCGATGATGACAATGGTGATGATAATGACTTTGAGGACGGTGATCATTGGGATGAATATGTTGATGAAGGTGAAGATGAAGACGACAATAACAGTAATACTGATGACAGTGGTAGTTATGGATACCATGATGGCGCTTATGTTGAAGATGATGATGTTCACTGTCATGACAGTACCACAACAACTTGATCGTTAAGTTGGACGCGTGTGGTCCATCAAAAAACCCGCAGGCCCATTGTCTGTCAGAAGAGCTCAACAAGGAGACGACTAATCGTCAACATTTGGGCTTATTTTTGCGACGTTCAACACTTATTTGAACAGGAGGATATAGCAGATTCACTAGCTTGGAAGAAAATGTTTTTTTAATAGGCAAAGGTCACACAAGCAAGATTTTGCCGAGTGTGTACGCTCTCAATCATACGAGACCATCAATCAAAAGCTACATTTCTTCAACGAGGGTCTAAAAAGCATGTTTGATTTACTGTTAGTTTCTCCTTTCTCTGATAATAATAATATTATTTGGTTAATCACCCACTTGCTGCGCTATTAATGCATTTCACAATAGCCAAGCATGCAGATGACTTCCCAATAAAGCTGCGGTGGGCTACCATACATGAGGAGCCGAACAGTGTACCACTCGTCATTATTTCATTAGTTACCGTATACTGATATTGTGAACAATGGTTATCTCATCTAATATAGCACGAGGTGTCCTTAAATGGCGAAATTGGGAGGTATATAGCGTGCACTAATTGGATACATTCTAATCAGAGGTAAAGCGATCCCGGAGATCTGGTCAACATTGATATTGTATTTCGAAAACAACTGCATATTTGCGCCTGATAAGGATCGAGCGTGGTTTTTCCCCCAAGCATTATATCGCAAAACTGTTATCGCATATGCCTGCATTATTGACGTCAAGAGCATGACAACGTGCTAGGTAATTGACCATCCCTATAATGCGTATATTTCTCGGACGCAAATATGAGATAGTTACAATGAATATATAATCTACGAAGGCTTTTACTCAAAACTTTATCAGGGACTATTTGCACACATAATCTGCGACCCCGCCAACCATTTTTGTTTTATAACTATTTCGTAAATGACCGATAAAGTGCTATATGTGTCCGTCAACAAGCCAACCTTAGAAATTTATTAACACCTCGTCATTAAGATATTATATGTCCCTCTGCTGACTGAGCTGGTTGTTATTTTGGCAGATATATAAGAGAAAACCAAAAATATCTTCAAACGGTTAGATAGCTATATCCGTGCACAGGGATTATTTACTTGCTATAATGCCATAACAAGTAATAGGTATATATAATCTGATCTTACTTCCAGTAAGCAAGTTGCTGATATTCGTCGTCACGCTGTACTGAACTTAATCGTACACACACTGAAATTAATCATCATATCTGCACCACTCTAATGTACTAAAGGTTTAGGATTGCAGCACTGACAATGCGAAAGTGATAGTCACAATGGCGCCGACATGCACCATGTTCCATGCCCCTCAATACTTTTCTTAACTATAGGTTATATCATCTGGTAATCTATAAGAAAAAATAGATTTGCTTAACACAAAAGACGTTATTCATTTATTGATGTTAAGACGTTGCTTTGTCGTACACTTTGCCAACAGATGCGTTGCGGCAACGGTTGGCATAAAATTGTATAACGTATTCTCAATATAAGTAAATAGATTCCGAATAATGAGCCGACAGGAATAGGCGTCGTTTTGTACGTGTCTTATGCGAATGGTACGTAAAATGGCACATTTTTGGGTTAGTGACCCCTCCGGTTATTAATTGATATTCTGTGCAGTTGCCCCTCCGTAGGCTATTTGGTAGGAAGCGGAAGTGGGAAGCCCGCGAAAAGAGAGAAAAGTTCCAAACCAAAAGAGTAAACAAGGACATTTTTATTTTGAATATGTGGCATGGATATTTAACAATATGGAGTCGTGTGCATACAATTGAAGGACGGGAGTCAGTGCTGTAAGTTTTGATGTTTGGATTTGTAATCAGTAAGTTTCGATGGTATAAATGTCTTCGATGTAAATTCTAGGTTTGAATTTGTAAGCGCACTCATTGTATAATTTTGGTTGTATTCTAGATTCACGGTGCTCAGGTGCTACGATTTATCATGCATAGATGTCGGATGTGAGATGAAGGAAATAAAAGCATCAGTGGAATAATAAAGACTTCTAATTTCAATCACAAGGTTATACTCGGACGCACATGACCATAAGACAACCTTTACATGGTATGCTTCCTATGTTTGTCGTAATTATTCAGATTCTGAAACCATGACGTTACCATAACTAAAACGACCACACTCACGCATTGTGCGTTTCAACATGAGCCTCGTGTCATAATACCTTGTAACCTGAAGTTCCAGGCGTCGAAGTGGATTGCATATGCTTCTTTTACGTCATAGCTAGGATGGAAGGGGTGATGACGTGGTTCCTTCCCAAGAAGCTACTGTTTACTTTTATAAAAACTGTTTGTTATTTTTAACGGCATATCTTAGTGCATGATATGTAAGACTTTTGCCAACTGCTTTATTAGCATTCATTGCAAGTTGCAACATAAAGTGATACATGACCTAAGTGAATCACATTAATGCAATATGTCTTGCCATATATTGTCCACATAAATCATTCATCAGCTGACGACTACATCCTAGAGTTAAACCGGTTATAGGTACCGGCCGTTTCTGTTATCAACCAAGCTGTTGTGCTACTGAAATCTCGTCTTGAGCAAGAATAGGTTGTCGGCATTGACTACAATATCGCTGATAAGATATTTAGGTTGGTTTACAATGATGTCAGGTAAATTTATATCAACCTGGAGAATAGATACTTTTCGCACAATTAGTAACACGGAGAACTAGAGAAAACTTTTCTTGTGATTGGTGTGAGTTGTCAAAACATCAACCCTGAGACATGATCGAGCCCCCATATGGTGCATGACAAAACCTTGAACTGTTAAACATGGTTTGGGGGCTATGTGAGGTGGCCTGCCACTGTTGAGTCTATTTAACCGATATCTGCCGGCTATAAATGTTACAACTTTTAAAAAGACATGATGGCATTTGCTTCTGTCACGGAATTCCGCAGAATTGCCTCTGTCGTTTGCAATTTATGCCGTGATCTTTCCTGTCATCCCATTTCTTTGTGTGTGCATAACTGCCTGTTGAACGACGACAGCCTTATCATCGATTAACACAATACACGCATTCCTCGGTTGCAAGAGCCACGCCCACTTTCTGCATTACTCCAGTATCGGTGTATTTGCATTCTCGTGCGCATTTGCTTTGGACATATTGCACGCTGGTCCAAGTTGTGTCCTCGTTAGGTACATTGTGATCATAAAATGTTGATAATTGTGGACACATTGTTTACGCAAAAACATTTCCATTATATTGCGCTGTGGTAGTGGCACAACATATTTTCAACAGAATAAAATGTGTTGCCTGTCCATTGGTTTTAATCGATTCAATGAAATAAGTTAAGCCGGTTAACTATTTAGTAGCGTAGTTTCTACATAATAACATGTCATATATGAGTTATTTGCAGCGCCTTTAGATGAGTTCCTGTCTTATCAGTGGTGCTATCTTTATCCATGCAAGGGACACCATCACTAGCGTCAATTTGATTTTGAAAGTTTCTATTGTGGGAAAGGATAACATTTGACGATTCAAATAATGTATCAGGGAAGGTCACTGGCAACATAGCGTATTCAATAATATGCATCGAGGTTGCGGACTTCCTGTGCACAAATAACGACAAGCATAGTCAGCATGTCAGTGACAGACGTGCTCTGCTGCGCTGATTTTTGCATTGGTTAAGCGGCTTAACTCGAAGCAGCAACACAGTTGTTCTCGTCAAAGATTTGCTGGTGGCATTGACCCTAGCGAGGGGTTACAATGTACCGAACACAAATAGACACAACCCATTGAACAATAAAGCAGAAAGCGATTGCTTATCTATAGACGCACACAATACATCAACACTTATCGTGTTACTTGCTCGTCATGTGATGCTGTTTGGGCACCATTGTTGCATCTAATGTTCTTGAGTCTATATTCAGTCCGGGTCGAAATATGCTTTGTCACCGTGATATGAGAAAATGTGCTGGCTATAGCACAGAAGTCATATTGTGGAAGTCATATGACCTAATATGTGTTTTTGAGGGGCAATGCGAAAATTAAGCCAACGTTTAAGTCTAATTCAGTTAAGACATAACATTGTTGTGTAATAGTCACCGACAAATACCTCCCTTTAGCTCCTGTAATGGGCACATTGCTACACAGGTCGTCACTCAGACCGCAAATATTTTGTTGCACTGCAGTGCACTAAGATACCTACGATAACAATTGCCTATCAGTATATAGTGCTAAATGTACAAATGCAATGTAATATACCTTGATGGTGATGGCTTGCTCTACGGGAAGTCTTTTGCTACTCATTTTATTTCGCAGCTATCAAACTACCGTAATTATGCCTCGACAATGAGCTACCTGACTGTTACATGACCAGTTGCACCCGATAAATGCATATGGAGTTTACTGATGATTAAAAATTATCCGCTGCTACAAAGTAATGTCAAATATTTGTTATATCGTCGCATCATTGGATGCAGGTATTTAGATGCGAGATCACGCGTAACCAACAAAACGGGGCGTTGATATCTTCGCAAACTGCACCAATAAAATATCTACAATTAAGTGGTATATGAATTATTCGCTTTATGAACGTACGATCATTATTTACAGTTGGTAGTGTACTCATACATTCAGATTAAATCAACTTTTGATTCAACATTGACTTTGTCAGCCCAATGGTTAGTTCTCTGTCAATGAAATGGATACCAGTCGATTTCAAAGTCTAGAGGTCATCAGACCTGGTAAGCTCTCTGTCGCTGTTGTGATTAAGAAGTGGATTTGGTGAAATAGTGCATTGACCATCAGATGAATCATTCCAAAGAAAGGCAGATTAATACAATTATTCATTTGCATTTTAATATTTGCTCTCAGAAGGGATGTTATTTGTAATGTGGCAGTCTTGATAAGTGGTCATGCACAATCCGAAATTGTGGTTAGTCGGTTATATTCTTCTGAAGCGATTTTCAAATGATAATCGCTTATACCAAAAATGTGGGTCTTTCCAGCAGTAGTTTCGTGACATTATGCACATCGCAAAATTAAACAATCTGGTGAAGGAGTTGACCGCCTTCCACTTGTTAACTTGGCAAATTCGCATTCGCCAAGTTATCTTGGTCAGTCGCGTTTGTGACAATGTATGTTTTTGTTATAAATGGAAGGTCTCAATGACGCGCAGAAACGAGAGGTTTTGATTTGACCTCGACTTCATATGAAGGCCAAGGTCACGTTTATATGTTTCAAACCTTGATATCTTCTTAACCTACGGTGCAATTTTAAAAAAGTTTATAGTTCCTTGTAGCCTGTGCATTAGCCAACTTTTCGTAAAGTATGTTGCAAACAATTGTGCATATTTTGCCCCAAAGCCCCACTCGAAAATTCGTGGTATTGTTTTACCACACTTTTCAATCCCTTATAACTTCGACAATATTCGATCGATGGTCATGCAAATTGGGTCAAATGTTGTTATGGACAACGTCTACCGAATTATTATATTGAATGGATGTCGATGACGCCACTAACGTTTACGATAAAAAGAATACGTAATTCAGCAGTGCAATCGGATGTTAACATGTTGTGTCTCCGTCGTTTATGTATCCAAAAATTGTGTTCGCCTGACGATAGCCCATGCTATTCCGAACTTGTAACGAGTACATCTAATTGTATATTTTCAATAGGTTTTTCTCAAAGTCCAAAAACGCCCCCCAAAATTCACTAACACCCCGATATCTTTATTAATAGACGAAACACGTTGTTGACAAATTCAATAGTAAGAAGGCTATTTGCATTGAAACTAAGACATAAATCACGACTACCGTTTTAGGTCGCTGAATATGCCTTACGATGATGCTATTAGATTGATGTCTGCATTTCATCAATCATTTTCACTGCGCCTATTACAGCAGAAGGCACTTTGCGGGTAGCATTATTTATACGAAAAGCAAGTACATTCCCGGAACACATTCGGGTTGAGGGCTTTGGCCAGTGATCCCATGGGGGCCAGTCAGCATCTGCCCGCATGTAATGACTAATAGCACTACTGATGTCAATGCCTGTAATTGCATCAGTCATCATATATCAACGCCAAAGTAATTTCCTCTTGTCAGTGTAATGCTGCTACAATACTTTCAGTGAGATCCATAAACCAAGAAAAAGGCTTCTGTTGCTTTCAAATCAATTAAAAATCTCGTGGCAAGATAAAGTCAGCGCTTAAAGCTTAGAGGTGCCGGATATATATATATATATATATATATATATATATATATATATATATATATATATATATATATATATATATATATATATATATATATATATATATATATATATATATATATATATCTATATATATATATATATCTATATATATATATATATATATATATATATATATATATATATATATATATATATATCTGTCTGACCTCGGACCTATTCCCTCTTAGCTTGTTATCACAAATCATCGCTGTCTGATTGGGGCACAGTAGGAAAGATGGATTATTCTAATCAGACTTTATCGATTCTACCGCGTGATAACACATGGCCTCGCGTACCTAAGCAACGAAAACGTATATGCTTTGGAGAAAATGGCGGCCAGTAGCATAGTCCGGACATATAATGATGACCTGCATTGACTCAAAAGGGTACTGCTATTGCTCAGCAGGCGAGCATTAAACAGGATTCCCTAGCATCGTGGACCGAACCAGATGGACTGAGCCATATAACTGAAGTCATTGAGCGCGAGCGTCTCAAGCAAAGTTGGCAGGCGCTCTTAGCTATTTGTTGCAAATGGACCATTCACAATACCCTATCATTTGCCTCTTAGCTGGTGTAGATCCATTTGACAGGTATCAGTTATTAGATTTATTCCAGCTAAAGCATAACGAGTATTATTACACAAGACATAACCGTTTGGCAAATTGTGGTGGTAATAAAGGCCTGTCATTGGTTAGAGAAGAAATTCCAAACAGAAATTGCCATCGATGACAATTATTTTTTATCGCTTTCCAAGTACTTTGTATAGATTACTTTTACTATTGCAATGGCTGGATTATGTCAGTGCTGTTGGCACAAAACCACGTTTTCTATTCTATATGAGGTTACAGATATCTTACAATAACACAAATGGGTTACGCTCACATTTAACACACATATTGGAGGACAGTTGATGTAAGGACGGAGGCCACCGAAATCTCACTTTAACCCTTAATCGCAAAGTACGTTTCTGTTATATACTTCTGGCGCATGTAAAGTAGAGTAAACCCCTCGACTGTGGGGTTCGCTTATCCCCACCGCCTAAGAGTATGCGTACATTACATGTGGCCAAGTGCTCCAACCGGCAAACCCCGCTTTCCAAATGCGACAATGCTCGGTATTTTCCGTGGTTCCGATTAGCTCCGATTGGCAAATCTGTTTTGGCGGTTTTGATTCGAGTGGTCAGGTTTCTGGCGCAATTGCGCAGTTTTCTTAGTTAACTGTATTAAGACCATTGAGGCAGAAAGAGTTGTGCCAGTCAGGGTGTGGGGGCTCAAAAGTGATGGGGACCAAGACGTTTTGTAAAGATTAATTGAAGCTTTTTTGTACTAAATTCAACATAATAGTCCCCTGAAGTTAATTGTGATTAATTCATTTAGCGATTGACGGAACACTGCATTATTAGATTAAAACATAGGCATCACTAAAAGCGTCTTACAAATGAATATATGGTATTCATATCACATAGATTGGTCATCCGCAAAGGTTTGCAAACACAAGTCAAAAGGAACAGAATTAGCTGTTGCGAAAAAATACGAAATTTACTGGTCTTCTAGCTTTCGTTTCTAGGTTCTTGTTACATACACTTTGCAAATTTTACAAAGAGTTTGTTCCAGACACACGCACGTACATAGACAGACAGGATAATCCGCAGATAGCGTCAGCTGTGCCATGTCAAACGTGATACATCAGACACTTTCTTTCAATTTCGTCAGGTTTTATAAAGATACATTACGCAGTGGGTGGAGTACCATGCATCACTAATTGTAATGCAGATGAATATCTTTAGATCCTAACGTTGCCATGCACTACACTGAAAGGCCTGTTCGATCATGCATCAATCAATTATGCTACGCAGTACTTGGAAGCAGACGCATCTATTCGGCATTGCCAACGCCTCTGAGTGCTGTATACAAACACCAGCATCTATCACAGGTAACGTAATTACGTAATGTTACTTCAGAATTTACGAAATAGTATATAATACACGTACCTTTTTCATTCCCTCCTGTGTGCTTACTTGTAATTATATCTCACAAGAGGCTCACCAATGACTGTCGTCATTTGGCATGTACTCCGTGATCTTAATGGATACAAACGATGCTATAGACATATACGATACATCAGTGCATCAATAACAAATGTCCGTACAAAAATGATACACACGAATTCCTTCTGCGTTATGATTGTAATATGTCTCATGCAGCATTATCAACTGCTAGCTTCGACTCTCTATGGCTCAACTCTTGCGCCTTATTTCGAGCGAGTGAATACATAGCACATTATCTCATTAGGGACAAGCCTTACCAGCGGATATTTGTAAATAATATTGGAGTTGTTTTAGCTGATTTGGACGTGCACGAGATAATTATGACGACGCAGGTTTAAGAAAGGGTCGTATAGAATGGTTTCCACTATGTGAAATAGCATACATATTATTTCGTATTGGAGGCGACGTGACTTATTAATGTTGCATGTGCGCAAAACCGATTTATATTAAAAGCCTATCCATCGGAGGTTATTAAAATGCTCATTATATTCAATAATGCTGGTACCTCCCATTGCTGCCTCGTGCGGGAAGAAGTAAGTAAACAAACATGATATATATATATATATATATATATATATATATATATATATATATATATATATATATATATATATATATATATATATATATATATATATATATATATATATATATACCGTATATATATACGTATATTTATATATATATATATATATATATATATATATATATATATATATATATATATATATATATATATATATATATCTATATATATATATATATATATATATATATATATCTCTATATATATGTGTGTGTGTGTGTGTGTGTGTGTGTGTGTGTGTGTGTGTGTGTGTGTGTGTATATACCGTACCTGTTATGCAGCAAACTTGGTGCGGTATTACAGTAGTAAATGCAGCTCGTTTGCTCATCGTGTTTGCATTTACGCAGTGTTATGCTGGTATTATCTTAGCACTAGCCGTTCACTGTTGTTGGATAGCTAACCGTATTTGTTCCATTCCACTGAAGCTACCTGTCGTCAATGGATGTTGATAAGAAGCAAAGTCACCCTTTTGTCCTCTTATTTTGCATTTATAAAGTTATTCAGCAACTCTTCGGTTCTAATATTGTGATTGCTATGACAATAGTAGCCACCTATAGTCAAGCTGAAGAAGCAAGATGGAAAGTATAGCATACCGTTGTTTGGTACTATTTCAGATTACTATAAACCAACATTTTAGCATTAACGCTCCTTTACACTGAAGAACATTAAATGCTCATGCATCGTTATATTGCGTTGTGAACTACGTCAAAGGATATTTGTGCTGACCTGCCCAAGCAAACGGATGACGAACGATCATTGTAAATCTATGCTCTGACTATGAAGGTACAATACACCTTGGTTGGTATAATCAGCATTATTATTGATATCACACACAGCGGATGAGCTGACATTGATTTTATTCGTCAAACAAAAAACCGGTTTTGACAAACATATGACAATTTGACGTTCATCTGGTCTGTACTTAAAAGCTTAATAGTGAAAGGCTATATTTGTGAATATTATCAATGCAATAATAACGGTTTGTTATTATTCATTTTTTAAGCACGTAGCTGGTGAAATTTTGAAATGGCAGTGGACAAGGTTGGTTGGATGGATCCATGATTGCCATCAACGTTCTCATGGGTCCTACTGGCAACATGAATCCTTATTACTTAATGGTAACAACATACCAGACGTTGATCTTATTGACAGTTGCATTCATTTTCGAGCTGTAATGGCAATATATCATTCACGTGGGAGTAATCTGATCTACGTGTATGATGATTTGCGTCTTTTTAGTCATTCAATTTCATTCACCTAAACAAATATGTCAATCACCCTTGTTAGAACCATGCACTGGACTATCAGATCAAAGCGATCTAAGCTTTTGCTAAGCAGTCTCTAAGCCAAAGAGATTGTTTTTCTTGATGCAAATATCCTATTTGCTTTTGCGCGTAAGTCTATAGAACAATTACTAGCTGTGTTTTCATTATGTACATTATTAACCATTGAGGATAGTTAGTTCAGTGCGTCTGTTGCGTATTATAAGAATGGTTGGTGCAAAATACTGTCAGGATAAGGGAGGGAACAGAATACCTATTTTGATCCTTCCTCTGCCAACCGTGATTATATCACTAAGTAGATCCAACTTCAGTTTTCATATTATATATGACTGTGACTCTTATTCTTTACAGGCGACAGGCTTTCTTTGCCAGAGCGCAAAAATTACACAGCCATCACCACTTCATAGAATAATATTTTTTTAGGAATAGACAAATGTCACAAACTATTTGTGGAATAATAATAATGGTGCGCTGTTTTACTTAAACTTAAAGCAGAGGCATGTTTGTTGATAACGAAGAAAAGGAACGTAATCTTTGTTAATAATTGCAACATAGACTATTTGCCATGATATTAAGACTAAACCACTACGACCTATCCGCTTCAGTGCGGTATGGCTCTGGCTATCCCTTGCTTTCTCATAGCACTGAAATGTCGGATGAGGCAGTGAAGCGCAGACGACAACTTCCTCTGGCATTTCCGCATTTTATGCGTCAAAGCTTAAAAACATCAATTGTCAAGGTTTTCATATGGTTCGCTGTCAGGCACAGGTTGGAAATCATTGTCTAACTTTACCTGGAAAACGATATTTCTTCAAGCAGCGATCCTTTTTAAACGGCTCGGCCATTTATCTATAATTAAGTGCTTGAATTGCACGGCTATGCTCCGGCGCAAAACAAATAGTGCACTCCCTAAATACGTTCAATTGCAGGTAACTGTATGAGTCAGTGCAAGTTATATAATAAATGACGAATGCCCTCGATGATACTATTTGCACACTGTATTAAGCTGATACTGATATTGAACTTTATATGACTATAGGAATTGATATAATATATATATATATATATATATATATATATATATATAATATATATATATATATACATATATATATATATATATATGCATATATGCATATATATATATATATATATTTATATATATATATAAATGCATATATATTTGTATGCATATATATATATATTGATATAGATGTATATATATATATATATATATATATATATATATATATATATATATATATATATATATATATATATATATATATATATATATATATATATATATATATATATATATATTTAAACAGCCATTACATGGATCTTCCATTGAGGGCTGTTCCGTTGGCTTTATTGCCTTCGAGTGGTATTTCAGCATTCATGCGTGTTCAGTTATTACGCTCTTCAGCGTGACTGTGTTGTCTCGTGCACCACTCCGCTGGAGAGATAAGATCAAAAGTGCAAAGCACTTCATGGACTGGTCACATCATTCGCAAACCACCTTCAGAGCGCCACATTTCAATGGAGATTTGTAGTGTGAGGGTAGCAGCTCAGGTTGCATGACCATGTTTAAAATGAAGCACTACGATAGAACAAGATTGCGTCATCCTCGGATCAGGCTAGCTAATGCTCTACTCACATATCTTGTTTAATGATGCTGATGACTATACAGAGCACAACTTGCGCCAAGGTAGCATAATACTACATGACATATCAGAATGCCACTAAAAAACTTACTATATTATCCTTATTAAAGCATGAATTATATTGAAAAAAGCTCATATCCAAACAACTGACAATACCAGAGTGAACTGTCAAGATCATTACTTGTCACATAAATCAGCATACCCTCCCGACATCGTACGAAGGCATGTTATATGTCGTATTTTTACATCATATAAATGTAGCCCAACTTATATGCGATGAAGTAATGCGTAGGCTGGAAATACACCAATTCACAGACGAAAGAAGTTTCTGCTGTTGGATTGTCAGGGCATATTTATCAGGGCTGTGGTTGCCCCGTTAGTGTACTATATTTCTTGTCCTACCTAAAATAACAACGGCTTGTAAAGGAGCAGGTAATCTGCTTGATTGCTTTGTCACCTTCAGCAATCACAATGCCCTGATTGTCCAAGCAAACACATCGATATCATTGCTAAGCAGCCCGTAAATACCAGTTGATGTGTCGTTTAATTGACAATACTAAATACATGCATCATGCATCCATTCATCACAGCTAACACTGAGTGACATCCGATTAAGCAAAAAACATTTTCTTCGTACCGAACGACAAACGCACATATTTGATAGATTCTACATAACACAGGTGCAAAGTAGTCCTGATTGTCCGAAGCCGCGTGAAGCAGGAAATTGGAAGGTGAGCGACATATGTGGATAAATATCTGGCGGCATATATTCTTACGTGCGACTTAGCAGCAGAATGCTATTTTTGAAATCGGTTGGATGGCATTGCGTCTGATTCGCGTTTAAGGGGCAAAAGTAATGTTTGCGTCAGGTGGGCTATTGCACTTGAATCTGTATAGTGTTCCGATCTCATTGTATTTTCGTATTTCATCATCTTGCCCGGTTGATGAAATAACTCCAAGCCCTTATTCGTTATTTAGAAAATCCGGTTCTTAATCATCGAAACGATTACATTGGGAACAGCCATTGAATATATGTACAAAAATATGCTCATGACAAGCAAACGATGTGAATGATCCAAGACGCTCAAATGAATCAAATCCCAATCAAAGCCTTTGCATACACCATCGACACATCTGCAAGGAATCAGTTACGTCATGAATGCCATGTTGGTTGCGTTCATGTATTAGGGTCAAACGATTTGTACCTTCCAAGCAGGTAACATCACAAATAACTGTGCTATGGATGGATCTGAATGATGACTTTTATTTTTAAACAATTGGAAAGTGTGATAGAATAATCGCCATAGTTCCTCTGCATATATCGTTTTAGGCTATAAAATATTGGCACATAAAGAAAAAACGAAGCGTATAAAAGGTCAATTTCAGGTGAACTGTCCGCTCGTGTCTTCATGCTACTTGATGAGCATTTATTACACCGCTATCGTCGTGGGGTTAAACACGCGGCTGGATGTTTGCGGCGAGGATGATAGGTTGTTTTCATAGCTTTTCCGCGTAGTGCTGTTTGTCATAATTGATATGCATGTGGTATCACTTTTTAATACAAAACAATATCATACCAAGTTACACTGAACTGGGTTTACACTGACCTCATCACCCATAGACAATTGGAATGTGTACGCTACATTGGAGGAATCTCTTCGTCGCTTCCAATTTATAGTACAAACCGTATATACATAGATGGCTAGAGATTGAAACCATCCTAATATTAGTCCGCATATATGGGTGATAATGAGATTGATCAATGTTGAACAAACAATAATCACGTCTGTCTCAAGAGACTTGGTCTCGGTCCAATGCTATTTGTACCTCACTAATACCAAATTCCGTGATTTGGGACTCATTATCGGTGAGTAATAATTTAAAGACTCTGCTCTCCCGATTGAGACAAACTCGTTGGTGCACCTATGCTATAAAGAATCCATACTTTGCTAATTTTATGCTTGCTTTATTCCATATGCGTGACAATACGGGTGACCGCAAAGATAAACACAAAGGGACATGATGCCCCTTAGAAGTGAAGGCTATGCGAATATTGCTTATGTGCCCAAAGTTCAATTATTGAACAAAAATATAGGCGGCCAGGCTTCAGAAATATACGACGCATATTAGAAAACTACTGGCATGTCAAACCGCGGTCAAATTTTTCAATAGTGGATTACCCCCTCCATATACAGATATGGGGAGATCATTTGCACTAGGTTTACTAGAAAGATCAGTTTCAATTAGCTGTGGTTATAACCAAATAACTGACATTATGAATTAACAATTTTTCCTCTGCTTCGGTACACAATGTTCGTTTGTGGTCAAATGGGAATAAACATGAACTCGGTGTATCTGTATTGTTCATAAATATGACTTGAGTGTACCTTTATTCCACTGAAATATCAATTCTTTGTAGGTTTTTTTTCCTAATAATTCTATAAGACGCAATAGACTAGGACCAGCAAATCACATGGATTAAATTGCAAATAACTTCTTATTCTTGCAAATGGGAAGGCGACATTGTTCACAGTGCTGTAAACTACAACATTTCATTCTGTCGCAGTTCGTGATGAAACGATAAATGACTCTGAAGCCTTGACTATACAAACACAATGCCTATAACCCCACAGTATATATTACAACAGATGTTTTACGAATGTGTTTAGCCATTACGTTGAAATAAGCATAAAGTAGCAGACGCCTTTCAACATTACGGATTTGTATTAGTCTCGACTGTTAAGTGAAGGACGTCTGGCACACTGAACATGAATGGGAGATGTGCTAGGCATACTTCACTATTCATGGGTTTTGTAACTTCTGACTTTTCTGTCGTAAAGCTCGCGTTTTGCAGGCAGAATAGATAGCTTGCTTCACGAAGCGTAATATTGAAACTACGATGAATGTGCTTGGTGGCTTCACGTGCATTTCAGAAATCCATCAAACAATGGGTGCCGGTGATCCTAACAATTCATCCTCCTGTGTCGTTCCTACCACATTCCTCCAGCCGTCGTCAAACATGATACATTTTAGTAGGGATTTATATTTGCAAAAACCTTATTTGCTAATGAATCGCCATAATTAGGTTCTTTCCGTACACTGGTGTGTTTGTGGTACATACTTAGTTACTTCTACTGACCACATGTATGACCGTATGTATAACTACATGAAAAGTTACGATCGGGAGATTATGCATAGCGCGATTTGCGTTGATGTTGAGCAAAGCAGAATGCGTGTTTATGAAATATGTAGTATTACAAATAGTTGACTGAGTCAAAGCCTCGTATTGCATATATATTTCTACCAGTGGCTTATCAACGATAGTTTCAGGTTTATCACAGCAAACGGCGCACACAACAAAAGGAAACTTAAAATAACAAACCTGGCTCCTTCATGCATATACATCACTGCTCTGCCAAATTGTATACACTTTACTGAATAAATGAATAGTCGCAATCATTTTGGTTGGTTATAATGGTCAAATCGTCACGTCGATCATGTACACGTACTCTGTCGCAATAAATATGCATACAATATCCTATTAATTTCTAAAGTCTCGATCCTAGGATGCAGACTATTTTATGTTTGGAGGTGTCAAGACAACACAGGGTCAAACAGAACCTCACATTATAACTACTGCAATTCTCACATGAGCACGATTTCTAACGTTTGTCATGTTATATGACTCAACTCACAACGAGTTTTGATTGCATATATCGGCCGAGAATGTGGTAAATCAAAGATGCAAGAAAATGTTCAACTGCATGGCAATTGTAAAGTGATCTCCACGCATTCAATGTGCCAAGGCATATTCTGCATCACTGCATACACTAACATGAAGATAATTAAGGCCTGCTATTATATGATAAGACATTTATATTGATTATCCTCAATAAATCGTTTTGGTTCATTATATGGTGATGCGAAAAACGCTTCGTCTCCGAAACGTGTCATTGGATCGTAAATTGATGCTGTTATTGGTTTTCTTTTGCCTGGAATAAAATTTACGACAATAGTTTATTGTACTTGGTAATGTGTAATGCAATTCTATATTAGAGTCCACAAACTCACGTGATTGACCTATGTCATTGGAGAAGCTCTGTTTGTGTCTTCCGACTGTGCCCTTCCATTGGTCGCAGCCATCTGGATCAATTTCAGCATTTCAGTCTTGTAGAGATGATGCAACTGACCTCGGACCTATTCCCTCTTAGCTTGTTATCACAAATCGTCGCTGTCTGATTGGGGCACAGAAGGAAAGATGGATTATTCTAATCAGACTTTATCGATTCTACCGCGTGATAACACATGGCCTCGCGTACCTAAGCAACGAAAACTGATATACTTTGGAGAAAATGGCGGCCAGTAACATAGTCTGATGACCTGCATTGACTCAAGAGGGTACTGCTATTGCTCAGCAGACGAGCATTAAACGGAATCCCTAGCATCGTGGACCGAACCAGATGGACTGAGCCATATAACTGAAGTCATTGAGCGTGAGCGTCTCAAGCAAAGTTGGCAGGCGCTCTTTGCTAGTTGTTGCAAATGGACCATTCACAATACCCTATCATTTGCTTCTTAGCTGGTGTAGATCCATTTGACAGGTATCAGTTATTAGATTTATTCCAGCTAAAGCATAACGAGTATTATTACACAAGACATAACCGTTTGGCAAATTGTGGTGGTAATAAAGGCTTGTCATTGGTTAGAGAAGAAATTCAAAACAGAAATTGCCATCGATGACAATTATTTTTTATCGCTTTCCAAGTAATTTGTATAGATTACTTTTATTATTGCAATGGCTGGATTGTGTCAGTGCTGTTGGCACAAAACCACGTTTTCTATTCTATATGAAGTTACAGATATCTGACAATAACACAAATGGGTTACGCTCACATTTAACACACATATTGGAGGACAGTTGATGTAAGGACGGAGGCCACCGAAATCTCACTTTAACCCCTAATCGCAAAGTAGGTTTCTGTTATATACTTCTGGCGTATGTAAAGTAGTGTAAACCCCTCGACTGTGGGGGTTCGCTTATCTCCACTGCCTTAGAGTCTGCGTACATTACATGTGGCCAAGTGCTCCAACCGGCAAACCCCGCTTTCAGCGACAATGCTCGGGATTTTCCGTGATTCCGATTGGCAAATCTGTTATCGCGGTTTTGATTCGAGTGGCCAGGTTTCTGGCGCAATTGCGCAGTTTTCTTAGTTAACTGTATTAAGACCATTGAGGCAGAAAGAGTTGTGCCAGTCAGGGTGTGGGGGCTCAAAAGTGATGGGGACCAAGACGTTTTGTAAAGATTAAT
>CM067350.1:68450007-68499116 GCA_034190875.2 Urechis unicinctus
CTTAATACATGCATCATGCATTCAGTCATCACAGCCAACACTGAGTGACATCCGATTAAGCAAGAAACATTTTCTTCGTACCCAACGACAAACGCACATATTTGATAGATTCTACATAACACAGGTGCGAAGTAGTCCTGATTGTCCGAAGCTGCGTGAAGCAGGAAATTGGAAGGTGAGCGACATATGTGGATAAATATCTGGCGGCATATATTCTTATGTGCGACTTAGCAGTAGAATGCTATTTTTGAAATCGGTTGGATGGCATTGCGTCTGATTCGCGTTTAAGGGGCAAAAGTAATGTTTGCGTCAGGTGGGCTATTGCACTTGAATCTGTATAGTGTTCCGATCTCATTGTATTTTCGTATTTCATCATCTTGCCCGGTTGATGAAATTACTCCAAGCCCTTACTCGTTATTTAGAAAATCCGGTTCTTAATCATCGAAACGGTTACATTGGGAACAGCCATTGAATATATGTACAAAAATATGCTCATGACAAGCGAACGATGTGAATGATCCAAGACGCTCAAATGAATCAAATCCCAATCAAAGTCTTTGCATACACCATCGACACATCTGCAAGGAATCAGTTACGTCATGAATGCCATGTTGGTTGCGTTCATGTATTAGGGTCAAACGATTTGTACCTTCCAAGCAAGTATCTAACATCACAAATAACTGTGCTTTGGATGGATCTGAATGATGACTTTTATTTTTAAACAATTGGAAAGTGTGATAGAATAATCGCCATAGTTCCTCTGCATATATCGCTTTAGGCTATAAAATATTGGCACATAAAGAAAAAAGGTCAATTTCAGGTGAACTGTTCGCTCGTGTCTTCATGCTACTTGATGAGCATTTATTACACCGCTATCGTCGTGGGGTTGAACACGCGGCTGGATGTTGGCGGCGAGGATGATAGGTTGTTTTCATAGCTTTTCCGCGTAGTGCTGTTTATCATAATTGATATGCATGTGGTAGCACTTTTGAATACAAAGCAATATCATACCAAGTTACATTGAACTGGGTTTACACTGACCTCATCACCCATAGACAATTGGAATGTGTACGCTACATTGGAGGAATCTCTTCGTCGCTTCTAATATATAGTACAAACCGTGTAAGCATAGATGGCTAGAGATTGAAACCATCCTGATATTAGTCCGCATATATGGGTGATAATGAGATTGATCAATGATGAACAAACAATAATCACGTCTGTATCAAGAGACCTTGTCTCGGTCCAATGCTATTTGTACCTCACTTATACCAAATTCCGTGATTTGGGACTTATTATCGGTGAGTAATAATTTAAAGGCTCTGCTCACCCGATCGAGACAAACTCGTTGGTGCACCGTTGCTATAAAGAATCCATACTTTGCTAATTTTAGGCTTGCTTTATTCCATATGCTTGACAATGCGGGTGACCGCAAAGATATACACAAAGGGACATGATGCCCCTTAGAAGTGAAGGCTATGCGAATATTGCTTATGTACCCAAAGTTCAATTGTGTAACAAAAATATAGGCGGCCAGGCTTCAGAAATATACGACGCATATTAGAAAACTACTGGTATGTCAAACCGCGGTCAAATTTTTCAATAGTGGATTATCCCCTCCATATACAGATATGGGGAGATCATTTGCACTAGGTTTACTAGAAAGATCAGTTTCAATTAGCCGTGGTTATAACCAAATAACTGACATTATGAATTAAGAATTTTTTCCTCTGCTTCGGTACACAATGTTCGTTTGTGGTCAAATGGGAATAAACATGAACTCGGTGTATCTGTATTGTTCATAAATATGACTTGAGTGAACCTTTATTGTACTGAAATATCAATTCTTTGTGGGTTTTTTTTCTAATAATTCGATAAGACGCAATAGACTAGGACCAGCAAATCACATGGATTAAATTGCAAATAACTTCTTATTCTTGCAAATGGGAAGGCGACATTGTTCACAGTGCTGTAAACTACAACATTTCATTCTGCCGCAGTTCATGATGAAATGATAAATGACTCTGAAGCCTTGAATATACAAACACAATGCTTATAACCCCACAGTACATGTTACAACAGATGTTTTACGAATGTGTTTAGCCATTACGTTGAAATAAGCATAAAGTAGCAGACGCCTTTCAACATTACGGATTTGTATTAGTCTCGACTGTTAAGTGAAGGACGTCTGGCACACTGAACATGAATGGGAGATGTGCTAGGCATACTTCACTATTCATGGGTTTTGTAACTTCTGACTTTTCTGTCGTATAGATAGCTTGCTCCACGAAGCGTAATATTGAAACTACGATGATTGTGCGCGGTGGTTTCACATGCATTGCAGAAATCCATCAAAGCAATGGGTGCCGGTGATCCTAACAATTCATCCTCCTGTGTCGTTCCTACCACATTCCTCTAGCCGTCGTCAAACATGATACATTTTAGTAAGGATTTATATTTGCAAAAACCTTATGCGCTAATGAATCGCCATAATTAGGTTCTTTTGGTACACTGGTGTGTATGTGGTACATACTTAGGTACTTCTACAGACCACATATATGACCCTATGTATAACTACATGAAAAGTTACGATCGCTTATCAAATTTTGGGAGATATGCATAGCGCGATTTGCGTTGATGTTGAGCAAAGCAGAATGCGTGTTTATGAAATATGTAGCATTACAAATAGTTGACTGAGTCAAAGCCTCGTATTGCATATATATTTCTACCAGTGGCTTATCAACGATAGTTTCAGGTTTATCACAGCAAACGGCGCACACAACAAAAGGAAATTTAAAATAACAAACCTGGCTCCTTCATGCGTATACATCACTGCTCTGCCAGGTTGTATACACTTTACTGAATAAATGAATAGTCGCAATTATTTTGGTTGGTTATAATGGTCAAATGGTCACGTCGATCTTGTACACGTACTCTGTCGCAATAAATATGCATACAATATCCTATTAATTTCTTATGTCGGGATCCTACGATGGTCAAATCGTCACGTAAATCTTGTACATGTACTCTGTCGCAATAAATATGCATACAATATCCTATTAATTTCTATTGTCTCGATCCTAGGATACAGACTTTGTCATGTTTGGAGGTGTCAAGACAACACAGGGTCAAACAGAACCTCACATTATAACTACTGCAATTCTCACATGAGCACGATTTCTAACGTTTGTCATGTTATATGACTCAACTCACAATGAGTTTTGATTGCATATATCGGCCGAGCACGTGGTCAATCAAAGATGCAAGAAAATGATCAACAGCATGGGAATTGTAAAGTGATCTCCACGCATTCAATGTGCCACAGCATATTCTGCAGTCACTGCACACACTAACATGCAGATATTTAAGGCCTGCTATTATAGACATTTATATTGATTATCCTCAATAAATCGTTTTGGTTCATTATATGGTGATGCGAAAAACGCTTCGTCTCCGAAACGTGTCATTGGAGCATAAATTGATGCTGTTATTGGTTTTCTTTTGCCTGGAATCAAATTTACGACAATAGTTTATTGTACTTGGTAATGTGTAATGCAATTCTATATTAGAGTCCACAAACTCACGTGATTGACCTATGTCATTGGAGAAGCTCTGTTTGTGTCTTCCGACTGTGCCCTTCCATTGGTCGCAGGCATCTGGATCAATTTCAGCATTTCAGTCCCCGATGTGGAGGTAGATATCCTGTTTGGATTCTCTTGTAGAGATGATGCAACTGACCATTTAAGCTATTTATCCGATTGTCAGTTGGCCACTGATGAATAAAAAGTCAATGATCCGTTTGTATATCCCAAATCATCTTGCGATAACGTAATAATTATTTAAGTTTATGGGTGGCTAAGTATAACAAAATTAACCCCTTCCCACCTATGTGTGGCCAAGTAAAATCGTTCAGTGTTTTTTTCAGTACCTAATAATATGGCAGTGGGTGAATGCACAGGAACTACTCTCAAGCCAATAAGCCTTGTAGAGAAGTACTTATATATATACAAAGTAAACATAATCTGCTTTCTTATTTCTGCTTCTTCTGACATTCTGTGAAGGTAACGTTAAATGAATTGCGAGGAAATTTCAAGACTGCCAAAAAAAACAAATCGTTTTAGTCAGTTCCAAGACTTGTGCATTACGTCACCAAAATCACAACTACATTGTAATAAACGGGGTTGTGATGTAACGATAAACAGCAATTCTGTGGGAGGATTCGCAAATGAGGAAGTTAATGACATACAATTGATATCATCAGTGGTATAGCTTAACGCGGAATGTTAGGATTTCAGTCGCATGTATCTGCATAAGCAATAAAGGAAATCACAGATAAAGCCTAGCTATGAGCCTTATCTTCCAGATTGTCCAACATCCATTGAATGATTAGACCCTCTTCTATGTGTACTTGACCATGAGTGATCAGGCTTCCGAATGGAGAACTAATATGATCCTCACCGAAACACCTCCTTGTATTGGTAATCCAATGTGCCTGAGGGCAACATGTAAGAAATGCGTCCAAACAAATTGTAAATACTAGCACAAGGAACCGCGTCCTATAACTCCTATTGCTTTGACATGGCCTACACAAAATGTTATTGCCACAGAGAAGTATTGTATTGCCATTATCATCAAAAGGGTAGATATAATATAGGTGTTTCAAAAGAATAGATTTAGCACGTAGTTTGTGATGCACATCCATGTAAAAAGAGCGCATCCATGTAAAAAGATTTTTAAATGATGGTGCATAATATAAGTTATCCATACTAAAATGAGGCCGGTATTTAATTAGAGCATTGCCGCGGAAGTCAATTCTTTTATCGGGTGAATATATTCGCGACCGAATACACATACAGCACGAATAAGGCGAAAAACCAGGGTATCCTAAACTACTTGTATACGAACAACAAATACTAAGCTATAAAGTCATGTGTTGAGAGGCTGAGTATTATGCGCAGGCATTAACCATGTTTTTCTGGTGCATATACTGTAACTACCAACTTTTATTGGCGGCGCGTGTTAATGAATAGCAGGGGTCTATTCATTTCAAAAACCACTTGCGTTCTTAAATTATCTTTGATCTTACTGTATGAGACAAATAAACAACAACAAGCTAGCTAAACGCTATAGGATGAAAGGCGAACGATACGAGGTGCTACCGTGCAACGTGCTTACCCGATCTTTGGTCGATATATATAACAGGCCCTTTGGGAGTTAATTCGGGCGCGATCTGATCCGAAGATTTAACGATGAGCGGCCAGCGTGCTGTGTCTCTGTTTGTCTTTAATTGAGCTGTTTCAACTGGCTTGGCTATATCTTGTATCCGGCCTTGGAGGCGCGTGGACGGGCTTGCGTGTGGACGGGCAGACGGGCCATAGGGGGGAATTCCAGCCCGTCCAAATTTACAACATGCGTCATAAAAGTTATTTCAGAAACAACCAAGACAAGACCTCTGTGACCTAGGACGCTCATATCCTGTGAATGATGGAACAAAACACGATTATATCACTCAATGTTGGTTCTTCCGATTGATATTTAGGTATGCAATTAATCTATCGTTCGTTTAGTAGGGTTCGAGGGAAATGTGCTCGGATGATAAAACGATATGATATACGCGCCATATAGACGTTACTGTTGTGGACTGCAGTCAGCTTGTGCTCGTGTATGCGCGGCGTTTTGAAGATTGATCGTGGAATCTGTGGACAGAAACACCCAACACAAGCTTTCGGTCCTCATCGAGTGTGACCAGATACCTAACACTAAGGAAGAGATACCTCTAGCACTTCACTAACCTCATGTGCTCGACATTGAAGCTCATATCCCCCACGAAGACCGCAATGCTGAGATATTGCTCCTTATCGGTAGATATCTCATTGAAGCTAACTATGTGCTCGACCAACGCATCGGTCCAGACCGTACACCATATGGCCAGCAGCTCAGCCTTGGATGGGTCATCATTGGAGATTCCTGCCTCGGTGGAGCTCACCAGCCTGATAGTGTCGTAGTCAACAAGACCTCCGTTCTTTCAAACAACCGTCCTTTGCTGTTCACACCATGTGTGAAACTAGCGAGAATTTCTATGCACCATCCCTCTTTCACACTGCAACAGAGTTCCGTACGCCTAAAGATGTCTTTATCAGAACCGAGGACGACGACAAGATCGGAACCCCAATCGAAGTCATGGACCATGATTTCACCGAGGACGAAGACGGCCATTGGGTAGCCCCTCTTCCTTTCCACAGAGAAAAACAAAGGCTGCTGAACAACAGACCTAAAGCAGTGAAGCGTACTTAGACGCTCACCTCCAGTCTGAGATAAGACCCTCGCAAGAGGCAGCATTTTGTCTCATTATGAAAGGAAACTTTGATGCTCATGAGAATGATGAGTGCTGGTACCTTTAATCTTTGGGGTATATCACCCCAAGAAACCTGATCAGATCAGAGGTGTGTTTGACTCTTCAGCGAAGTTCAACGGGGTATCCCTCAACGGCGTCCTCTTGACAGGGCCAGATCTGACCAACAACCTAGTGGGCATCCTGCTGAGATTCCACTGGGAAGCTGTGGCCGTCATGGGGGACATCCAACAAATATTTTACTGTGGTTCCTCACAGGGACTTTCATGGGGGTACAATGACAATGACCCGGACCAACCAAAAATATCGTATGTTACGTGTTTGTTTTAAGGCCGTCGCCACCTATGGTTTGACGAAGAACTCAGATCGAACAGGGACACAGAGACATGATACTGTTCGTTCCACAGGACTTTTATGTAGGGATGACCGTCTCTCTGTATGATCAAGGCCCTTGAGTTTATCCTGAAGCTTTGCTCGAAGGAGGACCCGACAAGGTTTCCTAAACAGAGAAGAAATAAACTCATTTCCCACGGAGGATCTTGCCAAAAAGTTACGTGGTCCTCACCAGAACCGTGCTAGTGTCAATGACAACAGTCAGGGGACATCAATGCCTCAGGACACCCAGGGGATGTATGATCAACTCACTAATTGGAGCATTGGAAAGACTCTAGAAAAGGGGTCAATTCAAAAGACCTGCAGATTCCCTCACTAAGCATACAGTTTACTGATCGCTGTCCGCAGGTAGCACCATGTTTTCAGCGATGCCTCTGAAAAGGCCATCGCAGCTGTAGCTAATATGGAAACTATCAGTACGGTTGAAATACAAATCTGCATAGAAAAGGCGAAAGTTACTCCCAAGCATACCCTCACCATGCCCCGCCTGGAACTGTGTGCTGCCTTGCTGGCTTCAGAGATGGGAAATTTCATCCAGGACAACCTGAACCTTACCTTTGATGCAATAGTGTACTAATCGGAAAGCAAATTTGGCGACTCACAAGACCTGAACAATGGGTGTATGTCCCTACCCACCTGATCCTTGCTGATTCAGGTACGAGGGCCATACCGGCCGATCAGCTTGCTTACTCAAGCTGGCTGCAAGGGCCACTATTCCTTCACTCCAGACAGAATCCCCCTGAGGTGACACTGAACACAGATGTCTACGTGATTAAGGCAGACGATGGAGAAGTCCGCCCCGAAGTCACTGACGACAAATGTCAGAATCAACTCACTTGGAGTCATGAGGTTCACACGTTTCTCGAGGTGGATCTCTCTGGTGAAAGCGATAGCCAGGCTGACACAAGTCGCTTCAACCTTCACTGGACCCAAACGAGGCATCCGATGTCGTGGTGATCTGGTTGCAGACGACCTAGAACATGCCAAAGGGTTGATCATTCGTGGAGTAAAGCGCGACTCCTTTTAAGACGAGATCTTTGTTCCGAGATGGCTCAAAACCTCTCAAGAGCAGCTCCATAGCCAAACTGGACCCCTACATGGATCCCGAAGGGCTGCTTCGAGTCGATGGTCGCTTGAGATTTTCAAAACTTGACTCAGGTGAGAAACACCCTCTTATCAGTGATAGATCTCAACAGATAGCCACCCTGTTAGTCCGGCATTACCATGAAGAGGTGATGCACCTAGGGACGACACTTCACCAAAGAAGCTGTCAGATTAGCTGGGTTCTGGATCATTGGTTGCAAACGCTTTGTGTCATCAATCATCTACACACGTGTAACATGTCGCTAGCTTCGAGTGAAATGCAGAAAATGGCTGTCTGGAGACATGACCTCCATTTACTAACGCGGGAGTTAACACTTTTGGTCCCTGGAACATCATTGCTGGCCGCCCGAGGGGTGGCCATGGCAACAGCAAACTGTGGGCCATCGTCTTTACTTGCCTCACGACACGAGCCATTCACATCGAGGTCATGGAGAAGCTCAGTAGTTCTTTTATAAATGCTCTTCGTCGACTCTACGCCATGCGCGGCCCAATCAAGATCTTCCGCTCGAACTTTGGCACCAATTTCATAGGATGTGCCAACCTCCTGAAGCAACATCTACTACTCAATTGAATAGAATTGTTTTCAACTCTCCTCGTGCGTCGCACATGGGTGGAGTGTGTGGGAACGTATGATCAGCATCGTAAGGAGGATCTTAGACTCAATCATGCTTCGATTGCTTAACGAGCCCCTCACCCAAGAGGTCCTCACTACATTCATGGCCGAAGTTTGTGCGATCGTCAACGCACGACCTTTGATTCCGATCTCAACGGATGAGACGACAAAAGCGAAGATGGTTTACTCCTGTCATGATTCTCAAACCTAAAATGGAGACGGGTACAAACTTTGCTCGAATGTTCTTGAGGAGCTGAAGCTCAGAGTACCTAACCCCTATGCAAGGGAGACGGATTGACCCTCACAGGAACGTCAAAGTAGGTGATGTTGTTCTCTTAAACGAAAAAGACCTTCATCGCAAACGACTGGCCAGTTGGTTTGGTCAGTGAAGTTTTCCTTGGCAAAGACGGACTAATCCGAGAAGTCAAACTTTCGGGTCTCAAAGGCGGGCAAGATTCACACATATGCTCGTCCTATCACATAAGTATTTGTGCTAGTGGAAAGCTACACTTACTATTTGGACTGTCATTACTGCATTAACAAATTAGCGATATCTTTTATATCAGGCGAAGTGTGTGCTGCCCTCTGCGTTTGCCGGTTATCTTATTTGGTTTATAGCTGTTCGCTAGGGGCGCTGCCGCTCTGTTTTGTGTTGTAATGAAGTTCTTTGTCAAATTCGTCGTATAATTTTTCCCTGCATGTTTGGAAAACGTAACTAACTACGCTGTAAATTATTTCATTTGTTTTTTATTGTATTCATGTATAATATACCCACCTTGTAGCTTGTATGCATCACCTGGTGTTGTGTTCCTTTGTATAAGTGCTTTAATTATTGCTCTCTCTCACCGTATTCAGAGTCAGTCCGTTGCTGTTGTCTGTCAAGTTATATATCACACTCTGTGTATCTCTCACTTATTTGCCTCTGAGATTTTTTACCCTTTTGGTTCACAAGATGGAGAAATAAACAAGTTGTTTTTACATCTTTGAGTGTATTTCTTGTGAATCGGGATCGGGTTCACTAATTCTACTGTGCTCCAGGGTTTGTACAGATACCATTAAGATATTTTGAAGCCAGCATACACTTGGTAGCACGAAATGTGTGACGAGATGACAAGACAAACTTAATACGTAAGAAAACGGAGAGTGAAAGTTTATACTATTGGGATATTTTGAAGCCAACCTACACTCGACAGCAATAAATGTGTGTCGAGATGACGATCTGAACTCCCAGCCTTTGCTTAAGCTACCGTATTGGCCTGAATGATTCGGAAGACTGCTAAGTGATGACTAAGTGACGCTGTTTTATCGCAAAATTTCTTTTGTTCCAACGTGTTACAATTTCATCGATTTTTAAATACAACACCCTAAATTCTTATTTTAATCAGAACCCCCCCCCCCCCCCCCACCCGGAGGAGACACGTGACGGTTCAAGGCGCTTAAAGTCCCCAACTAGACGAGTCATAAAATCAACGATTACAAAATGTCTTTCTCAAGAGCCTAGCGAATTATACCCACGGCTACAGACATTACATAACTGCTCGTGACCAAGGCGGTTGGTTTTCGAAAGGAAGCTATTCATCATAAATTACGCCCAACTACAAACAGACTCACAGACGACGAGTTCTCGCTGTCATCAGTTAAAAGCTGCATATGGGGTCTTACTGGCGGCCTACAGCGAAATAAACTACATCCTTGTCCAGTAGTCACGTCCAGCCCTTGCTTACAGATCATTCATCAAGCGTTGCGCATTTAGCGAGCCCTTGGCGGGAAGTATAAAGTCCACCAGAGAGGTGGGTCGCACCACAAACGGGCGCTAAGACTCCTTAAACATGGTGATGTTATGGATATCTCTGATAATCATAGGGCTCCTATGGCCCTGCGGAAACTGTGACACGCTCAGCCAAGGTGAGCTCTTAACAACAGAACTCAAATACTACTTCAATAAATGTACTGCATTTGCGCTCATCCTAGTATTAATAAGCAAATTATAGCAAGTATAGGTAATGAACTAGTACTATAAAAAAGTATTTACTCTCTATATTAATTTGAACAACGGGATAGAATGATGGAATACAACGCGTGCGGTTATTGTGCCCTGGCGTTTATTTCTACCACATACAACGCATTAATGTCGTAAATGATCACCTACCTGAAGAATCTTATTTATTTGTTACCGCGCTGTACAAGTGAGGCGATATTTGTTCTTAAAATCTCCGCATTACTAATAATCAGTAGAATGAATTTTGAATATGCTTGTCATGCATGGCTTTTCTCTGTTTACGAGATCACGATAAAGGGCTAAGTAATCCGTTTTGATAATAATTGATCAATGGTAGCTAGCGTTGGTAACCTGTGTTATGTGTGTAATTGTCTACACCAGGCTTTGTGAACATATATAGCGCCTGAGTGAGCAGTGGGCAAACACAGACTTAACCTTAAGTTTTAAAGGGAGCTGGTTAAAGCGAATTCACTCAATGACGCAGTGATCCAACTACTGTGGCCTTTTGACAGGAGACAGCTTAAAAGGCATAGAGCGTATCTAGAGAGAACAGAGGAATTACTGAGGACTCTCCAAGTCGCCGATACGATCCTCGCTAAACGGACCCCCGCTGCGGTGAGACGAGTGAATTTACATTGCTAGAGTCATGAGGCCAAATATTGCGTTATGCTTCTGAACCAACTGCTCAACGTTGAATCTACATCATGAAATAAAACCTTAGCTAAACTCCGTAATGATAAAAATACTTTGATGATATTGATTGTGATGAGGATAATGAGGATCATGTTACTTTTCAAAATCACAAAACAGATCTAAGAGTATAGGACAGGTAATTTTCCTACTTCTTACGATGATGTCGACTATGCTGCTGCTGATAGTGATGATGTTAATGATGATAATGATGATAATGGTGATAATATTGATAACGATGATAATGATGATGACGGTTACGGTGATGACAATAGTGAATAATGATGCATCTCGCTTATAGCTGGAACACGATACACTGCCCGTTGTGAGATCGGGTAGTGTGGATGACGAAGGGCTCACCGAAGACAGACAGAAACTGGCCGAGTATGTACTAACGGGCGACGGCGTCAAACATCAAAAGGTGAATCCACAGACCGCGTTATCCAACAATTCCAAGGGCAGTTCTATCAAACATTTTCAGGTTAAACCTTAGCCTGCGCTATCAAACATATACAGGTAAAACCACTGGCAACTTTATAAAATATTTTCAGATATTACCACATACATCGCTATCACACATGCACAGAACACGGCTACCGTTAATCACGCGCTGACCTTTTTATGATATCTGATGTAAATATCGGTACGGAGTTATTGTTGCTGCAGCTGAGTCGGTGCCCGTTCCTTCTTGATGCCACAGTATACAAAATAATGTACGTTTAGGCCACAACATGTATTGTCGTATGCAGAATAATTTGGGCGCGAACGAGGACGAGGATCCGATAGAGGTAGCAATTAACCAGTTACAGAAGACGACAAGTGAGACCAGCTCTGACAGGGAGAAATTGCACGCGCTGGCACAAGCAATAGCTGCTGCTGGGTATTCCCCGCCTCAGTTTGTAAGAAGCCTACATCGTTAAATTAATAGGATGTTTCAATTGGAAAGATATACAACAATGTTTCTGTAATTTTCTTTGTAAACATGATAAATGTTTTAAAACCTACAATGCACTCAACAGTTAGGGAAATGCTTGTATTGTATGAAGGCCGGACTGGATGACACTGGCCGAAGCACTGTAAGGAGCATTCTGAACCGTGGACGCCGCCTCTCGTACGCCTCCAAGTCGTATACCCGCTGGCAGAACGGAATCGTCATTTACACTTTCCAGTCCAACTCGCCACTCTGTAAGCTCACCGAAACAGACCTTTCGCCGAAATTGTTTGCAATAAATTAGATCTGAATGTACTGAATGTTGCATCAATTGCCCTGCAATGTTTATTTTGCGTCGTACATATAATGATTGAGAGCTGTGTTGTAAAGGTTCAAAAATTCCATGAGGTATCTGTGTCTGTCTGTACCCACAAAGCCCCCGTCCCGGAGTCGAACACGCGGGTAGCCATGCGCTACATTGAAAGCATCAGCTGTGTTCGCTTTGTGGAGTACTACAGCGGTGTTCATGCCGCCCTGGGCCTGTCACATACCACCTACCTAGAGTATGGCGAGTTCGGAGGGTAAGCTCAGTTCCAATCTCACAGTCTAAGGGTTTGGTGCCGTTATTGATAACTATATAAGACGCAGTTTGTCTGCTTACTCTAAGCCGTATATATGTTGTCTACTAGTTAGGCATGCGGGTCAAAGGATTGACTTCATGTTTTTTCTAAGTGAAACTGCGATATATTCGTGATGAAGGTCTGTAATGATGTGGAGAAGGTAGCGAAACAAGATCGACAGAGAGACAGGGCTTACTTGGCACTGGATCTTCCGTTGACTTAATTTGAATGACGAGGATAAGAAAACATGCTAGCCACAACCCCTACCTGGCTATCTTGATCAAATTAACAGCGTGGTAACAACGTGTGGTCGTAGTGTTCCGCCGAAACTGTAGAATTTCTGTGTTACAGGTGTTGGTCTTATGTTGGTGCGGTGTTCACAAACGCCCAGCCGATTTCTCCATGCGGACAGGTAACGCCAGTGGTTGAAAGGAAATTGTTCCTTGTATGTTTGTTTATATCATATGTAACTAGCCTGAGTTTCAATCCCCCGCCCACTGAAGCAACGTTTTACATGTCTGCTAGTATGGTATTGAGACGCCTCTACACGAGATTCTTCACGCTATGGCGGGGATCCACGAGCAATCACGCTCCGACAGGGATGCATGGATCCAGATCCTGTATGATAATATAGCAACAGGTGAAAATAAACAGACGCACATTCCAATTTTACCTCCCCCAATAATCATAAACTGCTTTGCACCATCTGGCAAATTAACCGTGATTTTTTTTTCTTCTGACATAACTGCATACATTAGAAACAATTATGTTGGCAAATATTAGGTATTGCACCATTGTTATCGAACTCATTCTGGTCGTACACATTTTGCCATAACTGCATAGACGAACACCTATATATTTTCAGATGATCAAAACAACTTTGACAGAGAGGCAGACGGTGAAGACCGCGTACCTTATGACTACGGTTCCATCATGCAATACAGTTTAGCAGTATGTTCCTTTTTATTGTATAAACTTATATCTCAGGAGTCGACAAGAATTTTTTGAGGCTTGACATCGAACAATTTGTTTTCGTGGATGCATGTGTATAAAACTTATACTCTCGATATGTTTCCCCTTTAAGTCATTCTCGACGAACGCCAAAGACACTATGAATATCTATGACAAGAAACTGGAGTTTCTTCTGGGCCAAAGAGACGCGGATCTAAGTTTCCTCGACCGTGAATCCATCAACGTGGAATATTCTTGCCGTGGTGAGGTCCAACTTTGTCATACACGTGCACTTAATGGAAATGATGAACACTTGTCATGCGCAAAATGGTCACATTTCTGTTGAAAATCCGTTTTGTTTTGCCAGCGTCCGAGTGCACCTCGTTCAGTATTGAATGTCAGAATGAGGGCTTCGTGGGGTTCGTGAACGACCAATGCCAATGTGTATGCCCGCATGGGACAATGGGTAGTGACTGCGCGGCCATCCTCACATCCAGTGAGCAACTCGCTTCTTCATTTGCAGTCCTCTGATGCACATTTCATAAGCTATGAAATGCTTTTGTGTAGAATTATAAATTGATGAAACCAGACCTATTACTTATGTTATCTACTTATTCTGTTGTTAGTCTCGGCTCCGAATTCGTGGCCATCCGGCAGCTTTTCGCTTCCGCAGCCGGACATGGGTTGTCCCGATGGCTTCACGACGGGACAGAGGTATACAAAAACCCAATACTTCAGTGCATCAAATGGCGATCACTTCCCCGCCAATACGGTCTCCAACACACATGTAGACCAGCAGTTCTGCAGCAAGGAATATAGCACCACTTACGACTGGCCTGCTGGTCGATATTGTATCTTCCGCAGAGGTGGATCCTGTCCCTCAGGTACAACTACACATGTCTTGTCTGTTAATCAGATTGTCGAACATAATGCGGATAATCAATATGGCTTGTGCAGGTTTCGAGGAAGGCTCTATTCAGTTCGACGACGCTGATGTCAGCGACCCTAACAGCCTCTCTGGTGATGTTCCTGATGGCGTGTTCGACGAGAACACACTCCTCTACTACTGCTGCCGTAACGACGGCTTCGAATCGGCCACAATCGACTTGCCTCTGGACCAGCCATTCTTCCTGATGAAGCACCACTCAGCCTCCTCGTGCCAGGCAGTTAACTGGTTCGTCCGCGTCTCCCCGCGTTTTATCATTTCGTATTTTGATAATCGCCCCTTTCCATTCACCTTGTATTTGATAAAGGAAGTGGTATCTTCCAGGAGCTGAGACTGATGAGGGATATATAGCTTACCGCTCAGCCGGCGAGGGCATCGCTACATTGAACCATCCCACACCCGGTGTTGACGCCTACTTGACCACTTACAATTTCATATGGATACCTTACTGTTTTTATCAACCAATAACATATGGTAAGTACACGTCGAAGATTCGAGCCTTTAAACTAATCAACAGAAGTTGACATGGATGTACATTATATATAATTTTGGGCTGTACAGACTGTGGTAGCTTGGTCTCTCTCACCTCTGCCAACCCCTCCATTACTCTCACTAGTCCCGACTACCCTAGCCCATACGGCGTCAACATGGAATGCTTCTCCCTTGTCAAGGTGAGTTCCATCCAAAACTACTTGTATGTACACTAGCTAAATAAGTCAGATACTTTATCAACACGGCGCTTATGTTATCGTTTACACGTGTGATGTGGGAACTTTCTTATTTTCTACTCGTTTTAGTTTTCTTGCGGTATATTTGCCAGACCCGTATATACAGTGTGTGAATGTAATTACGCTATGCCCCCTTTAGTCCCCACCAAACACGCTCATCAAGGTAGAGTTACTTGACTTTGACATTGAAGCAGCTGGCAGCTCTTGTGAAGATTCTCTGGAAATACGACACCACTTAATCAGTCAGCCTGGCGAAAGGTAACTTATTAATGCAGAAAGCCATAGCCTAGAGATGCATTTTCGGCGATTTGGTGCAATTTTCATTTTGCTTCCATTTTTCTGAGTTTCAAAAATGACTCATCGATGATTAATCTGTATAGGCGCATTGAAACAGACTCAGAACTTTGTATACAACAGTATTCAAATTAATAGCGACCTGCACCAGTAAATACGCATGCACAACTGTACCATAGCATTATCGCTCAAACTCCACCCCTTTTCGGATATGTTGTAGCGTCTACCGAATACCATAATTGGGTTAATATTCACATCCAGTCAAAAATAACATATCAAAGACCATAAATAAAGCTGGGGTCATCGATTAGACATCGATTTTTAGATATCATTTTATACCCTGGTAGGGTATCGATGGGTTGAAGAAATGTTTTGAAAAAAACAGATGTTTGATTATTTTCTATCCAATGCACCTTTTACTTCACACCAATACAAGTTTAACCAGTTCTCACTATTTCATTGATCTGACAGCATGCCATTTCAGATGACCATAAGCTATGCTAACCGCCTTCATGTAACATATATATCGTTTCAAACCAGGTACTGTGGCGACTACTTCCCTTCGTCCATCGTCTCTAACTATAACTCCACTATGCTTGTCTTCCATTCCAACGACAACTCCGCCGCCAACAAAGGCTTCCAAGCCCGGTTCTCTATAATTGAGGGTAAGTCTGGTTCCGTTCAATCATCATCCCTCATCAAAAGCGCTTTCATAAACAAAAAATTTCGTAGCCTTCGTCGAATTTGGTTGTAAATTACTAAACTGTTATTTTTATAATCTGCATTAGTAACTTCCCTCAAGTACGATGCCAGTGATAAAGGAATGACGTACTACGGGTCAGTAAACTACACAAAGTCATATCAGCCTTGTCTGAACTGGACATCTGTCGCCCGTGCTTGTCCAGTCAACCCGTTCCAAACAGAGTAGGTATCGCTCTGTACAGATATGAATGTACACACTTAAACTGTTTACGGGAGAGTAAAACATTTTTGACAGTGGGGTAATTTTTGGAACATAATGCAACTGTTCATTTTATCATAATGATAGTAAGACACTTATGATTATCAACTTGACGCCATGACTGATTCAGTGACGTCACTCAATCGGTCATGGCGGCGACTTGGTGTGAAATTGTGACTCAGTTTAACACTGTTGTGTCCAAACGACTTTAATTTGAATAGTCCGGATTTATATCTCCAGTATTAAGGTTAGCTAATTTCACAGAACCTGAAACCCTATCAATCGGCCCATTATAATTTAACCAGTGAACAGGAGACGATTATTTCAAATCACTCTTGATGTATTTAATTTATGATTTGATACTGTTCTTCAATTATTTCCCATGACTCTTCAGAGCAAACAATACGCTGTGCTTATTCACTATTCGGTCTGGCCATCCAGTTTTGCTGTAGGTGTCGATTTTGACAATTATTGTCGCAATCCCAACGGAGCGGAAGAGCCATGGTGCTACATAGACGCGGACACGTGTGACACGGACTACTGTGACGTCAGTGGGATAAGTGGGTGCTGGTGATCGAAAAAGTTGGAAAAGAACCCCTGTAGAATTTGAAGCGATACTACATGTGTTTTTCTTTGATTATAATGTGAAAGAACGATTTATCATAATAGGCAGTGCGAAGCTGGTTTTTACTTTATGTGATGTCACTGTATGTGGCTGCGTAATATAAGCGTAACCGGCTGACTCGCATGCGTAGTGACGCTAGTATTCTGTGAAATTCCGGCCGTGAAAGAGCTAAAAGTTCGCTTGCACATTTTGAACGTCTCAGACAATTGTTATGATTCGGTGAGAGGCTGCGAAGAAGCTCTCAATGAAGATCCATCTTTCTGCGAGACAGACCCCACAGCCTTCACCCAATGTCACCAAACGTGCGGACTCTGCGGCTCCGGTGTAGAAAACCCCGGTAGGTGACAAATCATCCAGCACCTAACAGTATGTCACAACGCGATTATACTTTTCTTGCTGAGATGACACCACAATCGTTGATGACTTACTCTCAATATGTTTTTGATGCTTTGGATGGTGTGTAGCATCGGAATGCAACCCACCCGTCTCCTCTCCCTATGCCTCGCTCTCCAGCGAATCATCATCGGGACCATACCTGCCTGGGGATGCCATCAAACTCACCTGTGGCGCTCAATTTGGGTTTCAAACGCGCTTTTGTTTGACAGACGGCTCGTGGAGCGGCACGGACCGGACTTGCGGAGGTTCATCCTCATAACGATTTTACTGAACCCTTTAATCATCACAATTGTCTCACTGTCTTGCTTCATGTTGTGCGAATATCTATTTGATCGATGATTTGTTACAGCTTGCCCAATGGGTTGGGCGAGCAGAGAAAACAGCTGTTATCGCTACTTCGGCGAGGAAGTGACGCACTCAGAGGCCCGCGAAGCGTGCGAGTCGTTGGGAGCTTCTCTGGTCACCATAGCGGATGCCAGCGAACAAGCTCTTGTTGATAGCATAGCGTGAGTGTCATTATTGTATCTAACTACGTGACAGTGTTTGAATAGAATATCTTTTGAAATGAATATGTGAAGTTAATGCTCATACAATAAAATATAGTCTAAAGTTTATCGCGATGCTTATTTTAGTAATTCCAAAATTATACCCCACAGTGACCTGTGGTATTGGATCGGGCTGGATGATTTGACGGTGGAAGGGCAGTTTACCTGGGTTGACGGCACTGCGCTCTCGTCCCAGGCCTACACCAACTGGGCTATTGGCCAACCAGGTAGCGCCTGGTACGAGGATGCCGTCTACGTCAATGAAGGAGTCTGGCTGGCCACTTATTTCGCCTTTTTAAGACCCTATGTATGTGAAGGCACTCTCGGAAGTAAGTAATGCACGGTTGTCATTGTCAAACTCTCCTGGGTGAGATATATTGGATGCATTCTTTGTTCTCTCCAACATCTGTTATGAACGATGATTAATTTCTGCTGCTACTTTAATGACCCGAATTGCACCACATGGGTTGTCCAGCAATTCATAGATCCATTCCATGGTTTACATTGTAATTGTTCCTCCTTTCAGTCTGTGATGCGAACTTTTTTCAGGTCTGTGTTCGGACTCAAGACGGGATTGTGACGCCATAATCGCCTCCCATCCCGACACCTGCACACAACACCTCGAGTTTGCTGCCAGCTTCTGCAGGCGGTCATGTGGTCTCTGCCCACCAGAATCCTCAGGTACAGGAGCATGGCTACGTATTACAAAATGATTGCGGCCAGTGTTGCGGTTTCTGTCATGATCAGCTGCATGTATGTTTGCAGATATTGTCATTCCGAGTACGGCAGCTACAACAGCTTCTACTACTCCAAACCCTACTACGACTACACCTACAACTACACCAACCACTACTACAACTACACCAACAACAACTACAACTTCACCAGCAACAACTACTACTTCACCAACTACAACTACCACATCACCAACTACAACTACCACATCTCCGACAACAACTACCACTTTCCCAGCAACGACTTCAGCTAGAACATGTAGGGAAGGATTTTCTAACTTTGGACTTTCTTGCTACGCCTACATTTCTGCAAGCAAGAATTTCAACGCTGCTTCGCACTTTTGTCAAAATAGCAATGCATTTCTGGTGTCCATCTCTAGCTCTGAAGAACACACTTTCGTCAAAACGCTGTGAGTTTTAAGCAAGCATTTATCAGACATATTGTTTACATTGTCGGGGTTTGTTTTATGAGGATACTTCAAAGAGTTCCACTGGACACTGAATCAACAATTTTGTAACATGACATATGCAGTTTTATTGATATCTGAAGGTGTTGTGTATGCAGCACTGCCTTTAAAAGCATTTGTTTGTGATGCTGCGTCGTCATTTCAATATACTGTGTGATTGTTTGTTAGGTTTTGCTCAAACTGTCGACATCACTTCCTCATTTTCATTTCCAGATTAGGCATTGCATCAAAAGTTTTTATAGGAATTACTGATGTGGAGACAGAGGGTACTTTCATCTATGTTGAGGACGGAAAAGACGTCACCTACACTAGCTGGAATATTGGACAGCCAGTCGCTAAGCATGACTGTGTGTTTATGAAGAAAACAGAATATAAATATTCTTCATTAAATTGCAAATCAAAGGCCCAATTTGTATGTGAATACAGCCTTGGTGATGGTATGTCATCCTTCATATATTAGCTGATTTTAACCACTTCGTACGCAATTTCTATCACGCGAATATATTTCACGATGAGATGCATTTATTTTGTTGTGCTTCATGCAGCATCCAACGCAATGCTTATAACATTTGTTTTGAAACCTGTTACATATGTGTTCTGAAATCAGAATCCACTTACCTCGGTCCTATTCCATCGTCCACTGACATTAACAGGGATTTGGGACCAAAACGACGCGTTATTATTCCTCGCCCAAAAGAGTACCTGCCGGCAGGAAAGATCACAGAACTCCTTATGTACCCGATAAACAAGGCTAATGTGAATGTTTTGATTCTCCGAACTAAGGCCGGCGGACTTGGAGGCTATTCACTCGTTGGTGAAATACTTGCTAGGGGTAAAGCCAACCAAATGAATAGGCTTGTGCTTAACTCCCCATTTGAGGTCAGTCATTTTTGGGATCAATATGCGCCCCGAAACGATTATTTGTTGAAATAGTAAATAGTATATTATTATTGTTATCATCATATCACCATACATAAAATATATTCATCGTATGGTGCGTTGCAATTCCAGGTTGAAGCGGGAGACGTAGTTGGAATTTACCACGCTAAAGGCAATCCTGTTAGTTATGCAACAGACACAATATGTGAGTACGGACCTAACGGAGTAGCGTACAATATGAGATTATCTACAATCCGGGAAAGAGGCGTTACTACAAGTGCAACGGATGAATGCAGAAAGTACTTTCTTCAGGTTGTAGTGACATAGACATCTATGGACTTCACCTTCACTTGGGGGTTCGCCCTTAGACACATGGCATTCCACCATCATGGTGTTGGCTCATGTTGTTACTCACATAGCCTCTATATAGTACAGATCTTGTTAACAACTAACCCAAAACATGAAATTTAAGAAACAGTGAGTAATATATTGCACTCTTGTTTTTAACCGGTGGGAAATAAATACTTGGTTAATTAATTTTATGCAATTAGCTGTTTCTGTGGGGTGAGGAAACTTAAAAGACACATGATGCTCACAACGATAATCCAGAGACTTTGAACACACGTCACGTAGCGATAAGATAACTTACAAAATCCCCTAAAAAAATCCAAGGAAATTTGCCAGTAGCTTTCGGTACTTTCAATCAACTAATCTGCTTAGAAGACCCCACGCTTATCAATCGATAAAAGTAACCTTGTAATCTGTAGAACCGCACTGTCTTCAACCAATTGATAAATCGATAAAATATTATTCACATCTTACTAAGAGTAAAGAATACCTTGAATCTGTCTGTTCGAACAACAAATGTCCTTCTCAAATACCGTTATTCACATGCATCAAGTCATGGATCAACCGAATATGAAAACACTCACCCTCTGCGCAATTCACATCGTCGGATTGACCTACCATATGTCGCTATGATTAACAGAACATGCCGGGTCAAAAATGTTTGAGTGATGCATCAACTGCAAACTCTTCGTCGCTACAAACCCTTTCCGTTTGACTCGCGTCCTAACATTTTCTAACAGGTTAATTCCCTTATTCGCTGAAGAAACAGGATAGGGCCAACATCATATTACAAGTAACCATCTAATAAGTACGCCGAAAATATCAGACTCAGTATGGATAGTTACTCATCGCAGTACATAACATATATTGTCTTATCAGTCCTGCAAGATAAAGTTTTTAAGAATACATGAGGACGGTTTAACTAGGGGTATCATAAAACGTCAAGGTCGGCGAGGGGAAAATTAGTCGATCCACAACTTTTAATCTGGCTTTTTTTCCAGTATAAACCGATAGTTACCGATAGGTCCAGTGCTAGTCCATTTTCAGGACGTATCGTCTGTCATAACGTTATTTGTCATCGAACTATTTCATGACACCTGGCAAACTGCGAACTATGTCACTGCACCAATTTACTCTGTAGCGGATATAGTTGGCGCGATACATTGTATGCTAAATACAGCAGCAAACGCAATAATTTATTCATAGCCCTTGTTACTTTTACGAACCACTCAACGTTAAGATGGAACAGTAGACACGGTACGATTCCGTTTCGTTCATGACAACCGGCTGCTAGTAAATAGCAATATGCTTCCAAAGAAATCTATCCTTCGTGTTTTCCATAGTCTAAGCACTGAGTAGTATATATAATAGCGGTACTGGCGCAGTTTCCCTCTACAAGAGTTTCAGGATTTTTTTCCGGTACTGGCCCAGTAACCCTACTATATATATACTTATGACCCTTTGGCAGCTCAAACAAGATTTTTGCCCACCAAGGGCGCCTCGGACCCGACCCCCAAACGAGGCCGAGGGGCTAGTTTGCTGTCACACCAGTAGTTAGTCACCATAGAGGTCATTGAGTGAGAAATATATGCAACCGTCGCTGTAAGTTCCCTTCTTCACCCGGTCGAGGTCTTCCATGAACTGAGACACCTTAGGTTTGATCTTCTCAGTAAAGGCGGGATCTGGGCGAATCGTTGTCACTCTCCTCGTAAAGAGTTTCCAGCAGAAGAAAGCTCCAGTCGGTCTTTCTGGAATCTTTGTTGGCCTGCCCATCCAGGGGCCGTGGTGATTCAGACCGCAGTCGAGGATGGTGTCAAACTTACCGTTTGCGGCGTAGTTCCCCACCCCCTCTCTGGGTGTCTTGGATGGTTGTGTACCCCCAAGCGACCGTGTCCTTGTGCTTCTTCCTGTCCTTATGGTGGTACTCCAAGTTGTACGCTCGAGCCCTGTCCCCAGGTCCTCGTAGGCGCACACCCAGAAAACACAGTCACAAACACCCCGATTGTCGCCGGCCGACTGTGGTGAAGCCCAAGCAGAATCTGAGGTTGGTACTGGGGCGGGATAATCCTCCCAGGGATCCGAGTGTAAGGACACCTTATTTCGAGCAGTGCAATCTCCTCCTGACTTGGGTCCCCAGGAGGACAGAGGAGGTCACCACCAGATTGGACTGGGAGGACACAAAATCCGTCTGGGGAGTAAGCCGTTTTCCCCGCTGTGGTGGAGGTAAATGTTATTCCCGTAAACCTTTGTGTTGTATCTGCTCTCAATGACTGTAATCGCAACCTCCTCCAAGACCTGGCCCCAGAGGCAGGCAACGCCTCGTTGCTAGTTTTCTCGGCCAGCTTCTTATTGTAGCTGCTGAAGTAGTTCTGACCGATAACCGCGGAGTAGTCGCTTCCACCAATGTAGTGCTTTCTTTTATTCTCTCATTGAGTTGTTTTTTGTATGATCCCGTCATGCTTTATACAGAACGACTTAATCACTTGTTCCACTACCAAGCTATACCTTATGCACTCCTCTGTTTAAATTAAATCAGCGCGTTTTTGTCATCAATTGAAACAGTCTGGTGAGCTTTTACATATCTGGCTTTAATTTTTCCCTTCATTTGTGTATATTTTGTGACCTCAGCTAAAACGAGTTTATTCTCATGATCCGAGATATTACCATCTCCAAGTGCTGTCGATACAATGTCAGCAATGGTATTCAATTTGCACTGCGCTAGAATGCGGATCTGATCATATTTTTCACCTTGATGGTCAGTCTCCAGCGATTCCAAGTAGCCCACAAGCGGCTCCAGTAACACCCAAGACTGTGGCAACAGGAATGGCAACTATTGTAGACATAATACGTACACCACTTGCGCCAAGACACATACCAACAGTTACTAACGCAGTCTCTACTGCATCCACCGAGTTACTGCACGCCTATATTTCTTGTATATAGCACAATATTTTTCAATCTCTTTCTCAAGGTATTGCTTCTTGAGGCTGATCTCATTCAACCGATAGGAGTGCCCTGGATTCTCATCAGGCAGCTCCAGATATAACGGTGCCGTCGGAATGGTTGGTTGTTGTTTCATACTGCTGTTTTATACGTAAGTCTACAGGTCAAGTTCAATTAGGAGTGAAGCTGCAGACCAAGTCGCCCTTCTGTTTGGAGTGGTTGTATAAAAGTTTATAACGTTGCCTTGTTCTAGCTGTAAAGGCTGGTCTAAAGATATAACAACAGCCCGTTTGTCAGCCGGATTACTTATTCCTAACACTTGGTTCGCTCCATTAATAACAGGAATGACTGTTATAGCAGCAGTATCAGCACCCACACCAGAAGACAATCCCATACGAATGATCTTACCATTGGATAACATGGTATATCCACAGCTTGAGTCTTGTGCGTCTCGACCCCTGGCCCCATGGCCAAACGACCACTCATATCCCGTCCGAAGGGGGCCACTTGCTTCTGCCCAAAAAGTAATGAGATGTTGCGTTTGTGAGTTTATGTGTTCTCTCAGGTCTCTGCGATGCTGCCTATGTCTGTCATCAACATACTTTTTATTAGCAGCATCTTTATGCGAAATCGGGTCTCCAAACCGAACGATTTTATTATCTCCCATTTCAAGGTCTCAGTCATCGTACCGCCACTTGTATCCATTATGTATCACCAATAGATACATATGTCTTTGTGGCAGATTCCGAGAGGTCAGCGCCCTGAACAGGGCTTGCCGGTTTTTACCTAAGTCCATAAATACTCGTTTTTATTGACATCTTATAAATTCAAGAACAACGCTAACAGGTAAGTCGTGGTTATCTAATTGCCTTCCTTTAATATCCCGTAACTGAACCTTAAACTCATGCACTGTTCCTCTAGTGACATGCTTACATACAGTATTAGTGATGTTCGTGGTTATAATATCACCGAAAGAGCCACCCTCTAAGCCGACAACTTTAAGAAGCGTAGTGGGCGCACCATCTAGCATTTTGTGCGTGGTACTGACTTGATCGAGGTGGACATAAAGTGGGTTCAACATGCTAAAGTTGATGGACCGGTAACTAATGTAAGTACTTGAACGTAACCACCGACTACCAAGGCCGTCATCAAGATCCAACATTGTTAACACTCCGTCTGAAATGTGCACAACCCCATTGTCTGGAACTGTTAGAGTAATAACCCCATTTACAGCATCAACCTCCAAACTGAGACCTAATGGTGTAATCTGCTCCTGAGGAAGGCTGAAACTCCAGAATCCCGGTTTTAATGAGGCAATTTTTCCTCTTCCTATAAGCCTTGTCTGCCATACAATGCTTTAATTTGTTTCGAGATTGTACCAGCCCACATTATACGTGAGTAACCTTGGGCCATCACATAGATCGCCTGCAGTGTTGTCAATAGGATTATGCAGGGACACAGCCTCACCGCTTTGAACATTAGACACAGTGTGATACATAGCACTATGAATAAACAAGCCTTTACATTCAATACGAATAAAACGTACAAACCTGGGCCGGTCTACCCACTTCATATGGATCCTGAGGATCTGACACACCTTCTCATCCAGGTTAAGGTAGGTAAAATTACTGATGCGTTTGGGGTGGAGTTCTCCAACCTGTTTGATAAATATTTGGTGCCAAATATAAGTGACGACAGCCTTGTAGTTGGCTGGAGAACAAACCCCATGCAATACTGGCAGAACCAGGTAAACTGACGCTTGTTGTAATGGTGTGCATCAACAAGAACTCTGCAGAGTTTCTGTTCGGGACCACTCAGTGAAGCCCCCAAACCATCACGCACGGCCTATGCCCCCCACCTTTACTAGCTATTGTTTGAAGTGAAAGCGGTTTTTTGGTACGAGAATTTGTAATAATTAAGTTAGGGTAGTCCTTCAAACGTAACTCTCCTCCAACAAGTTCAAACTTTGCATAATCGCGGCCGAGGGTTGGTATGTGACCTGTTTCAGCCAATGCATTGTATTAATCATTGACAGCACCTATAACCAGTCGCCTCCATGTGGTTTAGACGTATCCATCTCAATGTCCCCCCCCTATAGTACCCTGAGTTGGGAAGGGGCCTCTGGGAGTACCCCATCCTCCCTTCCAGCCTCCTCCACTGCGTCGTTAAATGTTGGGTTTTCAAAATCCATGCTTTTGTGTTAAAGATAAACTTGTAGATAAGAAGTTCAACATGACGAGTACTTACGGATGCAAACTAAACCCACACCGCCGGATACGCGAACCCCTCGGGGTAAAGGGTGTGCAACAGTCTGTAGTTATTACAAATGATCCAAGCACTATTGAGCAGAACCAACAACTGCTGGTTCGCTTCCCCAGTCTAGGCGAAGACGTCATTGTCCCAGGGACAGCACGGCTGGCCTTTACAATCACGCTGACATCGACCAATGTTAACCGCAGCGTTGTGCAAAACCTGGGTCGCACTGTGGTTAAGAAAAAGACAATCAAGATTTCTGGCAATGAGGTCATGTCTATTGATGACAGCGATGTGTACCACTGTTACCACGACTTGTGGCGGACCACACAGGAGAGACAGGGCCTCCAGTACCAGGGCATTGACACATCAGATGACAGAAACACAACTAAGATACGAGTGGGGGCAGGAGACAAGGTTGAGACCGAGGAAAAGGACAAGGCCGTAGCCGATGTGTATAGTAACAGGTCCTATGTTCAGCTTGACTTTGAACTCCTCGAGAGTCACATGCCATTCTACCAGAGGGCGCTTAATGACAGACTGGAATACGAGCTCACGTTCAATGACTACAACCGCGTGATTCACACAACAGGCGACACCGAAGCCAGCTACAAAATTAATGGCATCTAGCTGGAGTATGACATAGTTACCCAACCAGAGTTGGCCCATATGATACGCACCCAGTACACAGGTTCGATTCTGTATGACCGTGTACTTCGTCACAGAAAGCTTGTATACAATAAAAAAGATACACTGTGGAACATCAATCTGAACGTGTCTGCTCGCAGCATGAAGGGCATCCTACTGCTTTTTGAAGACCCCCAAGGCACCTCATTTGCCAGGAAAAAAGAGTCGTTCTACAACCCAAAGATTACGAAGGTCGAGGTGACCATTAAGGGCATCCCCAATCAGCTCTATGCCCAGGGCATGCGTGGCTACCAGCAGTGGGACGAGGTGAAGAAGGCCTTTGCAGCAACGAGTAAACGAGACCCCAGTGTAGCAATAGCAATAAAAGACTTGGCATTGTCGGACGTGTCCCTAGGAGAGTATCTAACCAGTAAGTATGCTCTGTGGCTCGACTTAAGGACGAGTGATGACGACCAGCTGCATGATAGTGGCAGGGCCGTAGAGAATGCGTCTGAGGGTATCACCATTCAGATCACAGAAAAGGCTGGCGCATTGAACATCTATATGTATATTGTTATGGATGCACAGGTCAACATTAAAGATGGCAGGTTCGACTGATGACGACCAGGTGCATGGTAGTGGCAGGGCGTAGAGAATGCTTCTGAGGGATCACCATTCAGATCACAAAAAAGGCCGGCGCATTGAACATCTATATGTATATTGTTATGGATGCACAGCTCAACATTAAAGATGGCAGGTTCGTCAGCGCAGTCTACTAACAAGGTTTTAATGAAACGAAAACTGAGTTTACATTTCCAGATGGTCCCTGTTCGGCAATTGTTTGTGGGCAGACAGAATGTGGGAAAACCGCATTCATCCTCGACCTACTTGAAGGACACTTCTTGGGCGCTTTTAAGCATATTGTAATTCTCTGCCCTACCATACGTTTCAACGAGGCCTATCAGACTCTGTCATGGGTGTGGGATGATTCAGAGGTGTACGTGGTTGACCCAGGGGAGCGGCTCCATGACCACTTGAGGGCTTTCTACCATTTTTTTAAGGGTGAGCCTACCCTTTACATTATTGATGACTGTTCGGCAACAAAGCCCCTAACCAAGAAGAAAGACATGTTATCGGAACTGGTGGTCAGCAGCCGCCATGCGACGCAAAGTGTCTGGGTCCTCACCCAGAAATTCAACTCTGTGCTGAAGGACCTACGTGAGCAGACTCGCTGGATGGTGCTCTTTCACACCAAGGACGTGTGCTCTTTCACACCTACGCCAGCTACTAGCAAAGACCAAGCACGCAAAACTGCTGCTGAAGACTGATCAACCAACTGCATATGCCGTCGATTGAGGTGATGTTGGCCTTAGTAACAGCCAGCTGCTGCCTCAGTAACCAGTTTAGGTATCTTCATCTGGGTAGTAGTGTCCTACCAACGCTGGGTTCAGCAATGTGTTAGACTCTTGAAGTGCATACATATATTCATGGATCCTGATACCATTATTGATCAACTCCTTGAACAGGACGCGGCTAGCCCGCCGACCACAAAGTCTGAGTGAGCGAAACCCAGTGCGGATATGTCTTTTAAGAGAGATAGGCTTGCCGCTGTTATAGCAGGGGTCAGGCCCATCAGTGTACCTTGGTGATCAGCGCCTGTCATTTAACCAGGTTAAATCAATGTCTGATGAAGAGATCACAAAGCTGTATGTGAAATACGAGGCTCGGCTAGGCGCTAGCATGACACTCACTCTTGGTCAGTCAGTGCTGCAGCTATTCTCAAGTATTGCTTGTACGCTTCTACCAATCCCCCCAGAAAACCAGCCAAAGCTAGTTACAGACCTCGAGTCTGACCCGTTTGTTGCACAAGCACTAAGAACTGCCTCTTGTGAACTATATCACCGATATGGTATGTTTATAGCTCCCTTTACCGAGGCTTTAACAAACGCTAAGCACTGTAACTTTGGTAAACAAATCACCCTCAAGACAGTAAATGATAGCGCGGAGGTGGGAGATGATGGAGATACTACAGAATCTACTTAATGCTACTATAATACCGCTACAGTATATGTTTAACACTGCTTCAGGATATACCTAGTAAGAGCTGTCAATTGGAGATATATAATTAGTAAGTAATGGAGAACACCAATGAAGGGGCTGAAATAACGGCAGTGACCAGTGAGCAACCCACTGCGGTACCAGGGCTGAGAAGTGAGCAACCCACAAAAAAACCCTGTACTGGCGAGGGAACCAGCGAAGTCAGCTCCTCCAGACGCTCATTTAAAGGATACGTTTTACATGGAATAATAAGACAACACCAATTACTGATGGAAAAATGCTCGTCAACGTGCTGTACTATGGTGCATTTGTTTCCGGTATATCAATAGGGTATGCCAAGCTTGCTAAGATGGCTCTGGGTGGTGGGGTGCCACATCTTGATTTCACCCCACGCGACCTGGCTATGGCTATAGCCGATGTATCACTAGCAATGGCCACAAAGGATATGCTAAGTAAACAAGGAATCTTACCAGTTGATATACCGAGTTACCCATGCTCTAAGGTTGCACTCCAAGCACTTGAAAAGCGTAATGAATATGACCGTATATTCAAGGAGATATTGGCCAGATTAAGGGTGGGGTCGGCACGCACCCCTGTCCCCATCCTGGCGCCGCGCAGACCAGTCCCTGCACCGCGCAGACCAGTCCCTGCCCCGTGAGTCCCCACAACCCAGTCCCCAGTCCCCACAGAGCGTCTTGCCTTCAAGAAGACTAAGTGGGCTGTTAAGAACTATTTGCGTGGATAGGTGATGAACGTTCCTGAGCCTCACTCCCTTAGCTCGGACCTTAAGATGGTCTTTAAGGGCATGCGTCGGAAGATGCATAAAGTTTTGACTGGTGAGCTGGAAGAGCTTGGTGGAATCAAGTGTCAGTTTGCCCTTAAGGTAAGACTAATGAAGCACACCGATGATGGCAGCACTGAGTATGTTGATCCTGTATTGCGTAATAAGCAGCAAGTGGTTCTCTCCTCAGAAGATATTAACGACGCACTGGACCAGAGTAATGCAACTATCCAAGAGCAGTTGGAGAAGTGGACCAATAGAGATTCCGGTTGGGAATTAGAGTCAGTCACAACTCTGAGGATTGATATTGCCAACTACCAGCCATTGAAAGGTGGCACTTACCTGAAACTGCCCAGAAAGCTGGTGGTAAAGAAGGCAATCACAAACGTAAAAAAACACAAACGACCCACACTGCCTTCTATATTCTCTTGAAGCGGATCTGCACCCGGTTGCCAAGGAACCGCAGCGACCATCGAAATATAACATTAAGCCGCTCTTAAGACTCTTAGAAGGAAAAGGTATGGACTATCCAATGCCTATCTAGCAGATTGAGAAGGTAGAAAAACATGCTTAAGTAGGCAAATTAAACGTCTTTGGCTGGGATGGGAAGGCTACTATCGTTCAAAGCATTAGTAAACAGCTTGGTCCGCGTAGAAACCTCATGCTGATTGAGGAAGAATGTAAGTTCTATTACACGCGAATCAAAAATTTGCCTGCGTTATGACCAGAGTAAGTACGAGCACCACAAGTTCTTCTGCGAGCGATGTTTACATGGTTATACCACTGATAAACTGCTCGCTAAGCACAAGCCTGAGTGTATGGGGATCGGGTAGACTGCATTGCGAGTTGACATGCCTGAGGAAGGGAAGAATATATTATCTTTCCAGAACTGGCAGAAAAAGCTTGCTGCCCCCTATGTTATCTATGCTGACTTCGAGGCGCTCACAGTGAAGCTTCCGGGTCCTGCGCTTAATCCTGATAAGAGCAACACGCAAAGAACGCAGGAGCATGAATCATGTGGTTACGATTATGTGGTTGTGAGGTGTGACGGTAAGACCAAACCTCCTGTGGTTTACAGATGAAGCGATGCTGTGGAGAAATTCGTACAGGCTCTGCAGCAGGAGGACCAAAAGATCAAAGCAGTTCTGTCAAAGCATGTCCCCATGCGCATGACGCGAGAGGATAAAAGAGTGCATAAGGGAGCAACCCATTGTCATGTGTGCAACGAAGAACTGGGCGGCGACTCCGTCCGCGACCAATGCCATATAACAGGTAAGTACAGGGGGGCAGCCCGCAATGCCTGCAACTTGAAGCTGCGGTTAAGTAAAAGACTACAGCCGTACCTGTGGTGTTCCATAACCTGCGGGGCTATGACTCCCATCTCTTGATGCACGCGGTGAGCGAGGTGGAGGGGAATATCAACTGCATTCCCAATAACATGGAGAAGTATATCTCCCTGTCGGTCAGACAGTTGCGCTTCATTGACAGTGCACAGTTCCTCCTAGCCTCGCTCGACAAGCTTGTGTCTGCTAACAACCCAGATGCCTTTGCTGTGACGGCAGAATATGAGCCAGATGAAACGAAGCGGTGCTTGCTGCTGCGTAAGGGAGTGTATCCCTACGAGTTCATGGATGGCTGGGATAAGTTTGATGCTCCACTGCCGCCGATCTATGAGTTCTACAGCAAGCTCTCTGAGCGGGGTATATCTGCTGCAGACTATGAACACGCCCAGAAAGTCTGGAACGCGTTCGATTGTAAAAACATGGGGGACTACCATGACCTTTACTTACGCACGGATGTACTGCTCCTGGCCGATGTGTTTGAAACATTCTTAAGCAGTACGGGTTGGATCCGGCCCACTACTATACCAGCCCGGTTTGTCGTGGGATGCGCTTCTTAAGAGCACAGGGGTGGAACTCGAGCTTCTCACCGATTATGACAAGCACCTCTTTATTGAGGTGGGATAAGCATGGTATCACATCGCCACGCTAAAGCAAACAACCCATACGTGGAGGGCGTTGAGCAGGATAAGCCAGCGAACTATATCCAGTACCTCAATACCAACAACCTGTATGGGTGGGCGATGAGCCAAACCCTACCTACTTTGGGTATTGAGTGGGTGGAACGGCCTGAGAATCTAGAGATCCAGGACCATCCCGATAATGCTGAAACGGGGTATATACTTGAGGTTGACTTGGAGTATCCTGCTGCGCTTCATGACGAACACAACGATTACCCCCTAGCGCCGGAGCGGTTTCTTGTGCAAAACGAGTGGTCGTCAGACTACCAGAAGGATCTCCTAGGTGCATTGGGGAGAACAGGAAATGGAGTTGAAAAACTGGTGCCCTATCTGCGGAATAAGGAGAAGTATGTGGTACACTACAGGAACCTCAAGCTGTATCTGTCTTTGGGGATGATACTTACCAAGATTCATCGTGCACTTGTCTTTGACCAAAATCCCTGGATGGAGCCTTACATTAGGATGAACACAGATCTGCGTAAAGTGGCCACCAGCGACTTTGAGAAGGACTTGTATAAGCTGATGAACAACTCTGTGTTTGGTAAGACTATGGATAACCTCCGGAGGCGAGTCGACGTTAAGATTGTGCGCTCATCGGAAAAAGAAAAAATACAGAGGCTTGTGGCCAGCCCCGCCTATGCTCAACGCACAAGACCCGTTTAGTCTTAAACCGTCCAGTGTATGTGGGCATGTGCATTCTAGATCTTTCAAAGCACTTGATGTATGACTTTTATTATAATACCATGAAGCCCAGATACGGCAACAACCTTGGCCTGCTATACACAGACACGGACTCGCTGCTTCTCGAGATCCGTACATCTGACGTGTATGCTGATATGAGGGAGGATGGGCATCTCTTTGACACTAGTAACTATGACCCTTCTCATGCCCTGCACAGTGACAAAAACAAAAGGTTCTGGGTAACACGAAGGATGAGTGCTCTGGCGTGCCCATCAAGTACGTTGGTTTGCGCCTTAAGATGTACTCTGTCCTGATGTCTAATGAGGGCGAGATAAAAAGAGCCAAGGGCGTGAAGAAGGTGGCGGCGAAGAAGCATCTACGCCACGCTCATTACATGGAGTCTCTCTTCACAAAGAAACAGTTCCACCATGGGATGAACATGCTTCGTAGTGAGGGTCATAAGCTCTATGGGTTGCACGTCAACAAGGTGTCTCTCTCCCCCTTTGACTCAAAGCGGTGGATAGCTGCGAACGGCATAGATACCCTAGCCTATGGGCACACTACAAACTAGCCCCTCGGCCCCGTTTGGGGGTCGGGTCCGAGGCCCCCTTGGGTAAGCAAAAATCTTGTATAAGCTGCCAAAGGGTCAGAAGTATACATATAGTAGGGTTACTGCGCCAGTACCGAAAAAATTCTTGTACAAGCTACAAAAAGACCTGAAACCTTTGTAGAGGGAAACCAGTACCGCTATTATATATACTACTCACTGGGAGGGGAAAAACCCTGAAAAGTCATATCAACAGAAATTGAAGAAGGCGTCCGGACGTTTACTATTGGCATGCAGCCATGTACTCTGGTACCATGGATCCCAGCTTGAGTCACACATAGTACAAGCTAGCAGCCGTTAGTACAGCAGAGTTCTTTACTGTTAATTACTACCTCCAAGCATCGTTTATCTGGCACCATGTCATGCCTGGTACGTCTGTATCACGCCAGATATATCAACCACGGCCGTGCACAGAATAAATAAAGTCCCTCTTTTACTATGTCCCGATACATATTGCGGCAAGTGGTGGGCAACAACTGCGTTGTCGGATAGGTAATGATACCGTCCCATTCTATTCTACATTCAAAAACAAATGTTTACTAGGTTCGAAAGATTGGAGCGTCTTTTACCCGATTCCACTCTGTAACTCTGACAGAGAAAACATTTCGAAACCATCTACACAGACAAATATCAAAGACTTTTCAGGCCTAATGGATGTCACTATTTATCATTGGTTGCGGGCATCCTTGAGAAACTCACCATTTCATCGTTAGCAAAAGTAACAATCATTAAATGATGCCGTTTTTACATGGTATGCCGAGTCAAAGGGTGTTTGCGCTCCCAAAACGCTGATATAAAACTGATTCATGTACCCAGTAGTAACGTAATACGCTGGTAATGTTTACTGGTAATGAATGAGATATTTGCCGTTATGGATGTCATCTAGTTTAGTTTGTGATTTGCAATGTTATTATTGAATGCACACTGTGATGACTTATGTTTTAACCAAACAACAAACACATTCCGCGATTGTCCTAACGATGTCTGCGAGACGGAACGTAAAGGAAATAAATTCGCCAAATTCTTACATCCATTGCCAGTTTGTTTATTGTAATTATCAATTTATTCAGTTCCGTCGTAATAGACACGGATAAATACATTATGCATAAGTACATCTGCAGGTTAAAACAAAAGGGTAGCTGGTAAGATATTCAGACGAAAACCAGTACAGAATATACGGCCCACTGTTGCAGAAATGATAACCAGCGACATCATTTTTGGTATTTGAGTCACCAATCGAGCAAGTATTCTGTGATTTTGCTTCAGTTCACATCTTATGTAGTTGCTTAAACCAAATAGCCAACCGATAAATGCCCATCCTGCATGCTTTTCATAATAAACTTGTTAAGTAAAAATATATCCTGGTACATTTTGTTAATTCGAATAGACCAGTGATTCGAAATTTGTCAAACAAGTTCGAAATGCATCAAGTAGTATCATTTTCGACACTTATAACTCGAAATGGCCCCTTTCTATGAACCACAGCGAGGGGTCACAACCAATACGGTGTGCTAGCGCCACCGGTAGTAAAAGTAGGCGTGATCATAGGGGGTCAACAATTGGCAACACCCTAATAAATACTTCCGTCTAATACGCCGCTGGCAGCTACACGGCCATACATGCACCAATATTTTATACATGCAGGGGTCGAGCGCATGAGAATTTGCCACGCGCCATCCGGAATGCTAGCTAAGAAAACTCACAACAGGGTTTTATACAGAATTGCTTCAAGCACCATATTCTAAACTTGGCGGCATATATCAAGAGAAGTCGCATTTGCCTAGTTCAACGCTGTTTATGACTTGGCAGTGGCTCACTGGTATTATCTCGAGCAAACACCCATACATTTTGTCAGCAACACAAGCTTAATATTGCGTCTACCCCGAAGTCGTGCCTCGGCCAATTTAAATCGCACCGAAAATCAGTTTACTGCCAGCACGAGTTTGACTGCCCAGAAGGTATTTTCGTACACATAAGTGTTGTTCTATAGATGGTTTGACAGCTTGTGTTTATTGGGATCAGAGGAGCCATTTCATCTCTATGAATGCCCCATTATTAGATGTAATGAGAATCTTGCTGAGATCAACTGAAATAAACGAGAGAAATCAGTGTGGCGATAAATCAGGATTACTCACAAACTTGATACAAAATGGCTTATATGATAAAACAGTGTGATCAAGGGCCCCTATGGATACCAAACATCGATATACATATATAAATATGTTTAGATATACATATATATATATATATATATATATATATATATATATATATATATATATATATATATATATATATATATATATATATATATATATATATATATATAGATATATATATATATATATATATATATATATATATATATATATATATATATATTCATATATATCCTTTTCATTTACAAATCGCATTACACGTGCGAGGAAATTGTACTGGAATACAAAATATTACAGAAATGCTATCTGTAGTATTTGTCACAACCACCGGCGATCAATCACTCAAAAACACTGGTTATGCGAGGCGTATACTTGTATGGAAAGATTTTGCATCAAGGACACATGCTCTTGGTCCATACAAAGTCAGGGGCGAGTGTGTATTTGCTTCATCACCCAGACATATACTCTTTCTGTCAGTAATACATACTCAGAATTTCAGCAATATTTCGTGTGAAACGTGTGGCATTACGTAGCGAGGATCCTCAATAACATATTTTGTTGAGATTAAATACGACCAATCATCTCTGTCAATGTTTTTCAATATATTTTGATGACTATCATAGCTATTCCGTAATCATCTGGATCATAAAGTCTGAAATGCGTCATATGTCGGAGCCATTGGGTCCCCACATCATCTAAATATATTTCACCCTATTATATATTAGCTCACGTTAAGACAAAGTGCATTGCTGGTACTAGAGTTTCTAATTCGTATTAAGATTCATACATTTGAATTGTTATGCTGGTGTTTGCGCTTTTTAAGTGTGTGTCATGTTTCTTTGTCGAGTTATATCATATTATCCACAGTCTATTTATATAGCCAATATTTGCGGGTGGAGGGCGTTAGCTGCTATGATACCTTGTGTACTTGGATTCGACTTGACGAGAGATATTATGATTAGTTACTCGCGTCAGGTCGGATCGTTGAACAATGAATCCCCAAGCAGAAGATTGGCAGATACACAGGAATGTTAGGAAAGCGTAAAAACGGTGTTACAATTGCAAAACATATGTGGTTGCGTGTACGTACCTGTGTCGTAAGGGAGATTATAATCGCAGGGCGATGCTTACTGGCGATAATATAATTCTCCGACGCATGACGTGATGCCATAGGCAGGTGGGTGTTTCGATGCTTGTGTTAACGCGTTGAATGTACCCCCTCAAACCAACTAAGTCTGTCAGCTCCTATCCTCACCACCACTACTTTGATGTAGATGGACGACATAGCGGAACACGAGGGTTTATAACAACGGCAGTGATGTCTGTATGAGCATATATAGCAGGCAGATAAGACAATCTAATAACGGGTTAATTCGATAGCAGCGTACATGAGTTCATTTTGAATTGGACGCATGATAGCAATCAACGGTTTCTATAACCGCAAGTCCTGTTTTATCATAATCAGTCAGTAATGTCACTATGCGCTTTATGTTGCTCAGTGCGACAATACAAATACATATGAAGATTCTGCGTGCTCTTCTCATTTGCTTGATCAATGTCATTTCACATGATGATATTATTCTGTAAAAGTATTTCATTGATTGATTGGCATGGTATCAGCATGGAAAAGGAGATGCAAAGAAAGCTTTGAGCAAGACAAACGATTTAAACAGCTAAACTACATTAATTTTTACTTATTATGCTTGAGGCACGTCTAAGTCTTGCATCAACCCCCCCCCCCCCCCCCCCCCCACAACCTCACCCAACAATATTTGGTATTCAAGGAGTGAGCAGACTAGAATTACTCTCTTGAGAAGGCTGCGGGCATTAGTGAAGAGATTGCGGCTATTTGGCACCCGGCTTGTATACACCTTGCGTTAGATAGTGTTGCTATGGCGCTGCAGCACAACCGATGTTTGTTCATCTCCCCCATCGCTTCTCTGTACACCTCTCTTGCATTCCACTTATTCTGTAATTGCACAGGTTAACGACAAGCGCTCATGTTGGTTTACAACAAGACAACACAAGCCAAATTCAGCAGACTGCTTTATATTGATTGTGCGTTGCTTAAACACTCACTCAGATACTCCAGATTATATGGTGACAAACGTTGACATTATGGAACTTGGTATTGCGTTCGCCTGCAGTTAATAATACTCATCTATAAGTATTAATGGAAAAGCGTTTACACGTTATATAAGTTGCATAATGCTATATAATTTATCCTCGGCGATAACCGCTAGACAAGGCCATGGAACGCACACATGTCCACTACAATATTAATTTCAGGGAATCGCCCTATGAATAATATCTCCATCACATAGTTCAATCTCGCCAGCTATGTCTCAACAAACTTGCACTCACAATGTCTATATCTATATTAACACGAGGAAAGCAATTTTCAATCAACACTAATGTATGCGTGATATTGCATGAAAGCATATCTTCTTTAAGCAATGCAACGATTCGTGATTTAATTTTGGCTAGGTGCAAACTAAGTTAAGCCGAAATAAAGCTGAATCGCTTCATCTAAGCTGAGGTAACAACCCTAAATCAACATCATGTTGACATAAAACGTCAAATCGTGTTGCCCCATATAAACCATGTTTTATTAGACATACACAGTATTCAAAAGCCTGTAGACAGCTGCAGGCTAAGCTTTGCATTGCATTCACTCGATGTTTACAACCAGATGGTAAACTGATTGCAAGTTGCTGGAAATGCTCGATAAATACCGTCAATAATTGAGCACTTATAATAAACTGTTTTGCAAAACTATATTTATGCTCTCATCAAATGTCAAATGGGTTGAAATAAGTACATTGCAATGTTACTCATACATACAATATATCTCTTTGGTTAGAATTGAAGATAACATAATTATGCACGACAAGGGTCATATGAAATTCGGCGTACAAATATCCCTAAAAGTTTCCTTAATCGTTACGCCAGAAAATGTGTTGTGTATGTTTCTTCATTTGTGGCCTTCAAAACATTACGAAATCTTGAACAGCGTGGCTATATATCGGTAATTAAAATATGTTGATCAATACGTCAGCAAACAATTACAAGTGCAACACATCAGCTAAAAACTATGTGTTCAAATTTCTAATGTACCAGTAATTAAACTAGTCAATGGGTTTAAGAAATGCTTAAGAGGATAACGTTGATAAATGATGCTAGCATGTAATAGGTCATCTCCATGCAATCAACCCAGGGGGGAAAAACATACTCAACCACAGCAGTAGACCCTCTGAAACATGTTTCTATTCGACATTCTTATATTTTGATGCGCAGAGAAATGACTAAAGGCTGTGAATATTTTGCATATTTCTGAGCAGCTGTTATATACAATATAGTGTACGATTCCGCAAAGCAAAAACAAAACGTGTACAGTAGCTGCATAAATTGCCTTCTTTGATATCAGCCTTGTGGTTTTTGTCCATTGGAAGCTGTTCCAGACTGGTCTACAACGATTGCTAGTGGGCTGCAGTGTGGCTCTATATCTGAATTGGACCGATAAAGGCTCAATTGAAAGTACGTGTCAGTCCCTAATCGTTCGAATAGAGGTCCAGGCCATTCCATGTCTAATTCGTTATCATTGGCGATGATGCCCTTGTATCAGACAGTTTAATTGCAATGTATATGACGGACACTAACTCGAAACGTCTCCGCGTCGTGTATTGATATAAGCGATATCGATGGTTGGTTGTGTATTTCCGCGCTCGACAACAGCTTGGATGGGGGGTGGGGGGGGGTGGTAAGGGAGTCATCCCAAAATTCATTATACGGTTGATCTCACTTCTGTGCGTACATAACTGTACGTTATTCAATGAACCTGAACAAAATATTTTTTCGAATAAGATAAAACGTCGTTAGCTTCGGACCTTACAACGGCCACAACATAATTGGACATCTTTTTTCAATCGCCCAACTTTGCCCTTGCCTTGCTCATTCGCTGAAATAAGGTTTGTCGATAAATGTGAATAATAGCGGCGATCAGCTTTTAGGGATAATTAAACGTTTCTTAAGATTATCACCTTCTTGACCACCTCAACCATGGCAGTGTTCGCAATGTCGACATTGATGGATATTCGGATACCTTTTTGGACAAAGGTTTGCTATGAGTGGTGGGCACGTTTTTATCAATGTTTCCAGAATTGGGAACCTAATCAAACTGACCATAAGACGTGATTACGTTTGAATACAAATTTCATTAATTTTTCCTTCGTGTCACATAGAGAGGGACATGGACTGTATGTCGGTCGTATTTCCCTGCCGGTCTATAGTCTAAACACTAGGACTTGATATAGTGCATTAGCGAGCAACACTTTCTTCTATCCTGTGGAAATAACCATGGATTTTGTGTTAATGTTTGATAATATGTTTCACCAAAATGCTATTGTATGATAATATGTTTCACCAAATTGCTTTTAAATCTTTATGTTACATCTAGCATGCAACAATAATTACATAAAGTATATGATCAAAATGATATAATATATGCCATTAATCAACAGTGTTAGACCTGATGTTACTTTTGTTATCCATCTCGATTCTTTAGCCGCATGATGAAAACATCCATAAACAAGTGCAATTTCTAATAACGTTCGCAATAGTAAAAATCGGCTACGTCTAGCTGTAAATCTGAATCGCACTTCCAAAGCAAGCCACCTTTTTAGCTAAAAGTCCTCGTGTTTGGCATAACATATAGATGTTTCGGATATCTCAAAATGTTTGCTAGCAGTGCGAAAGAAATATCGTGGTGGCTCTCTGAATGAAACTACACGTTGCTAATAAAGTGTCTTTGGAGATGATGTCGCGATTTTATTAAAAGGCGTTCTTAGCGCTACATAATCGATACACAAGAGATCTTAGGGTCATTTTACGGGTACATAAACTCCGCCAAACAACCAATAAAATGTTGATAACATCCCATTTCCATTTGCCATTCCAAAGCTTATTTCCAGATATCATATATTACATCCCTTATCTTGCCATTTGCTGTCGCGAAATATGACCAGGACGGAGTGTAAATGTTTGCACCTAAGTTCTTTGAACCTACTGCCGACAGGGGCATCGACAGGGTGATTTGGTTGGGGGGGGTGTAACTAAAATTGTGCCGACTGCTGGATGACTATCTAAGCGTAGCGCCACCATAGGTTGGCGCGGAACTTTCAATTTGCCGACTGGACAGGATTTTGCCGACTGTGACGCGGACTGTCGATTTGAATGGGGGGGGGGGGAGGGGCCACACCCCCTAAACCCCCCCATTTGGCGACGCCCCTGACTGCCGATATCTGGTAAGGACCATTTGGTGTATTATTGATGTAAAAGTAATTTGCCAAAACATCAATACATGTGAACATCGTTTTAATGTTAATTCACTCTTTCTTGTGTAAAGCTTATGCGGCCAAGTAACTAAGATACATAACAGACCTTACCCACCAAGTTATACTGTTAAATCTCATGTTCCATCGTTACAATATTACATATGTGTCTGTTGTCAAAGCATCGAATGCTTAAACCTGCATTATCGTAGGTCGCCAGATATTAAGATTAACGAGCAATTTCGATCATTTACATAGTGATAAATTGAATCGAATAGTGAGATTACTGGATAGAACTATCCTTTAGGTGTTATTAACCGAGGTGTTCTCTATTCGCATTTGATTACCATTATTCTTTTACAGTGTGGAATAATATTCTGGGGGAGGATCAAAGTAATCATTTTCCATTCTTTTGTATACCCTATGATTGAACATATGGACAGAAGTCATGGTGTTCATTGATTCGTCTAGTTGGGAATGGGCAGAACAAGTGTCAGATTAAGCAATTGCTAATTTGATGATGGTGTTAGTAGCATTAATTAATTGCATCCTATGCTGTAATCTGACCGTCGCTCACAATCCCAGCAAAGAGAAGCTGTTACATTTTATATATATATATATATTTATATATATATATATAAATATGTATATATATATATATATATGTCTATATATTATGTTAGTATGTACGCATGTATGTATTTATACATCTATGCATGTATGTGGAATATAGAAGGAGATCATATTAAGGGGGGTTACGCCGGGCGAGCAGTACTTTGTTATACATATAACTACTTAGAGACTGTTTTCAAGTCATATATAAGAAACAGCCAAGTGCTTAACTGGTATACCGTCTTTGGACAAATCATACTGAAGGCATGAGAAATTTGCCAAATTTTCTGTCCCCACAAATTATCAAAAAAGGTAAATTGCTTACAAAAGCATAGTGCTTTATTACTATAATCACTTTTTTTGCGTTTTAGGCAGTGTTCTACCAATAGTCACGATCGGTACATTCGTGGCAACTTTGAAAAACCCAGATCATGCCTGTAATTGTGAAGTAATGTCATTCCATTCCTGCTAGCCACAATGCTTTGAATAAATCTGACCACATTTTTACTCCACTTATGTAGACCGATGAGCCAATTGTTATGTAATTGACTGATTTAATAAGTTCATTATATCAAGTTTTGATGCTCGAATATGAGGGCAGTCAGTGTCATATTGTTTAGCACCTGATCCCGGCATGGGGCATGCTGCTTCCTGCTGCCTGTTATTCGCGTATGACCATGAATATAAATAGATGTATAACGAGAGATGCTGGCTATACTGATTATTAGCATGCCATCTGCATTATCTATTTTTCTACTTTGTTGGATTTATTCCATGCTCTATGCCGTTATTACACTATGTATTTGTGTTAGTCTTCGTAGGTCTAATGGCAGAATAGGTCGTAATTAATGTGCGTAATGACCGGTCGCTTATAAAGAAACAGAGCAGGTGTAATTTGGCTTGTGTTTCGACCAAACCATTATTGCAAGCCCTTGACGATTCTTCATATCGCCAAATTCCACCAATATCTTTAAAATATCGGCAGTATTATTCCTTTTGTTCTGCTACTATATGTGTGGATGTCTCATCAATGTGGCCCCACGTAGCCACGACACTCAATTATGCTGTAAATAGTTCCTAGGAATAATGCGTGCATTGACACATCACGCAATTGTTTGAATCCTGGCGAACGTAAGCAACCGAATCCCTTGCGTGCGTTAATATGGTTATGCTTCAAAAAAAATTTGCATCCTAATGTACTTTGATCAAAGCAACACGAATCGTAATCGACCATTTTCATGCTAAAATTGCTCTAATTAACCGAAGGCATGAATAGTCCCCGCATATCCGCAACGGTGAACTGTACATGTCAAGGTAAGGCGAGCATATATATATATATATATATATATATATATATATATATATATATATAGAGAGAGATATAGATATATATATATATATAGATATATATATATATCTATATATATAGAGAGAGATAGAGAGGAGAGAGATAGAGATATATCTATCTCTATATAGATATAGAATATATCTCTCTAGATCTCTATCTCTCTATATCTATATCTCTCTCTCTATATCTCTCTCTCTCTCTCTATCTCTATCTATCTATATATATATCTCTATCTATCTCTATCTCTATATCTATCTATCTCTATATCTATATATCTCTATCTCTCTCTCTATATATATATATATATATATATATATATATCTATATCTCTGCTCGCCTTACCTTGACATGTACATATATATCTCTATATATATCTATATATATATATATATCTATATATCTATCTATCTCTATATATATATATATATATATATATATATATTCCTTTTCAACTGCATTTATTCAATTAGTTAATAAAATACGACGACATCGTACAGCCTGAAGTTCGAATTATTCATTTTTCATTGTCATTTATTGTATACTTTTCGTCCTCATTTTGGTCAACCCCAATAACAGCTGATGCTTAGTCGTGCGACAATTAGAGTTTCTCAATTGCTTACGTTACTTATACTACCATAGCGATTCTGCTGTGTTCCACTGCTCAAATTAGAAACATGGCAAAGCATATTTCGCAACGAGACTTATGAATGAACACTGAATAATCGTGCTAAAAGTTCACATAACTTATGCTGTAATTGTGTGCGACCAAATAGCATGCATGATCTTGTCTACCTATAGGGCATCGCAATTCAATGAGAGTTTCTGAAAGATGAGAACTACAATATAACGTCTTGATGATGCGTTTCATAGTGCTCTATTCTCTCTTATTGAATTCATTCCTCGAAGGCATCAGTAAATTTCGATTTTAGCAGTCGCAAAAGAGATTTTACCTTTATCATTTATGCTCATGACTAAGGAATCAGCTTTGTAACTGCTTACTACGAATTAACAGAGAAGCCCATCAGATTCACGAACACAACGCGTTCACAAGCTCTGCTTTCACACGTTTTTGCATTAAATATGTCGTCCGAAGTGTACATCCTTTCAAAAGATGCTCCTTACCAAGGTCGTCATAGGTAAGGTACTTATTAAACATCATGATGTACTACAAAATACAAATTGCATCATACTCGCCGAATCCTAGTTCAATATCGCACGCGCATTGTTGTTACTTGGGAACCAGCAAATAGCTGCGATTACAATCAGTTATCCATCATCATATATATATATATATATATATATATATATATATATATATATATATATATATAGATATATATATATATATATATATATATATATATATATATATATATATATATATATATATATATATATATATATATATATATATATATATATATATATATATATATATATATATATATATATATATATATATATATATATGTATATATATATATATATTTTATATATATAACTTAACCGGGACTCTACAACTGTGGTACGGACTGTGGAATATATATTACCCATGGAAGTGCCTGCATCCATTACACAATACGTTTGACGCGTCTCTAGAGTGTTCGTCTTGAACGACAAAAAAAAACGAATCATGACTTGTCTCTTCTTTTTAACATAAGTAAATGATGATGAATTTACCAGCTAAGAGTCGTTTCAGTTACTCAATTTGAATGCACTCAAAAAGGAAGTGCTCATATGAACAATTTGCATGGAGACGCAGGATAATAAAACCACCACGTGCATCTTCTTCAACAAGTTCCAGTTCCTCGTCATCCCCATCAGTCACTTCCTCTTCCGATTCTAAATGATACAATCCAAAATAAAGTACGAGCTTTTAGTCAGTATGTTTACGTTGAAATTCAAATGAAGCATTTCCACAGTGTTTATTTTAAAATGAATTTCGTGCTTCAAATGTTATGAATTCTTAGCTGCTTAAATGCCGCATTAATTTATCCTCGATGTGAGACAATTTATAGTGTGAGATTTGCCATCACTTACCATCGTCCAAGTCAACCTCAACCTTCCCCGCCAAGTCACTCCGTCCTTGCTCGGTTGCAAATTGGCTCGCATGTTCATGTAGCCGATAATATTCCCGGTGGACGAGAATGACATGCCCCAGGAATTTAGCTAAGATGTCAAGTTCATTGTCTTTGAGATTGACGATCGGTGAGACTGTTGCAATCTGCTTCCTGAGCCCAGTTGATCGTAGCAATTCTGGATGTGCTGCTCCACAGTTGATACTGTGTTCTCTCACTTCTGATCCTCTGATGTGTCCCCAACTGCTGTAGTTGAAGCGCGGAAACAAGTTAGTGTTAGCATGAACAACACCTGCGCCTTTTCGCGTTTAGATAAGTGTGTCCATTGCTTCAACTACATCCTTCGTGAGAAGAACTGGAACTGAGTTTCCTCTTTTACCACGGATTTCGTGCATAGCTCTTCCTCAAACGTTGCACCAGCAGCCTTTCCAACCTCCATAAGGTCTGTCGTATATCGTTATGCTGATCCTTATCGTGATCATTACATTGGAATTCTCTTTGACCGATGTCAAGAATCAATTTATCGTTTCTAACGGCTCGTGTGGTGCTGTCATCAATCATTCCTAATAAAAATGTAGCTGGGTCGTAACCCCCTTCGACGAAGGGAGCAAAAGTTTGCTACTGACAGCTGGACGACCCTTAGGGACAGAACTCTCTGCCGCTGGGCATTAATGCTTCCGTAAGTCCTTTTTGACGAGGTAGATCAAGCAGTCTTTACATGGAGCATAGTCTTTAGGATTGGTTGCCCAATTTGGCCGGTAACCAACTATCAATTCGCCTTTCCCCTCACGCAGAACTTCTACATTATTTTGATAGTTTCCAAGATTCCTCAATTTTGTTTAACCCGAGAATCTTTCTCCATGACATACTCAATTACTTGAGGCTCGTCTTAGTTCCACGACCGCTTGTTGTCTGTCATTTGAATTCACTCGGAAACAAACGGACCCCATGAGTCGTTGTGCTCGTTAGCACAACACTTGGTGTCAGTAGAAGAATATGGCATATCCCTGGTTGCTCGCTGCCACGAACACGTGGCGTTCGAGATTTGGTCTAGTAAACAGAGTATTAAAACAAGTTGTTGATAACAATATGACAAGTATTGGTCAGATTGAGGGTATAACGGGTCATTGTCAAATACGAATATGGTCAACAATCAGTGGAGACGGAACTCTTGTTAATCTAAGTACGATATATAACTAAAACATGCAATTATAAATTAATTTCCAGGTCGGGAATAAGTTAAATCCAATCGACTTAATGAATGTTGTTTTACTTACGATTCATATAAGTTTCCTGACATGAGTCGTTACTGACAGAAGGTTGGTCTGAATCAACTAGGATTGAACTACGTAAATAAGAATCGTCCTTGGTCGGCAAATATTGTTCATTTATGCACATAAGAAGAAATGAGTTCACATTGGTGGAAAGTAGATAGATAGATAAGATAGATAGATAGATAGATAGATAGATAGATAGATAGATAGATAGATAGATAGATAGATAGATAGATAGATAGATAGATAGATAGATAGATAGATAGATAGATAGATAGATAGATAGATAGATAGATAGATAGATAGATAGATAGATAGATAGATAGATAGATAGATCCACGATATAGTCGACGGTAACATTTGTAGTTTCTTTCACTACAGATGAGTCAATACAAAATACGGAGAATAAACTATAGCTAGTGTATGTTAAGCATGTTTATTGATATAGCAACTAATGGGTATCATATTTTACCTGCCTCACTTTTGTTTGATCCTGTACGTTTTGCGCGCTTATTTCGAAATAACATGGAAAGGATGCATTAAACACAAAGTGCCAGCAAAAATAGTGGAGTAATGGAATGGCAAAATTACCTCAGTTTACCCCCGTCACGTTTCATTTCAGCAAAATAATATTTCACTCCTATCTGTAGTAGTGTTTGTCGTTTGTCGGTACAGTTGACAAATACATGCTTCCACTTAAAATACAGTGCATGTCAGCCACTCTCAAATATGTAACGCCATTGCTTACGCAAATTTTACATAATATTGACCTGAGCCCTCCACCACAGGTTTCCGATTCCGTCCCCATAGTCGTAGAGAAGCTCCTGTCCAGATTGTATGCTCTTCGTTGCAAACAGACACAACACTTTAGTGTTGTTAAGGTGAAACTTCTGTTTCAGACTGAAGTGATCGTAAGACGGAGTATTTATTCCCAACTTCCACATGTGTGCCTTCGCACATCTCCCTCTTTTTGAAATTAACAAACTTGAACAATGTTTTTAATTAAAAATAAACTTGAGTAAAATTTGTTTCTTAACAGTTGTCTTATTTGTATGTAACTCGCAAAACAACGTAGGTATGGACTGTGGTCCTCTAATAAACTTGGTAAGTGTAGTTAGGCGTCTGCAAAGCGAATGGGTCGGTGCGACCTGACCTAGTGGTGAATTGTTCGCTAGGTAGTTTGGTTTTATTTTTGGTTGCTCCGGAGTTGGAGTGTGATGCTGACTAGTTTTGTTTCGCCTATGGAGATTTGGTGGTGTGATGCTGACTAGTTTTGTTTGCTGGCATCACGCCAATAGGGTGCTGCGTTGTGTGCTGTTTGCCAAACATCTTGCGCAAGTTGGCAGTTGCGGCGTAGGGTGGTACCATCTTGTTTTAGGATTTGAACCTTTGGTCCGACAAACAGTGGTGAAAGTGATGGGCCTGCATTTCTCTCATGCTGAGTCTTCATTTGGTCTTTTCTATTTTGTAGTCGGTGGAATGTATCGGAGGGCTACTGCGATGGGTCGTTGCTGGGTAGGAACGGACGGCCAAATAAGATTTCGGCAGGGGCTGGCAGGCCAGTGTCCATAGGTGTTGCTCGTAGGTTGAGTAAGGCCTGGTGGATGTCTTGGCCTGTCTTTCGGCATTTGGTCATCAGTGACTTCACTGAGCGCACAGTGCGCCCTGCTAAACCGTTTGAACATGGATAACGGGAGAGGACGTTGTATGTTTGACCGACCAAGTGTTGCACATGTCCTGGTATGCTTTCCCGATGTACTGTGGGCCATTGTCAGATACTATCTCCATGGGTGCTCCTAGCAGGCCGAAGGTTGATGCTGTTAGCTGGGCAATGGCTGCACTGATGGTGTTTGTCAACCGGAAGATAACCGGGTATTTTGAATGGTAGTCGACAATAACAAGGTAGTGGGTGCCGTTTATCTCGAATAGGTCGGTTCCCAGTTTGGTGCATGGGGTTGTCGGGATCTCGTGTGTGTCAAGGGGCTCTTTCTGCTGCTTGGATTGGGTTTCTTGGCATGTCGTGCATTCCTTGATCAGTTTGGCTATGTCATCGTTGATTTTCGGCCAGTACACAGAATTGCGGGCTAGACGCCTTGTCTTCTCAATTCCAAGGTGCCCAAGGTGGAGTTGGTTGAGGATGTCGTTGCGCAACTTCCCCGGGATGAGGACCTGTCGGCCCTTGAAGATAACTCCGCTGGAGACCCCAAGTTCATCTCGATAAGGCCAGTATTTTGCGGTGGAGATGGCAATTCCTTGACATTTTCGGGCCTTCCGGAGTAGATGACTTGTTGGAGTTCTCTCATCACAGGGTCGCTGGCTGTCTGGTGTAGGAGTGTTTCGCGTTTGCTGTACCCAAAGCGCACCAGATCGATGTCTTCAGTTGTTGGGTTGTCGCTTAGATCCACGTTGTCGACGTGTACTTCTAAGGGGATGCTGTCTCGCTTCATCGGGTTGGGAAGTCGACTCAGAGCATCGGCAAGTATCATACACGATTCCCTTTTTATAGTCAATGGAAAAATTGTAACCTTGGATCTTGATGATGAGTCTTTGGACACGTAGAGTGGTGCTGGTCAGTGGCTTGTTGCAGATCATTACGGGAGGCTTGTGGTCTGTGTAGAAATGAAAATCTGTTTCATTGTTGGAGTAACAGGATAGGGCGTTTGGAGGTAAAAGCGACTGGTTTGTCCTCTTGCAGGAGGCAGGCTCCAAGCCCTTTCTGCGATGCATCAACTTCCAAAGTGGTTGGTTTCGAGGGGTCATAATACTGTAGGCATAATGTGCTGGAGATGGTGCCTTTGATTGCGTTGAATGATGCCTGGTGATTCTCTTGCCACATGTAGGGGGTCTCTTTTCGCAGCAGGTCCCTCAGGGGTGCTGCCTTAGTAGCAAAGTGTGGGATGCATGTCGTGACATAGTTCATCAAGCCGAGATATTTCTGCAAATCCTCTTTATCTTGTGGGGTCGGAATTGCATGGATGTCCTCTATTCGCCCAGGGTCGGGGCGGATGCCCGTGTCGGAGTAAATAGATCCAAAGAGTTGATCTTATTGTCTCTGATTCTGCATTTGGAGCTATTGAAGACTAGGCCTTCTCGCTCGGATGTCTGCATAAGGGATAGCAGATTGGCATCATGCTCGGCTTTGGTACGGCCGTACACAGCGATGTCATCAGCGATTCCAACGCATCCGGGTACTTGGTTGATGATGTGGTCGATGCCTCGCTGGAAGACCCTTAGCTTCGAGCTTGGAGTAGTATCGAGCATCTAGTGTGGGAATCTTGTGTGGACATCTCCTGAGGCGGTCATTCAGACGCTTGGGGTCAAGGCAGATTCTCAGGGAACCGTCTTGTTTGAAGCTTGTGGTTATGGAGCTGCACCAGTCGGTGTGATGATCAACGTAACGTATGATGCCGTCCTTTTCCATTTGATCAAGCTCGGCTTTCAGTTTAGGCTTGAGGTGGACTTACGAGGTGCATCGATACTTGGTGTGGCATCTTCTTTGAGGTAAAGGTGGGCTTTGGTTCCCAAGCGTGTCAAATTGATTGGGAAACCTGCGCATGAGGTCGTCGCTCGATTTGACTGGTCCCGGGGAATTGATGCGGTTGTCGACGGTTGGGCTAGGCATGCAGGCTGGTTGACGGAGTGGATTGTTACAACTTCAAACTCTTTGCATAGAGGTAGACCAGTAATGGATGGGCCTGGAACGTCGACCACATAGAAACGTTGTTAAGACCATACGGAATCTTTGTATCGGCCCATGATGTC
>CM067350.1:68499216-68517044 GCA_034190875.2 Urechis unicinctus
TCTATATCCTTGCAAATGTGGCTCATTATTATTTAAAAATGTTATGAAAACAATATTTTATTTGGATTACGTTTTAGTAAATGTTTAAGGTAATCGTTTTAATATTTCCAATTTAATAATCTCTATTGAAGCACGGAACGATACTTGAAGGCGAAGTGAATACAATAATATTGCAATGGGAAAGGGGGGCAGGTGTTGTTTTCGAGATCTGCATACAGCATTATGAATTTATGTAAATCGATCATCAAATTCCCTGGACGGCAAGACCCTCAGATTGTGGTTCTCTGTTAAGTCTGGGTGACTGGACATTACGCGTTGCTTTTGCGAAATCTATCTTACAACTTTCGGGTACTAGCTATTATACTGGAGCATTCTAAATCTAAACCGAACGCTTGGATGGATTAGCCGACCCAGTCGGAAATTCGTAAACTATAATACGTGCCATACTGCTCGTCAGCTCCCCTTGCTAAGCTGCGTCTCATCAATTGTTCCATTGTAATGATGATCAATGATTAAAAAAAAATTCACTTAATGAGTCGGGACATTCACTAGACAATTCATATTTGGTTAAAGTAAGAAGAGGGTGGTATCGGAGACAACAACACACTAACAAGAGGTACTGAATCATCTAGAGGCAGATCAATGACTGACTAGATATTACGTGTTTTACCAGGGTTAAACCAATAATGTGACTTACTTGGGCGAGAAACGCAGCATGATCAATGCAATGAGCAAGGAGTAACCCTTAGCTAGAACTAGTAGCAATTATTCAATCGCATCATATATATGTAAGAAAAAAGACATTTTGTTAAACGGAGATATGATGAGTTGTGATGAAGGAAATATGGATAATCACGCACATAAATCACGTTGTTCACCAAAATGCTTACATCTTAACATTCAATATGTTTCCTTGACTAAGAGACATGTTTGATTTTACTGTGAAGCCCACTGTTCGCCACAAACCTCGATAACGTATCTTTATATATATCAATGCATTGATTCAATCCTAAAATGATTCCAAACGCTTTAAAATCACCGAAACAAGCGAGACACCCTTCAGATGTTATATCGATATGGACAACGCAGCATTAATTTTTATGCATCAAACGACGACCAATTCAAGATGTGTTTAGTGACAGAAACAAAGAAACCTACAATACGCGATTTTGAATTTGTTTTCTTTGAAGCAAATATATGACAGAAAAAAAGCGACAGAAGATAAAGACGCAAGTTTGGCCGAACTGGTCAACGGTAGGGGATGAAAGGAGGGTAGGGCTTTTGACAACACCATCAGTCACATCTGTGCGACCTCACCAACATCACAATTGCCACAAATAACCCCCCTGCAAGGAAAATGGAGACCGTTATGAAATCCTCTGACGACGTGAACCTCGTCGTCTTCGACGATATTCGAGGTGAATTATCACGTCGCCAAGAATAACTTCCATCCATCAACCTGTAATTGGATCGGTATTTATCTGGACAACTGGGTGAGTGCCAAAGATTACATAGCCTGCAAATGGACGACAAAAAAATCTAAGAAGAAAAGCAACCCGTCTTTGAAAAAGAAAGTCATTTTCCTTGCGGATGTAAACCAGTTAACCAGCAGCCCATCACACAGCTACCAATTTTTGTATATTACCAAGAGGAAGAAGGTGGCTGGCATGAGCAAGCCTTTCCGAATCCTAGATGCTGCTCCTTGCACCACCCACCAGATGGCGCTACAGATCGATGTCAGAAGCACAGAAAGCCCCTCGGGGGAGTTGGCAACATTCACAAGCTCCCCCTGTGATCCCTCCTTACCATACTTCTCATCAATCCCTCTCGAACAAGACTGGAGTCCTCATAACCTGGTCAAACTCTGGACAGGAAGATCTCCAGCCAAGACTCCACCACCAGTGGTCAACGATCACGTGACATTAATGGCGCCATTGAAGTGAAAGCACATATGTGCTTTTAACCTGTGATATATCAAATTATATGAACGTGCAATCGATAAATTCGCCGTAGCCTATTATTGCTGTACACTTTTATCATTTCTAGTCTTATATTGTATTATTTATTATTGTTGATTGTTATAACTTGTACAGCCTGTTGAGATGTATATGGAATGGGCTTTAAATAAATAATCATTATCATTATCATTATATAAATAGATGTTGATTTATTTATACACATAAACTATATTTACCAATGTCCATGTATATATATATATATTAATATTTAGTCATATATATATTTATACATATAATATATATATAAATATATATATATATGTATATATATATATATATAAATATATATTCATGTATATATTTATATATATATTTATATATATATATACAACGACATATATATACACAATATACGTATATATATTTTCAGTATATATATATATTTTTATTCACATATATGCCCTGTATATAAATTTCTAAATGTATGTATGTATCTATTCAAATATATATATATTTAAATATATATATATATATATATATACACATATATATATATACACATATATATATATATATATATTAAGATATATATATATATATACATATATATAGATATATATATATACATATTCATATATATATAAATATCTATTTTAATGTATACATATGCATGTATATTTACATATATATCTATATATATATAAAATATATTTTTTTTTCGCGTATAAACATATACTTTTCTATATATATATATAAATATATACATATATATATATATTAGATATCTCTCTCTATATATATATACTTATCGATATATATATATATATATATATATATATATATATATATATATATATATATATATATTTATGTATGTATATATACATGTGTCGATATATAAAAAATTATGTATATATATATATATATATAAAAATAAAAATATGTATAAATATCTATAAATTTAACTATATATACGTCTATACATTTCTGTAAATATATATATGCAAATATATATTAGGATATATATAAATGCATACACAGATGTTGATTTATTTATATACTTAAGCTATACTTATCAATGTCTATGTATATATATATATATATTAATATTTAGATATATATAAATTTTTTACATATATATATATATATATATATATATATATACATATATATGTGTATATATATAAATTTATCTTCATATATATATTTATATAGGTATTCATATATATGTATATATATATTTATACATACATCGATATATATTCACAATTTAAGCATATATATTTCAGTATATATATATATTTATTCATATATATGCCCTATATATAAATGTATATATATATGTATATCTATATTCAAATACATATATAGATATATGTACATATATATAAATATAGGGTATATATATATATACATATTTTTTTATATGTATATATGTATAAATATACATATATATATATATAGATAATTATTTATATATACAAAACAAAAGAGGGTATAAAAAAAAACCTATGATATTGATTTGCACTGAAAATAACAATGTCCTACACGTAATCGATTGATCATTGAGAAGAAGTGGTTTATCTCCTCAGTCACATGCAACGTCTCGCCTGATAAATCTAGTGGGACGATACAATTACCCAATAAAATGAATCAGCATCTTTGAACGGAATCTCCTTTGATATTCGTAGGCGACGCGGTAAAGCGGATAATACTTAACATATATAATACATATATAATGCATATATATATATATATATATATATATATATATATATATATATATATATATCTATATATATATATATATATATATATATATATATATATATATATATATACATAAACATATATATATATATATATATATGATATACAAATATATATACATATCTATATATATATAAATACATATATACGTATATAAACATATATATATATACGTGTATAAATGTATACATATATATAAATGTAAATATTTATTTATATATACATATATGTGTAGATATATATAAATATAAATATATATATATAAATAAAAATATATAGAACATTTTATAGATTAAATATTTACACGTATATACATTTCAGTAAATATAAATAGAGGGCATATATATATTAGGATATTTATAAATGCTTACATACATATATATATATATATATATATATATATATATATATATATATATATATATATATATATATATATATATATATATATAATATATATGCATACATAGATGTCGATTGATTTATATACATAAACTATATTTATCAATGTCTATGTATATATTTATATATTAATATTAAGACTTCTACATATTTTTAAATATACATATATGTATATATATATATATATATATATATTTATATATATATAAATATGTATATATTTTAATATGTATATATATGTATATACATATAAATATATGTTCATGTATGTATTTATATCGATATTTATACGTATATATAAATGCAGCGATATAAATATACACAATATAGTTATATATATATTTCTGTATATATATACTTATTGATATATATGCCCTATATATAACTGTATATATGTACGTATATATATTCAAATATATGTGTATTTATATATGTACATAAAGATATATATATATATATATATATATATATTTATATCTATATATATATATATAGATATATAGATATATATATATATATATATATATAGATAGATATATACATATCTATTTTATAAATGTGTATATATCTATATATATATATATATATATATCTATATATCTCTATAGAGATATATAGAGATATCTATCTCTATATCTCTCTATATATATCTCCTCTATATATAATATATATCTCTATATCTATCCATATCTCTCTATATATATCTCTATATATATATATATATATATATATATATCTATATATCTTCATATATAAATTTATACAACGCCCGTTAGGCCATATCAATTTCTGGAAACGATGCATAAGCAGTGTGTGATTCTGACGAATGATCAAGCTATGTATATATTCATAGTTACATTCATCATTGATTTTTGCGTTCGATAGTGTCAGCTTCATCTGTGTAGTTATTCAGTTACTTAAAAAATTTGTACATACATCAATTGTTCGACTATGATATTCCCAGAAAGCTTGTTTAAGTAATGGCAATTTGCTCACCATCCCCTCGCGTTTGTTCGCGGGCAGTATTAGCACATAAAATACTGTGCGCATCTATCACGTTTTAATATTATATCAACAAAGTAATGGCCATGGCACAGACCTACGAATCCGTACACAAGTGGTCATGTAATGCATACCTTCTTCATAATTCTTATCAATTCATATTACGGATTTATCTTTGGTTATGCATAGATTATATTGCGGTGGAATGTGGCTGTGGGCTTGGTGGAGATGTTTCTGCTGCGATTGACATAGGGATTATCACTTAGGCGGCAATGCTACGATGGCTCCTATAAACATCCGTAGTTTCTCCACGAAGAGCATGGGCGCATTCGCGATCTTTGAACATTGGGCTGCTCGTATATAATTTCAAATCAGTTAATAGTGGCACCAAAATAAATCATAACGATACATGCGTATTGGTGTCGGATGATTGACACATGTCGAAGCATGCTAAACGGAACGAGTGTGGCGAGGCAAAGATACACCCGAGTGTTGTTGTTGTTGTTATATTATCGTGCTCTGTTATAGTCTTGTTCGATTGATTGGATATCTTTACGGTCCCAGTAGCTAGGACGGTTACGTACAAATGAATATCGAGGCTGGCTCAGTTGTTGTAACGCAATGCTCGTCACATCAATTGAACAACCTATCGCCAAGCAATAGTGCGCGACGGATACTGCGGCACTTTTAGATAACTGCGGTCATAATGACATTGTGGAGTGTTGCGGCGGTCAGTTTATTGCTGGTGACCCGTCCAAATAACCAACACCTAGCATATGAATTTTCATCAGTACCATTTACTTGTCAGTGTATACATATCCATTTGACGTATATTGCGAATGCATGGCACGCAGCATCGAATATAGGAACATCCCAAAACATTACCAGAATAATTCCAGTTAATTAATTACTGCAAATTCTAGCAAGAAAACCTGCAACTCGCTGTCTGCGAAATAATTTTTTAAATCAAGGAGAGATTGCGCATATATTAGTGTTACTCACAATTATTATCAAAACGATATCGTTGAAGGGGGATATATTGACGATGCACTATATAAAATATATCACCCATTTAAGGCATGGAAGATTCATGGCGATCCGCAGGGATAATACATCACTTTGATCTAAGTTACGCTCAATCAATATCCAGACAACAAGCAGTTCAGATTTAGTATGATTATCACGGTGCTTTTCAGGCTTAGTTAGGTGGCCTTTGACAAGTGATCAGTCACAATTACTTGCGTATGGTAGCATTATTTGCCAGACCGCTTTGTTTAGTTCTTAGTTGCACTTCTGGTGCAGTTTGTTTGAAGCATCTTTTCCAAGTCTCTCACTCATTGATTGGCATTACTGAGAGCCTCCATAACCTTGCCCGAGTTAACACAGATTATGTGTTTGATTTTAAAATCAACCGCCGCAATACTTGACTACTGGCTGTAGCTAAACCTAGACATATTAAATCTATTACGACTGTGTCATGAACCGGCGCTGTGTGCCTGAGATCCGAAGCATTCACTGGCTTGTGATCCGAAATATTAACTGCCTTCTGATCTGAAGTATGCCTGTGATGCAAGGTATTCACTAGCCTGTGATCCGAAGTATTCAATGGCCTGTGGTCCTAGGTTGATATCTGATCCGAAGTATACACTGGCCTGTGTCCCAAAGTATACACTGGCCTGTGACCCAAACTATTCACTGGCCTGTGATCCGACGTATTCACTGACCAGTTACCCTAAGTATTCACTATCCTGTGACCAGAAAGATTCACTGAACTGTGACCCGAAATATTCACTGGCCTGTGATCCGAAGTATTGACTGGCCTGTAATCCGAGGTTGACATCTGATCCGAAGTATTCACCGGCCTTTGATCCGAGGTTGACATCTGATCCGAAGTATTCACTGGCCTGTGATCCGAGGTTGATCTCCGATCCGAAGTATTCACTGGCCTGTGACCCGAAAAATTCGCTGGGCTGTGATCCGAAGTTGGCCTCTGATACGAAGTATTCACTGGCTTGTGACCCGAAGTATTCACTCATCTGTGATACGAAGAATTCGCTGGAATGTGACCCGTAGTATTCGCTGACCTGCCACCCGAAGTATTTACCGATCTATGACCCTAAGTATTCACTGGCCTGTGATCCGAAGTATTCACTAACTTGTGACCCGAAGTATTCACTTGCCGTTGATTCGAAGTATTCACTTGCCTTTGATCTAAAATATTCACTCGCCTACGGTCGAACTATTCACTAGTCAGGGAGCGGAAGTATTTACTGAGAAGTATATGCAGACAAAACAGAAGGAGAACTCATAAGCTATTTGGTCTGCGAGATTTAGTGCATTTGCTTCATTGCATACGACAAAACCCACAAATGTCACAGTGTGATTTGACCGACGCACTAGCAAAATTAATCATGCGTAATATTCCGGTCATCCTGCGCGCGTGAATATTACGTGCTTCGGGGGTTTGTGCGTAGGAATTGTCAAAAAGGTCCAGATATATGGAGACAGACGTTCGATTTTGGGTCGATGTCTTCTGCTGTTGCTCGCATTTATAATCGTGGAATATTTTATCTATCTTGGCCATATATCAACTCATCAGAATATAATTTGCTTTGAACGTTTCATTCCTTAGATTTTGACATCAATACAAAAATATCCCCGTTTAATGCGAATTTAAATACAAGAAAGAGGAAGACATGCGTATCAAGGCTAGCGATGATACATTTTTAACCTTTGTTAGCATGTTGATTATTGCCCCCGTCAGATGGTTAACGAACAAAGTGTGTGCTTTGTATCGTTCCCCACCGAAAACGCTATTGAGGTAGATCGAGTCTATTCTACGGACTCCCATGGTTAAGTTGTCAATAATGACCGCCGTGATAATGTCTGTGGCTTTACAGCGTTATTATAGCACGTTTGTCTGCCCGTTAATGCACATTTTGCCGTTGGTTACGGAGGTAAAAATTAATGATTCACGTAACCAGCCCAATGACAGCATTAATTGTACGTTGCTTCTGCATCATAGAATAGTCACATGCCTATCCGGCTACGGCTTGAAGACTGTGTGCCTGGTTCAGGGACCATGTGCTTTACATAACCTTTCAGACGACTTAGTTGTTTCCATCAAACGCCCATCATAATTTGACAGAAGCGTTTGTCAAGTGTTGTTAGTGATTACACTAACAGCGTGCATGTCTCCAATTTCCGCCGCAGCATCAATCATTTGACAAAACCAGCACAATAAGCTTCCGGAAACGGTTAGCCCCCGGAGGGGGCACTTAAGTGTATAGAGGTAGTATATATGTGCCGCGCGACGGGGTATGTTTTTTCGGCCTCTCGACTTGTACGACGGGTTTTTTGGCCTCATACTTGTACGACGGGGTATGTTTTTCAGGTTTAATGTGTACGACGGGTTATACATTCGCATAATACCTTGTACGACGGGGTATGCTTTTTGGCCATTTTGACCTTGTACGACGGGTGCGGGTTTTTTAGGTCCCGCGGCACACCCCTATCAAGAATAAGGCCAAGTGCCCCCCCGGGGGTTAGCCCAAGTCATTTAGCCATACAGCCCAGCACACTTGATGACAAAACTCTTAAAAAGAGTGAAGCAATCAAATATTAGCCAATGTGTTGAGATGGACCGACTTATGTACATAAATAACGGGATCCGAGGAAAGTATATTTCCGAAATTTCTAGTCAAATCTTGTTCACCCCTTCCGAAGCAGGAACATTTAGCGGCTAGAAGATCGACACACAATAAAGTATGCATAAGTAAGTCTCATATTACTTGATTATTCTAGTGTATAACCTAGGATAATTAAGCTAAGCATTCCTAATAATTGTTGAATACCGTAAACACTCATTGCAAGCGAAATTAGAGCGGCTTAGGTTCATTGCTATATGTCAAGCTGAGGAATATTAGAATAATTTAGGCCATTGAAGACTGGGCAGTGTTGGTAGTGATAGAGGTGATCGTGTGATTAATGACACATGGGAAGGTCATGCTCTATGTTGATTTCTATTACAGATTTAATATATACAATGTCATCTACTACACAGACAAAATGAATAGTATTTTATTACCACGTATGCATGCTCATGTACTTTCTCTAAAACTCAATTCGCAGCCATTGCTTGATAAGTTCTGATTCGACAGTAACAAAATACACACGCATATGGGATCATTCAGCGACATCAACGAAACAATAGTCACGGTCCCCTAGCCCCTCGGCTGCGAGCCCTGTTTACATGTTAATGATATTCAATAGCCGCGCCAAGGGTCTAGGCTAAGAAGACATCTTGAACTGGACTGGCATCCCAGATTTGGGTTGCTCCAATCAGAAGCCGTGTCTCTCGGTCACTCTTGGGTACTTTTGAGTCATTGTCTCCTATTGTTCAGTGTCACATTTTCCAAAGATTTGTCGCCATATTTGTTTTGGTACGCTCCGTATTACACCTCTGTCCACCAGAACTGAAGTATATTCTCTTGCTTAACATGGAAAGACTCCAACGGAAACCCTCGATTACGCGCAACAGTCACATGGCGTGGTATTGAAAGACTTGTGCGCTCGGCTGCTTGATGTGTCGTGACTGTTTTGTGAATGTGCCTGCTGGGGTGGTGGACACATTTTGCTAAACGTTGTTAGCTACCGCTCTCGATGCAATGCTTGGAATGAGTCAGGGTTCGACACCAATGGTTGTCCGCTTACCCGGGACAAGTGATTTGTCATGTCGGACAAGTGACTTGCCAAGTCAACTTGTCCAGACGGGCGAGTGATTTTTATGTGCTGGGCACGCATTCTACAACACCTCGATTTGTTGTTTCACGCTGAGCGGCACCCTTAATCACACAGTCGGCGAGAGAAGCAGCCATACAACTGGTTTCTTTAACTGACTGTATTACTGAAACATACTATCATGCAGCTAAGCGACTAAAACTCTTGTTGTGGTTCCAATTTGAACTTTTGAGACGCCCCATAATTCCCATTGTTCTCATTAGACGCAGACCACAACAATGTACATGACGTCGCATAAAATACAGGGTGCGTATCACAAGCCAGTTTCATGAGCCAGACGACCGCAACTAAGGTCAATCCGGGTCACAACTTTTGCGGGGAAATATTCCTCTTTTTGGTCGATCAAATGGCAATAATAGTTTTGTCGACAGCTTGCTGGCTGCACATATGTATAGCAAAGAGGCGTGTCACATACAGTAGACACATGATAAGGTAAGAACGCGCTCACCAAGTTTGGACACAATGCTTCCTGCTCTCGTGCGCTCAATAAGATGGATATTTTTTACGTAATGCAATATCGGTTCAGTGCGTTGGTTCGATCTAGCTTAGTAGTGAATATATATATATATATATATATATATATATATATATATATATAGATAGATATATATATATATATATATATATATATATATATATATATATAGATATTTATATATATATATATATATATATATATATATATATATATATATATATATATATATATATATATATATATATATATATATATATATGTCTGTATGAACCTATGTATGCATGTATGTACATATCTATGTGCCTAAGTATCTATGTATATATGCATATATCTATGTATGTTTCTCTTCGTGTACCTCATACATATATCCATATAATATATCCATATATTAATATGCGTATATATGTATGTATGCCTGCATAAATGTACATTTGTCTGTATGCGTGTGTGTGTTACCCACAAGTTTGAGAATGAGCGGTGGTTAGATAGCCAGGTATGTAGCTAGGTAAATATTTCGGTTGATAGGGGGGAAGTTACAGATTTCGAAAGATGCGTTGACAGGTTGGTGGGTAGATAGCTAGCGTGATAGATAGATAAATGAGTAAGTATACATTAAGGTTGGTAGGTAGATAGGTAGGTAGATAGGTAGGTAGATAGGTAGGTAGGTAGGTAGGTAGGTAGGTAGGTAGGTAGGTAGGTAGGTAGGTAGGTAGGTAGGTAGGTAGGTAGGTAGGTAGGTAGGTAGGTAGGTAGGTAGGTAGGTAGGTAGGTAGGTAGGTAGGTAGGTAGGTAGGTAGGTAGGTAGGTAGGTAGGTAGGTAGGTAGGTAGGTAGGTAGGTAGGTAGGTAGGTAGGTAGGTAGGTAGGTAGGTAGGTAGGTAGGTAGGTAGGTAGGTAGGTAGGTAGGTAGGTAGGTAGGTAGGTAGGTAGGTAGGTAGGTAGGTAGGTAGGTAGGTAGGTAGGTAGGTAGGTAGGTAGGTAGGTAGGTAGGTAGGTAGTCGGATCGGTAGGTCGGTTAGTATTTATGTCAGGAGGAAGTTAGGTAAAATGGTAGGTAAGTAAGCAGCTTGGTAACTCGGTCGGCAGGTAGCTAGGTGGTCGTGGAGGTAGATATTGTGTCGGTGGGTAGCATACACACCCGTTGCGTCTGACATATGCGGGGCTGAATGTTTTTTGCAATAAATGGTGGGATTCGTCGCAGAATGTTTTTTCACCTTTGTGTGTGCGCGCTTTTACCCCGTATTAATAATTACTTTGTGACAAACACTGGCGTCAAACATAGATGTTGTTGTTGTCGAAATACTGCTTGCGAATTCCTGATATTTATGAAACAGGTGTTAAGGAGAAACCTCTGAATAGAAAGTAAGGCCAAGCAAATACGTGACATGAATAACGGAATGTGTGGGCAATTCGCGTATGTGACTAGATAATAACCACCTACGTCTCTATATATATATATATATATATATATATATATATATATATATATATATATATATATATATATATATATATATATATATATATATATATATATATATATATATATATATATATATATCTATATATATATATATATATATATATATACAAATCCGACCAATTTGGTAGAATCCACCCGACCATTTTGACCCCTACATTTTGGTCGATGATCATGGGGCAAAAATAGTCAGCGTCATCTCCTAGGTTGACACAACTGCGCTTACCAGCCAAAGTGTAACATTGTTTGCTACTACTCCGCCTAAGGTTGGAATCTCATTATTCGGACAAACTGTCCACTTTTATTTGCTTTTAATGCATTTGCCTGAATTTACATTTTGGCCACAACGACCATTTTGGCCCTGTTGAATAATCGGTCATTATATGGCTTTGTTCGATGTATATTTGCTTCAAACTTAGATTCATGATTTGTATGACTTTTAACGTCAATGAACAATTCGTTTTTTTTAAATTATCCCTTCAAATGAACAATATATAAAATTTTAAATGAATATATAAATCAGCAGTTTAACGAGTGACGGGGGGCACACGCTCAAATATCTTTGCGGACGGAATTAAAAAAACGGCAATTTTGCTGGTACATCCGGGGATGTAAGTCTTTTTCAACTCAGTTTAGGGGTTTTTCTCTCAATACTATCCGTCTGAAAAAATGTTTTATTTCAATAGATTAGAACAAATACAACACTTTCGAGATGCATATGCATTTAAAACTTTTGGAGAATCTTACTGATATGAGATTCCGGTTTTCTTGATCATTGATGTGTAAAATTTCAAGTAAGGAATGAAATCATATCGTATCAATGGACTCGTTTTAGCAAGGAAACAATTTGCCAGATTGTTTTGTGTTATCAGTTCGCTCATGTCGTAAAATCCTAGTGTCCCCGGCGGAACCACGGGCACAACCAGAAGGTCTATTTCAGGATTGTAATAAGTCCAGCTTTCCATAACGCATGAAATTTCCGGTACGGGAGCGAATATAACCAAAAGCGATCGGTCAGCCATGACCATAGTCTTCTTCGCAAATACATCGAGCGAAGCGCTGCGCGGTGCATTTTGGGAACGAATTCGGCCCCCAGTGGCGCCCTCTGGTGAGTTATGCTATATCGCCATTTGTTTACCACAACAGCTGATCGGAGGTATTACCAACTCTTTCAAAGTTTCTTGAAAATGTCTCATCAGTGCGCTGTCTTTGGATGCGACAATGATAGGAGGTACCCAGAAAGGTAAGAGACCTTTATTTTAATGTTATATACATTGTTTTGGTTTGCGATGAGGTAGTTAATAAAGGTTAATGAAGACTAAATTTCGCCTTCAAAATGTTTGTTTTTTTCGAGTGGAGAACGGGTCGCAATAGAATAGATAATGGGGTAATTACACCGTTTGATTGTTTTCAGGATGATTGTTATGGAACATGTTAACCAACACATGGGCCCCAGCGAAACTGTGAGTTTGCACCGCTGCAAGCCAAAGTATTTTTCGAAGTGGGAACGTCTTCTTAACAGAGCAAACTTTCAAGTCACAAAACACACAGTTGTGTGTAGCAACCATATTCAATTTGGCCAACCAAGGGAGAAATCTCCCCACCCTTCGCGTTTCCTTAAAGGCTATGGTGTAGAGCAGACATGTCGACCACTTTCTAAGAGAAACACAATCCTTCCTCCAACTAAGAAGAAATGTGCTATTTTGTTTCCAATTGAGAATCATCCAGACCCACCAACAGACAGTGACTTTCTTGAACACATCACTACAGACCAATGCATTGCAGGAGTTGAGGCTGACCACACATATTCTATGACAACAGAAGAACCGTGTATGAGAACATCACCACTCACCTCACCATGCTCCAAGTGCTGTGGCATTGTTGTGAAACTGAGGCAGCGTATCGCTGCACTAGAAAAGGAAGTGATAGAGCTAAAGACATCCCAAAAACCCAGAAACGGTGAAGGATAATCGTCTTTCAATCCACGATATCGGCAATAATGACAGTTTGATTAAACTTTATGCCGGAATAAACTCAAGGGACATCTACAACTGGCTCTTCAAACATGTCAAGGACAAAATGTCCAGGTTGCATTACTACCGTGGATCAGGATCAAAGGAAAGCAAACGATGGCAGAGATCCGGCTGTGCCAAGCCCGGTCGTAAAAGGGAGCTACAAGCAGTAGATGAGTTGTTGCTGGTGCTCATGAAGCTCAAGCTCAACTTATTGGATGAGGACCTCGCCTTTAGATTTTGTATTAGTTCCTCTGTGGTGTCAAGCATCCTCTCAACCCTGCTACCCATTTTAGCCGCTGAACTTAAATCTCTAATCCATTGGCCATCTTGCAACTCTGTGCAAAGACATTTAGCTGCCTGTTTCAAGAAGCATGGTAATGTGAGAGCGATCTTGGATTGCACCGAGGTGCAGACTCAAAGACCATCGCAAACTGATGTCAATTCTAAGATTTTCTCGGACTACAAACAGCGTCACACATACAAGGTTTTAGTTGCATGTACTCCAGGGGGTTCAGTTTCTTTTATTTCTAATGCTGCTGGGGGTGACATGTCAGATGTTGAGATTGTTAGGCGTAGTGGATTTCGTGATAAGTTTGCGAAGGGGAATGTTGTTTTGGCTGACAAAGGGTTCAGAGGTTGTAAGCTAGTAATCCCAGAATTCAGCAAGAACGGTGTGACTTTCACTGAGGATATCAATGTCACAAATGTAGCTGTCTCTAACTCAAGAATCCATGTCGAGAGAGTCATAGGGAGAATTAAAGAATTTAAGATACTGAAAGGAGACTTTCTGTTGTTGCGCAAGACATGATTGATCATGTATTCGCTGTATGTGGTGCACTGGTAAATCTTCAGGGAATCATGGTACCTCTTTGATTAAGCGCAACCATTTGCACCAGCAACGATTTGTATTATTGTTCCATTATAACACATTGATGATCGTGATAAATAATGTTTATTATCATCACCACAGGTTTTATGTATTACGTGTCGTTAAGTTGTACATGCATTATGCAGATTAAATGAGGTTATGAAAAAAATCAGTTTTCACTCCATTACAAAGGGGACACATGAGAACAATCTCTGAATCACTTATATGAATTATTGTACTCATCTGTACATTATACACCTAGCACAATCACCAAGACAAACCCATTACCAAAAACAAGTGCCAACATAGGAGAGATAACATTATTTTCTATGCTTTTTGCTTTTAGCTGCTCGACATTGTTCACAAAACCACTTCAACTTTTAGAGGTCACACATTTTTCCGTACCTTTCTAACCCACACATTTCAAATGGAACCAACCATCACACATGTCACAACCAATGCTCTGATCACTGTAGCCAATAGGGCCGTCCACACAGATGCTGTCACAGATTAGGAACACGCAAATATTGATACTATCAGAGGTATGCATGCTGGCATTTATTGTATTCTTTTGGTGCGGTGGTTCTGTTGGAGAGTGAGGTATATTATCCTTTTCGCTGGGGGGGCACATCGCCAACTGTTATGGTTATTGATGGGGAAGAACTGGGGAACTCTTTGGTGGAAGCTCGAGTCGAGGGACCACACACTTTGTCCAGGAATTGAGCCATGCACTTGTCCACATCAGTTTGGATACCTACTTCATAATGTTCACATGTTAAAATTTCGGGAAACACAACAAATCGAAAAAACACATCTAGCTTGTCCAACATAGCAGACATAAATTCCTCATTGTAGGTGATCCTTTCAATGTGTAGACCACCTTCCAGAACAGCAGTCTTCAGAACAAAATCTGCAAACAGCTTGCCAGTGACAAACATTTCCATTTGGACCTGTGTGTAATATTGGTGGTCCCTCTTAAGCTAAGCATTGCCACTACCATCTATAAACAGACATCCATCCTTCTCTTTGGCATAGTTGATAACCCACAATGTTCATGCTCTTTGTAAAGTCAGGCAGATGAATTTTCTCCCCCTTCTTTTGGAGGCTTGTGCCACTCTTAAGGTTTGAATGTACATGCCTTTGTGTCACCTTGTTGAACGCAGCTGGCCACGCAAAACACAGCAAGGCAACAGTGTGCTTACAAAAGCCACGTAGCTTAGCTCTGCATGAGCAAAGCGAGGAACACACTTTCCCTGAGTCCTAGTGCAGTACTACCCACACATAATAGGGAGTGCTGGTGATTGATTTTTGTGGTACTACATGAGCCTCTACAAAACAGTACTTGATGTTGGCGGTTATCTCGTTGTAGCGGACTCCTCTGATATGACCTGATTGCCAAAGACTTTTACCTTGTACCTTGGCACACTGCCCTTTGAGAGGTAAGCATGTGCTTAGCAGCCCCTAAACATAAAATACATATCTTCAATGCTATAACACATAGATAACTATGCATAAACGTAGGCCTGAATTTCAAACTAAAAAGTTGCAGAATAGACATGACACTTGAACAGCGTTGAAGTTGAAGAGGTTTCATGGTTAAAGAAAGAGTACAAGACCATAAAATAACTGACCGTCTTTGATATAGTCGTCAACCTCGCTTGAGGTTGTAGGAGGAAATGCTTGGGATGTGTGCACCCAGTTGGAGGAAAAAGTTTTGGGGTGTGGGAGGGTGAGGAGGCCATTTTCAAGAACCAGCGTCTGGTGACACTGTGCATCAGACTTTTTTTGTTCCTCAATTGGCGTTGACCTGCAGCCATAGGCAATAAGAGAATGTTATGTTCTAAAAGTAATCCGCTCGATAATGTAAGACTTGAAATAAGGAACGCCCATTCCTATTTTCAAATGACAGTGATAGAGCGAGATGGCCGAGGAGGACCCAGGAAAACACAAATTGTCAAAATACTCGAGCTAACCTCTGCTTTTCTCCCCAATGGACGCTTTCAAGAACTAGATTGACGAGTTCTGTCTTCTTGTAACCAGTCACAGGGAGATTCTTCTCCTGAAGCATACATTTTAATTCGCCGACGTCTTATTTTCGAAATACAAATTCGATTTTTCTGTGGAGAGAAATCGTCATGATGTAATACACTGTCGCTGTCCATCTTTGTTTTGACCTAATGCATCCCAGAATGCAATGCAAGGTGAGCCATGCGTTAGTCTGCGCATGCGCACGAGATACATACGCTCTGATTCCATTTAATTCTTATATGGTCAGTATAATTCCAACGTTTATAGATTGAATATTATTCATGTGACAATGAACGTTATTGTTGCGGGAAGACATTTCATGTATGACAAATTGTTTGAAATACCGTAGTTTACCGTAGTTAACGAGCTTCAGCGGGCTGTTCCGGACGTGGGCTCTGCCGCTCACAGTCAAACTTACGGATCACTAGTCCAACGACCAACAATACCCAGATACCACGTTAATGTTACCAGGTGGCTACAGTTTGGTTGGACAGAGCTACGGATTACCATGGTATTTTCTAACGTACATATAACCTTATTCGCCATTTGAGCGAACGGTTTTTGCGCCATCTGTCAGTTGTAAACATTGCCATTTCGCCAACCGTCAGCCGGATGTTTTCGTTTGTGGTATCTTCTGATCTTGACAGCAGACATGCGCTCCGGTATCTCAATACTCTCAAACGTTCCAATTCAACGCTGGTAACTTGTGCTCAGGGGTGGTTTATCTATATTGAAACCTTATGCATTTAACGCGAGGATTATTTTGGTCTCGAGGCTAGATTTCCCTCGATGTTATATTGCGTGTGGCCCTGGCCTGAAAATAATACTTATACCGTATTATACGGTTATTATGTCATTTCGACTGCCTGACTGTTTGCAATTATTAAAAGTAGAATTTGTGAAAAGGTGAAGCTAATGCTGTATTGAGAACACGCACAAAATCTACATAATGAGTCACATTGGCAATATTAAGGTCCTGGTGCTTAACCACGCATGCAAATTTATTTTCTTCTGCATGCATGTTAATG
>CM067350.1:68525015-68592515 GCA_034190875.2 Urechis unicinctus
TTATCATGAAAAATATCTCAACTAAACTCAAAACATTGATACTAAATGTCAATTCCGGTCACGTTTGCTAAGAAAGCACAAACATACGGATTATACTCTTACAAAGATGCCGTGTCACTGCTCTTTTTTTCCTTCTTTCGGCACGTGCGAGAACGCATTAATCCATCACGGCTAGATTGGAAGTATGGCCGATGGATAGCGCACGAAGACAGGCTCATTGATTTTATGGTTGTTAGGTTAAAATTGCCTCTACGGGGGCGATAGCTAACTGGCGTTTATAGAGAGATGGGTCTGAAATTTCAATTGACGAAGGATAGTTGAATAGGACTAGAGAGGTGATGTTATTTATTATCAGTAACGACACCCCACCTCATACTTCTTCTCCCTCTCCTACTCCTCATCACTATCATCACTATCATCACTATCATCATCATCATCATCATCATCATCATCATCATCATCATCATCATCATCATCATCATCATCGAGATCATCAAATATGTAGTGCTGGCGCTACTTTACGCAAAGACCAGCTCAGCATATAGAGGCCAGTTGCTATTTCAGTTGTTATTTGTAGCGTAACTTCATGCAATACATTGGGGAATCAACAAGAATGACATATAGTAAAGTATAAATAGTTATGTTTCATATCGATTTCAAACCGTTCTAAGTGGAACCTCTTATTCCAAGCAGAAAACTATGTCAGAAAACAGTATAATTGCTTGTGTACGTTTTAACAACGGCAAAAATAGCTGATATGTATGCTATTAAGCAACACATCGTCGTATTATGTTCATGATAATGCTGTGAAGATATCCAAAGCATTCGTGGAATGCTCAATGGATGTTTTCACCGGTTGCAGGTGGTACACGCACATAACCGTACCGTGATCTAGTCATGACAATATAAAGGATTGGTCTTTTACTAAACAGAGCAACCACCGGATCATGTCTATCAATACAATATTGTATGGGAAACAGTCATGTCTCTTCTGTTATCTTCTGTCTCTAACAATGCGCATATACTGTTTAGTCACAGGTGTATGCGATCGTTGCTCATTTGTTGAACAGAACACATCGATTGTACAAGTTATGTTCTCAGCTCGATGTGTTATGCATTGCATATCGTTACCTAATGAATGTGTTTATAAGATGGTAATACTCTAGCGATCAAGTCATGCCAATAACTGAACATTAGCATATATAAGGATGTAGACAGTCTAAACTGGAGGGGGGTTTATGCTAAAGCAAGGCATTGACAGAATATCGTATGTAAATCCGAAACAGTTTAATCTGAAAAAAATTGGTAAGCCGGTTTCACGTATGCAAATTGGTACAAGGGACACTTGGTTTTTTACACTGATACACCATTATTGTAGGAAATGTCGATGCAGAAGGCTTGGCTGCGAACGGAAAGAAAAAGCCTGGTGCATTAACCGTGTAATGCAAATGAATGTGGAGGTATTCTGCTATCGTACATTCTCTTGGGTCCTTTGGAATTAATGGCTGCATGCAAAGCTTATCTCCTCGCACACAAGAAGTCCCCGTGCTTACGTACGTTCTCTGTATCATATATATATATATATATATTATATATATATATATATATAGATATATATATATATATATATATATATATATAGATATATATAGATATATATATATATATATATATATATATATATATATATATATATATATATTTTTCTTCATAATAACTCTCATTCGATATATGTATATATATATATATATATTTATACATATACATATGCATATATATATATAGAAATATATATATATACATATATTTACACATATGTGTATATATATATTCATACATATATATATCTAAATATTTATATAGATACATGTATGTTGCAAATATATATATAATATATATAGACATATACATATATATATATATATAGATATTTATATATATATATATATATATATATATATGTATATATATATATATATATATATAGATATGTATATAGATCTATATAATCTAGATATATATATATATATATATATATTATATCTCTATATATATATATATCCTATATATATATATATATATCTATATATATATATATATATTTGCTGTAGATGTGATCATTATGAGCCATTGGTAGAGTTTTGCTGTCTAATTCATTGTTGAATATTTTTCGGCAATATAACATTTTAAATTTAATCGAATCTATGCATATACTTGCATATATCTACATATGAATATCAATCCGCGTCTGTGCACAGGAAGCATGTCATGTATTAAAAGGGCCACTAAAATAAACAATTTCACTTTCTTTAAGATTTCCACAGTAGCAAATATGCATCAATATAAAACCTTCTGTGCAATCCGTTTTCATGACTTTGAACTCTTAAGGTATGAAAATCGCCGTCATATATCGGTTTATCTCAAGTAAACGATCTCCAGCGTGGCGACCTGAAATTGACACTATGACTCACCAAAGGAGCCACTCGGGAAGGCAGCGAGGGCTGCTGCGTCTCGATAGGCTGGCGACCGAGAGCCGCGGGAAGTTATGCTGTGCGAGGGTGGTGGCACGTTGATGAAACAACATTGAGTTATTGATCTTTACGTTAAAGTTCCGCGCTACGATAGAAGTGATGCTACAATATTTAATCGGCAACTTTTGTTTTTGCTTCTCAGCACACCTTCGTCGCGCATTCTACACATCATCAGATCGCTCAGATGCGCGTTCGTTGCTAGTACCCTCCATGTCAGACGACTCCGCTATCATTTCGAGTACATTTCAGCATCTTGTTGCTTTTTACACTCGGGCGTTGTTTTTGTAGGACCTTCATACTTTGTACCTGCCACGATAGATCTATTGTTTTGAGATACTTGAGAATATCACCGTAAGAAGTTCAACTGTCACTTGTCATCATGCCAGAGAAATGTGTTGCCGAATGGTGCTGTAACACAGCAAGCAGGGGTGTGTCAGTGTTCGCGTTCCCAGAAGCAACCCACAGTTGTCGAACACAGGCAGTTAACAAGAAAGGGGAGCAAATTTATCTCATCAAGTATCCCAAGTACAAGAACCAAAACTGTACTCCAACATAGTTCAAGATTTAAAGGAGTCATTCATGATGTTCATGCAAGATTATGAGGTTTAAACCCCTTTTATTGCGCTGCGTCACTGTGGAATGCCTTTCTGATGCGCGCCACAGCACATGCTGGTAGCAGAACTCTGATGTGCTTTCCAAGATATCTCCTGCACCATTTCACAAGTTGTTTGTAAGCGATATACCTGTACCGCCTGGAATCATACATTTGGAAATTATTGGGACATATGTTCAATTAACCATGCTTAAGTTTTAACAACTTTAAATTTGATACAGGATCAATAATCCACTCACTCGTGCATAGCTTGTTCACCACCATCACTGTACCTTTGTATATACGCCTGATATGCAACCCTGAGTGCCCACGGATTGAGACACATTCCATCAAATCCGGGGTGATATATTATGCATGTGACAGTAGTGGCATGCAGTTCATTTGATTCATTCAAGTCAGCCATCACTTTTTGTACCTGAGGGATTTCCTGAAAGCACACACATTATGTGACAGTGAGCATTTGCGTGCAGTGAGAGCAAGCACACCTGAAAGAATACAGTAGCATGTGTCACATTATTATGTTTCAACAGTATTTTTTCAAATACTTTAAGATTTTTTCAAAATGGTCTGACATAGCATCATTGTCATTGATGATGTTCAGAATAATTTAATTTTGGAAAATGTATTCAACATGTAAAATGGTCTAAGCTGTGGATATTTGTACATACTTTAATAAAATAACCTTTCAGCATTTTACATATAGCAACACGGAGCACTTTCTCAACGCTAAACACGGAAACGTGAATGATTATCTAAACAAAATGCTATTGCTGAAGAGACAAGAGCGCAGGAGAGCTGTAAACATCTTTAGACTATATACCATGTCTAGCCATTTCGTCTTTGAATAAGATGCTAACCGATAGTATGTAGTCAACATCAGAGACGGGCACTTAATGATCTCAATCAGGTTTAATCAAATTACAATGTGTGATAATCTCGGAATCGGATCAAAATGTTTTATTTATCAGGAAGCGATGGACAGCTGCAGTCGATTTTTTTCTTGTGGGTCTTCCTCTGACGGCTCGGCCAACATCAATACGCCGGGATCCTCTTCGTGCTCCGGTTCAAGCTGATACGGTTTAATCTCAGTTTCTTCATCAATTTGCGGTTAATTTCGTCATCGAAGTAAACCGCAAATTCGTCGAGATCGTCGTTAAAACTATCCGTATCGCTCAAACACGCTTCTGCAGACGCCATTGTCACGGTGAACTCGGTCAATTCCTTTTGTGATGTCACACTAGCGCGACCTTGACCCCGCCAGCTGCGCTGCACGGCGCGACTTGTGCAGCTTTATACTCTAATAATTTCGTTATTTGTCCGACTTCACACCACAAACCTTCACCACAGCATTTCTCATACATGAATCTTTCGACATATGGAATAAAAAAAATCGCCCTTTAACTTAAAAAATATTGCTAATATGTCACCAGATGGTCCCTGTCTATATTTCCGTCTTCATGCATGTCCATCCATCAGAAGGTGATGCATCCAGGGCAAGGTAATTAATGAATACCTGCCACATTTGCATATGGGGTCCTTTACATATATTCCATTTTCCTTGACGGTCTCGTGTTTAACATTTGTTTGAGTCTCATAGAATTGCGAATATATAACAATGTATGTTATCGGCTAAGGTGAGTCATTATATAATAATATTGCATAGGACTTTTGTCAAATCGGTGTGTACTTTGCAGTCATTGTCAATGGCATAGTATAGTTCTTAGACCAACCGAAAAGGATTTAATTGGCGGGCTCTATTGTGCCAGTGCTTTATATTAGCCCCGAAGAATGCTTAATTTGTTATATATTATGCCTTTGCATATTGCATTTCCAGTACGAGGACGTATTTAGGTCTGCACACTTCTCGTGGGTATCAATTAGGTTTTTGATCTTGCAGTTGATAATTCACACATCTAGGAGGGGACTCTAATGAATTATTGATAGTGCATTTCCCCATTGCTGTTTGTGAACAGCATGTAATTCTGGCGTTTCATTCCAACTCGTCAGTTGTTTGTGAAATTTTCCGGGCCGATATTAAAAGTAACTGCGAATGAAGCATATTACGCTGTGACAAAATCTAAATGGCGGTCGTGTCGCATCACATTTTCGCCCCAGTACCAGTACCAAAATGTAGTCATATTAAGTATAAATTTATGGTGCCTATCGACACAACTATGCGATCTCTGACCTAGAAGCAATTCATAGCATGTAATTTGATATTTTGTCGCTATCTTAAATTGCAGATAGTAATCTGTGTTTGGAGCAATCGGACAGTCAGGCTGCGTCTCTGACCCCAAAGAGCCAATGTATTGGTTGTAAAAGTAAAGAGGGAGTAGCGGTACTGGCGCACCAGTCTCACATGATTAAGACACATATCTCATATGGTGCAACACACACACGCACAGGCTGACTCACATGTGCGAGAGGTACTTGCACACCAGTCTCATATGATTATGACACACCTATCTCATATGGGTTCTGTCACACCTATCTTATAGAAGCGCTCTTTTACTCCAGAGCAACCCGACTTTCGGCTACCTTTATGTCGCGGTTCAGGCACACCTACCTCCTTTATATATACTACTGACCCTTGGACGGCTTATACAAGATATTTGCTCACCCTAGGGCCCCTCGGACCAGACCCCCAAACGGGGCCGAGGGGCTAGTTTGTTGGTAAACTAGTATGTCGTTCACAACCTGCAAACAAGGTCCTCTAGGTGTTCCATTCGCTCCATAAGATCATTGTTCTTAACCTCTAGATCTCTCACCATGTCCTGCAGTTTCACAAGGTCATCATACTTAGTCTCCATATCACTCAGATGCAAACTATTTTTTCATCTTTCATATACTCTGTATGTAATATCAACTCCTTTACACGACCCTCAAGTTCAGTAATACTGGCACACCAGTCTCATATGATTATGACACACCTATCTCATATGGTGCAACCCAGAAAACACACAGGGTGACTCACATGAGCCAGCAAACCGCTCGCACCTCCCCCCACACCATATGAGCCCAGCCCTTCCAGCCCCTATGGTATAGGCCCACTAAAGAGGGCGACAGCAATGTCAACCATCTACAACAGGACTCTTAGGAATAAGCTCTTCTAAACGACTCACGCGCTCCAAAAGGTCCTCATACTTCGATTCCAATTCCCTCACCTTCTCCTCTACACCAGGACCCTGAGGAATAAGCTCTTCTAAACGACTCACGCGCTCCAAAAGGTCCTCATACTTTGATTCCAAATCCCTCACATCATTCTCAAGGTCCACCTTCTCCTCCCATATATGTTCCACATCTGCTTGCAGCTCGGCCACCCCAATATGTTCATCGGTGCTCATTCTATACCTCAGCTATCATATGTTCAACATATCGACACGTGCCCATAGGCCAGAGTGTCTACACCACCTGGAGCTATCCACCGCTTTAAGTCAAAGGGGGAGAGAGACACCTTGTTAACGTGGAGCCCATATATTTTATGGCAGTCACTCCTGAGCATGTTCATTCCGTGGCGAAACTGCTTCTGGTCGAACAGTGACTCCACGTACTGAGCGTGTCGTAGATGCTTTCTTCACCACCACCTTCTTCACACCCTTAGCTCTTTTTATCTCGCCCTCATCAGACATCAGGATAGAGTACATCTTAGGGCCAACGTACTCCTTGATGTGCACGCCAGCGCACTCATCCTTCATCTTACCCAGAACCATTTTGTTTTTGTCACTGTGTAGGGCATGAGAAGGGTCAAAGTTACTAGTGTCAAAGAGATGCCCATCCTCCCTCATATCAGCATAGACGTCAGTGGTACGGATCTCAAGCAGCAGCGAGTCTGTGTCTGTGTAAAGCAGGTTAATATTACTGTCATATCTAGCCTTCATGGTATTGTAGTAAAAGTCATACATCAAGTGCTTGGAGAGGTCCAGAATGCACATGCCAATGTAGACCGGGCGGTTCAGCACTAAGCGAGTCTTGTGCATATGCAGGGCAGCTAGATCATCGTCAAACACTTTTTGTCGAGCATAGGCGGGGCTGGCAACAAGCCCACGTATTTTTTCTTTTTCCGATGAGCGCACAATCTTAACGTCGACTCGCCTCCGGAGGTTATCCATAGTCTTACCAAAGACGGAGTTATTCATAAGTTTATAGAGATCCTTCTCAAAGTCGCTGTTGGCGGCCTTGCGCAGATCTGTATTCATCCTTATGTAAGGCTCCATCCATGGACTCTGGTCAAAGACAAGCGCACGATGAATCTTGGAGAGTCTCAACCCCAAAGACAGATATAGCTTGAGGTTCCTGTAGTGTACCACATACTTCTCCTTGTTCCTCAGGTTTGGCACCAGCTTTTCAACTCCATTTCCGGTGCTCCCCAATGCACCTAGGAGATCTTTCTGGTAGTCTGACAACCACTCATTTTGCACAAGAAGCCGCTCCGGCGCTAGGGGGTAATCGTTGTGTTCGTCATGAAGCGCAGCAGGATACTCCAAGTCAACCTCAAGTATATACCCCGTTTCAGCATCATCGGGATGGTCCTGTATCTCTAGGTTCTCAGGCCGTTCCACCCACTCAATACCCGAAGTAGGTAGGGCTTGGCTCATCGCCCACCCATACAGGTTGTTGGCATCGAGGTACTGGATATAGTTCGCTGGCTTATCCTGCTCAAAGCCCTCCACGTATGGGTTGTTCGCTTTAGCGTGGCGATGTGATACCATGCTTATCCCACCGCGCAGCCCCCCCTTCTCAATAAACAGGTGCTTGTCATAATCGGTGAGAAGCTCGAGTTTCACCCCTGTGCTCTTAAGAAGCGCATCCCACGACAAACCGGGGCTGGTATAGTAGTGGGCCGGATCCAACCCGTATTGCTTAAGACAGGTTTTGCGGAATGTTTCAAACACATCGGCCAGGGGCAGTACATCCGTGCGTAAGTAAAGGTCATGGTAGTCCCCCATGTTTTTACAACCGAACGCGTTCCAGACTTTCTGGGCGTGTTCATAGTCTGCAGCAGATATACCCTGTTCAGAGAGCTTGCTGTAGAAATCATGGATCGGCGGCAGTGGAGCATCAAACTTATCCCAGCCATCCATGAACTCATAGGGATACACTCCCTTATGCAGCAGCAAGCGCCGCTTCATCTGGTCTGGCTCGTATTCCTCCGTCACAGCAAAGGCATCTGGGTTGTTAGCAGACACAAGCGAGGCCAGGAGGAACTGTGCACTGTCAATGAAGCGCAACTGTCCGACCGACAGGGAGATATACTTCTCCATGTTATTTGGGATGCAGTTGATATTGCCCTCCACTTTGCTTATACCCTGCATCAAGAGATGGGAGTCGTAGCCCCGCAGGTTATGGAACACCACAGGGATGGGTGTTGTCTTGGGACTCAGCCGAAGTTTCAGGTTACACACGTTATGGGCTGGCCCTCTGTACAAGCCTGTTATATGGCAGTGATCGCGAACAGAGTCACAGCCCAGTTTTTTCTTGCACACATGACAGTGAGTTGCAGCCTTATGTGCCCTTCTATCCTCCCGAGTCATCCGCATAGGGACAGGCTTGGACAGAACTGCTTTGATCTTTTGCTCCTCCTGCTGCAGAGCCTGTAAGAACTTCTCCACAACATCGCTTCCTCTATAAACCACAGGGGGTTCTGTCTGCCCATCACATCGGACAACCACATAGCCGTAACCACATGGCTCATGCTCCTGTGTTCTCTGCGTGTTGCTCTTACCAGGATTAGGCGCAGGTCCCGGAAGCTTCACTGTGAGCGCCTCAAAGTCGGCATAGATAAGATAGGGGACAGCAAGCTGTTTCTGCCAGTTCTGGAAGGATAATATGTTCTTCCCTTCCTCAGGCATGTCAACTCGCACAGCAGTCTGCCCGATACCCATGCACTCAGGTTTGTGCGCCAGGAGCATTTCTCAGTGGTGTATCCATGCAAGCATCGCTCGCAGAAGAACTTGCGGTGCTCGTACTTACTCTGGTCATACAGCAGGCGGTTCAGGTCTTCGATCTGCGTGTAATGAAACCTACCCTCCTCCTCAATCAGCATGAGGTTTATACATGGACCAGGCTGTCTGCTGATACGGTGAACGATGGTGGCCTTTCCATCCCAGCCAAAGACGTTCAAGCCGCCTACTTTAGCATGTTTTTCTATCTTCTCAATCTGCGAGATAGGTGTTGGATAGTCCACGCCTTTTCCTTCTAAGAGTCTTAAGAGCGGCTTAATATTATATTTCGATGGTCGCTGCGGGTCCTTGGCAACCGGGTGCAGAGCCACCTTTCAATGGCTGGTAGTTGGCAATATCAATCCACAGAGTTGTGACCGCCTGAAACTCCCAGCCAGAACCTTGGTTGGTCCACTTCTCCAACCGCTCTTGGATATTAGCATCGCACTGGTCCAGCACATCGTTAATATCTTCTGAGGAGAGAACCACCTGCTGCTTATTACGCAATACAGGCTCAAAATACTCAGTACTGTCATCTGAGTGCTTGGAGAGTCTTACCTTAAGGGTAAACTGACACTTGATTCCACCAAGCTCTTCCAGCTCACCAGTCAAAACTTTATACATCTTCCGACACATGCCCTTAAAGAACATCATAAGGTCCGAGCTAAGGGGGTGAGACTCAGGAACGTTCATCACCCATCCACGCAAATAGTTTTTAACAGCCCACTTAGTCTTCTTGAAGGCAAGACGCGCTGTGGGGACTGGGGACTGGGTTGCAGGGATGCGTGGGGCAGGGACTGGTCTGCGTGGGGCAGCAGTGGGGATGCGTGGGGCAGGGACTGGTCTGCGTGGGGCAGCAGTGGGGACAGGGATGCGTGCCACCCCAGCCTTTAATCTAGCAAACATCTCCTTGTATGTACGGTCATATTCATTACGCACTTGGAGTGCTTTGAGTGCAACCTTAGAGTGTGGATAAGGAGGCTTAAAACCGTGAATTGAAACATAATCATTTTGGGCTTCACGTGCTCGCTGATTATGAGTCATGTTTACTATACAGTTCCATTAGTCTAAAAGGGAATTCGTTGATACACAGGGTGTGAGGCTACCATCTGGTGCCTGTAGCAATACAATGCCAACACGCCAACACCGCCGACAACCAAAGGCACAGCCCATGTTGACCACGTCCACCTTTCCATAGGTTTGCTCGCTGATATTGGTTCCACAGCTTCATCTCTACCATCTGTAAGCGCTGCCTTAGCCTCTCGGAGCTCTCTCAGAAGCTTATTTTGATTGGCTTTTCGAGCTGCAGCACCCTTTCGTCCTGCCGCAACCCTTTTAGTGTTTTTTGTCACTGACGTTATCTCCACCGGTGTTGTCTCCCCTTGATTCGTGTTCGTTTCTTCCATGTTTACTTACTAAATTTATTTGTCCAATTGACATCTCTTAGTAAGCACCTGTTATAGCGGAGTTAAGCACATGCTATAGCGGAGTTAAACACATACTATAGCGCCGAAGATGTGTCCTCCTCTCCACCGGCCCCTGTTGTTTCGGTGCTTGTTTTTCCAAATTGACAGTGCTTAACTGTTGTTAAAGCCGCAGTTAAGGGAGCTAAAAACATACCATAGCGATGATATAGCTCACAAGTGGCAGTGCTTAGCGCGTGTCCAACAAACGGGTCCGTCTCGAGGTCTGTAATTAGCCTTGGCTGGTGTTCTGGTGGGATTGGTAGAAACATACAAGCAATACCTGAGTACAGCTGTAGCAGTGTCTGACCTAGAGTACGTGTCATGCTGGCACCTAGCCGAGCCTCGTATTTCACATACAGCTTTATGATCTCTTCATCAGACATTGATTCAACCTGGTCAATTGTAAGGCCCTTCAAACCAAGGTACTGACGGCCCTGACCTCCGGCTATGACGGCAGCAAGCCTATCTCTCTTAGAAGACATATCTACACTAGGGGTGCAACTAGGTTCCGCTCCCCCAGACTTTGTCTCCACTAGGCCAGTCGAGTCCTGTTCAAGGAGTTTATCAATAATGGTATCAGGATCCATGAATATACGTATATGCCTTCGAGCTTCAAAATACTGCACCGCTACCCAGATGAAGAAACCTAAATTGATTACTGAGGCAGCAGCTGCTATCAAGGCCAATATCACTTCAATCGACGGCATATGCAGTAGGCTGATCAGTCTTCAGCAGCAGTTTTGCGTGCTTGGTCTTTGCTAGTAGTTGGCGTACTGTGGCACGTTCCTCCTTTGTTGGAATTACATCATTTTCACATAAGGCGTCTTCAAACGAGTCACGGTCCTTGGTGTGAAAGAGCACCATCCAGCGAGTCTGCTCACGTAAGTCCGTCAACACAGAGTTGTACTTTTGGGTGAGGACCCAGACACTTTGCTGCGCATGGCGGCTGCTAAAGGCCAGTTCCGATAACATGTCTTTCTTCTTGGTTAGGGCCTTTGTTGCCGAACAGTCATCAATAATGTACAGGGTTGGCTCGCCCTTAAAACAATGGTAGAAAGCCCTCAGGTGGTCATGGAGCCGCTCCCCTGGATCAACCACGTACACCTCTCAATCATCCCACACCCATGACCGCGTCCGATAGGCCTCGTTGAAACGTATGGTAGGGCAGAGGATTACAATATGCTCGAAGGCACCAAAGAAGGGCCCTTCAAGTAGGTCGAGGATGAATGCGGTTTTCCCACATCCTGTCTGCCCACAAACAATTGCCGAACAGGGACCATCTGGAAATGTAAACTTAGTAGACTGCGCTGACGAACCTGCCATCTTTAATGTTAAGCTGTGCATCCATTACAATATACATATAAACGTTCAATGCACCGGCCGCCTCTGCCTTTTTTGTGATCTGTATGGTGATGCCCTCAGACGCATTCTCCACAGCCCTGCCACTACCGTGCAGCTGGTCGTCATCACTCGTCCTTAAGTCGAGCCACAGAGCATACTTGGTGGTTAGGTACTCTACTCTCCTAGGGAACGTCTGACAATGACAGGTCTTTTAATGCTATTGCTACACTGGGGTCTCGTTTACTCGTTGCTGCACAGGCCTTCTTCACCTCGTCCCACTGCTGGTAGCCACGCATGCCCTGGGCATAGAGCTGATTGGGGATGCCCTCAATGGTCACCTCAACCTTCGTTATCTTTGGGTTGTAGAACGACTCTGTTTTCCTGGCGTATGAGGCGTTGGTCGGGTCTTCAAAGAGCAGTAGGATGCCCTTCATGCTGCGAGCTGGCACGTTCAGGTTGATGTTCCACAGTGTATCTCTTTTATTGTATACAAGCTTCCTGTGACGAAGCACACGGTCATACAGAATCGAGAGCCGACTTGTGTACTGTGTGCGTATCATGCGGGCCAACTCTGTGTGGGTAACCATGTCATACTCCAGCGAGATGCCATCAATTTTGTAGCTTGCAGCGGTGTCGCCTGTTGCGTAAATCACGCGGTTGTAGTCGTTGAATGTGAGCTCGTATTCCAGTCTGTCACTAAGCGCACTCTGGTAGAATGGCATGTGGCTCTCGAGGAGTTCAAAATCAAGCGGAATGTAGAACCTGTTACTATAAACATCGACTACCGCCTTGTCCTCTTCCTCCGCCTCAACCTTGTCTCCTGCCCCCACTCGTATCTTAGTTGCGTTTCTGTCATCTGATGTGTCAATGCCCTGATACTGGAGGCCCTGTCTCTCCTGTGCAGTCCGCCACAAGTCGTGGTAACAGTGGTACACATCGCTGTCATCAATAGACATGACCTCATTGCCAGAAATCTTGATTGTCAATTTCTTAACCACGGCGCGGCCCAGGTTTTGCACAACGCTGCGGTTAACATCAGTCGAGGTCAGCGTGATTGTAAAGGCCAGCCGTGCTGTCCCTGAAACAATGACGTCGTCTGCGCCTAGATTGGGGAAGCAAACCAGCAGTTGTTGGTTCTGGTCAATAGTGCTTGGATTGTTTGTAACGCATACAGATTGTCGCACGCCCTTTACCCCAAGGGGTTCGCGTATCCGGCGGTGTGGGTTTAGGTTGCGTCCGTAAGTACTCGTCATGTTGAATGTTTAATTACAATTATATCTTTAACACACAGACATGGAGTTTGATAACCCAGCATTTGACGACCCAGAGGAGGAAGGGGCTATGGGAGGGGATAGGAATGAGACTAGCTTTGATGATGAGGAGACTAACATGATTGACGAAACTTTAGATACGTCGTACTCGACTATGCCACCATGGGCTATTACTGAAATGCCTGCGGGGTTAACAGAAGATCAGGTGGGTTCCAAAGAAGAAACTGAAGTCTTAGTTAAGAGGTGGGAGAAGGCAGTGTCTAAGCATGGGCTGCAGGCCATTCTGGAGTTTAGATCGTCTCAACAAGGTGACCTTTGGGTTAAGTGGGGCCGAGAATGGAAGCTTCTTACATGGAAGAACAATCCAAACAAATTCCTCTCTCCTAGGAGTATCCTAGATTACGGTGGTACACAGCTTGCTCGGGCTCTTGGAGTGACCCCTGAACTATCCACAATGGCAGCAAAAGCCCTACAAGGCGTTGACGAAGCTGCTGCTAAAGCGGAAGCTGCACTTCCAAAGTTAGAAATGAGCAGCCCCGAAGCCATGACAGAGCAAGGTGGTGTGGAAGAAACAAGCTTCATAGAGGGCGTTCATAACGCCATAGAAGACCTAGGCACACAAACAGACAACGAACTACCACTCAGAGAGCTTATAGGGCTTGATAAGGCTATGCAGACCCAGAGGGGTGAGCTGGTCAATAACCTAGCTAAGATAACTGAGATAGAAAGGAATATAAAACAGCAGGAAGCTAAAATGGCAAGCCTGGAGGAGGAAGGGAGGGGTGATAGTCGAGCATGGAGATTCCAAGCAAATGAGCTTGCAGATCTGCAGGACCTGCGGAGTGCCCGTATTGAGGCTGCCTCTGAAAACCGTAACCGTCTAAGGACCCAAATTAACCGCATCAGGGAAACGATCAACAGACTTCTTAACGAGGACACAACACTAGCTGAGCGTGTACGCAACCTGTTCCGGGAGCAGGGTATAACAATCGCCTCCATACTCACTGCGATTGGATTGGAAATCTCGACCCTTGTAGTTGCTTTGACGGGCGGAGGGAGCACTAGTCCAACCCCGGCACCAACGCCGACACCAGCTGATAAGCCTGGTTTAAAGGAATGGATTAAAAAACAGCTGAACTCCTTGGCAAACGTCCTGAAGGGCCTAGCCGGTAAGGCAGCAGCTGCCCTTCCAGGAATCATTGGATCCATCGTATCATGGCTGCTTACATCAGCTGCAAAGGTGGCTGGTTGGATGGCAGAACATGTATGGGCCGCAGTTGTGGCAGTGGGGGGAGTTATCCTCCTGATACTCCGTGACTTACTACGTAGCAAACCAAAGCACAGCTAAGCCTATAGCGATTCCGCCTACAATAAGAGCGGTTTTCTCATCCTCGTGCGCCCCATGCAGACCAGTCTCGGCCATAGGGGCGGGCCCTGGAGAGGAGAGTTCCATATCTGTATCTGTATCTGGCGGAGGGTCAAAGCTTCCTCTATCTGGAACAACCGGAACCGCGTTGACATCAGTATTGCTGCCGATCTGCTGCTCCTCAGTTGCGATAGTAATCAGATTGTTGTACCCAGCAACGTCTCCAATGGCGAGGCTCATATCAGACGGAGCCATGTACAGGCCCGTTCCAAACACATAATCAACCTTTGAGGAGGCATTCTGGAGGACGTTCTGATACCGTCGGATGGATGATGGAATATCCACTGGGGAGTTGATGGCATCCTCAACGTTAGCCTGAAATTGTTTTTGGGCATCAAAGGACGTTCCAACACCTAGTATCTCTGAGCGGGTCTGCGCCTGAGCACTAAGAATGGCCCAGACATAGGTCCGAATGCTGTTGTTAATTCGCTCAACGCCGGTCTGTGTAAAGCCCTCAGACGTGTCCAGTATGAAGGTACTCCAGGCCTCGTCTGCTTCAGGTCCCTGTGCTAGATGTAGAACAGCACCCATTTTCTCCTGAAAGGATCGTAGGTTACTCGCGTGGGCAAAACCTGGCTTTGTATCCTTTTCCGCCTCAAAGGCCATCCGTGTAGGGTCATAACGAACGTTTCGACCAGCAACCTTGACGACACTCCCGTAACCATACGCATCATGTGCATATAAGATACCAAGACCACTATTAGCTACGGTTGCCTTCTGGCGCCAGTCTGTGTTTGGTTGAACACCAAAGTTAGTGCAGAGTCTCTCATATGCCCTCTTGTCATATGTATTGTTATAGGGGTCATAGGCATGATCCTGAGGTAGAGGCGCTTGCAGTTCTGCTAATAGGCGACGCACTGTGTAATAAAGGTGAAAGGTGTAGAGAGCTTTCACGAGTGGAATCCCAGCCTCGAGGTGGTCGTGGGATGACACGCCGCAGCCGGCTGATGCACACCACACTGCAAAGTTTAACTGGTTCTGCCAAAACTGCATTGGATTTGTCAACCAGTCTTTTACTACTTTGTCCGCTGTTACCGGCGGCACCTTATAGTTACTGAATAGATCAGGAAACTTTGCTGTGAATGTACCACCATTGTGAACAACTTGAATTGTTTGTCGGGTTAGTTTATCTCCCACACCATATGTGGCTGGATACACCCCGCCCGCACCATATGGGGTAGCTTTTCTATTGAAACTAAAGGCTTGTTTATTCATAGTGCTATGTATCACACTCTGTCAAATGTTCAAAGCGGCGGCGCTGTGTCCCTGCAAAAACCTATTAACAACACTGCAGGCGATCTATGTGTTGGCCTAAGGTCAATCACGTATACTGTGGGCTGGTACAATCTAGAATCAGACGAGAGCATTGCATGGCGGTCAAGGAATTCAGAAGAGAGAGGATATGCTGCATTAAAACCAGGCCTCTGGAGCTTCAGCCTTCTTCAGGAGCATATTACACCATTAGGTATCGGGTTGGAGGTTGATGCTGTAAATGGGGTTATTACCCTAACAGTTCCAGACAATGGGGGTGCGCACATAACAGGCGGAGTGTTAACAATGTTGGGTCTTGACGGCCTCAGTGGGGGGTAGATACCTTCAGGTACTTACATAGGTAAGTTGTTGGCTTAGAGGGTGGCTCTTTCGGTGATATTATAACCACGAACATCGCTAATCCTGTCTGTAAGCGTGTCACTAGTGGAACAGTGCATGAGTTAAAGGTTCAGTTACGCGATAATAAAGGAAGGCTATTGGATAACCATGACTTACCTGTTAGCGTTATTCTTGAATTTACAAGATGTCAATAAAAACGAGTATTTATGGACCTAGGCAAAAACCGACAGACACTGTTCAGGGCGCCGACCTCTCGGAATATGCTACAAAGACCTATGTATCTATTGGTGACTCAAAAAAAATGGATAAAAGTGGCGGTACTATGACTGGAGACCTTGAAATGGGAGATAATAAAATCGTTGAGTTGGGAGACCCGACTTCACCGAAAGATGCTGTTCATAAAAAGTATATTGATGCTGAATATAGACAGCAGAACAGGTACCTGAGACGATACGTAGATGAAAAGACGAAACCACTCATTACTATATGGGCAGAAGCAAGTGGCCCCCTTCGCAGAGGATATGAGTGGTCGTTTGGCCATGGGGCTAGGGGTCGAGACTCACAAGACTCAAGCTGTGGATATACCATGTTATGTAATGGCAAGATCATTCGTATGGGGTTGTCTTCAGGTGTTGGTGCTGATACTGCTCCAATAGCAGTCGTTCCTGTTATTAACGGAACAAACCAAGCGGTAGGAATAAGTAAGCCTGCTAACCAACGGGCTGTCGTAATAACTTTAGACAAGTCTTTACAGCTAGAAGAAGGCAACGTTATTAACTTTTATACAACCACACAAAACAGAGGGGCGACTTGGTCTGTAGCTTCACTCCTAATTGAACTTGATATATAGACTTATGTATACAAAGACAGTATGAAACAACAACCAACGACTGCACCGTTAAATCCGGTGCCTCCTCCATGTGGTCTGGGGCACTCCTATCGGCTGAATGAGATCAGTCTTAAGAAGCAATACCTTGAGAAAGAAATTGAAAAATATGGTGCTATGTACAAAAAATATAGGTGTGCAGTAAACTCAGTGGACGCTGTAGACACTGCTTTAGTTGCTGTGGGTATGTGTCTTGGCGCAAGTGGTGTAGGTGTAATGTCTACAATAGTTGCCATTCCTATTGCCACAGTATTGGGTGCTACTGGAGCCGCTTGCGGGCTACTTGTAATTGTTGGAAAATTCATCGGTAGGCGGCTGACCATTAACTTAAAAAAGCATGACAAGATCCGCATTCTCGCTCAGAGCAAATTGAATACCATTGCTGACATTGTATCGGCGGCGCTTGAAGATGGGTATATCTCAGATGATGAGTTTAAGCTCGTTTCGGTCGAGATCATGAAATATAGTCAAATGAAAAGTGACATTAAAGCAAAATGTTCGAAAGCGGCAGAATCGCCCCCTAGACCTGCTAAGGTATGACCCGGACAGTCCATTTGAAGAGTGGGGGTTGCTAGATATAATGGAGGCGGTGATAAAATCTTTCTGCAACGATCATACTGGAATCAAACAAAATTCGGACCAGTGGGAGACCATGAGGAAGGGCTGCGTTGGAGGAAGTGACTACTCCTCTATCATAGGGCAAAACTACTTCAGCAGCTATAGCAAGAAGCTGACAGAAAAAACTAGCAACGGGGGTGTTCACTTTAGCGCACCCTGCCTCTGGGGTACGACTTTTGAGGAGGTTGCAATTGCGATATTGGAGAAGGTGTACGACACCAAGGTCTACGGAAATAAAATCTATATTGATGGCGGCGCGACGGCCTACTCTCCGGATGGCTTTTGTGTGCTCCCAATCCGGCAGGCTGGAGTGGATGCTGTCTGTCTGGGGCATCCTGAGGAGGTTGTACTGCTCGAGATAAAGTGCCCCTACACTCGGAGTCCTGGGAGGGTGATTCCGAATATGTATAAGCCTCAGGTTCTGTTGGGGTTGCACCACAGTCCGGTGGCGACTATCGGGGTGTTTGTCGACTGCGTCTTTAGGTTGTGCTCCTTTGAGGACCTGGGAAGGGCTGAGACGTATAACCAGGTGTATCACAAGGATCGGAAGAAGTATAAGGAGACGGTGGCTTGGGGGTGGGCGGGGGTGGAGGGGCTTGAAGACGGCGACTATAGTGCGAACGGGAGGTTTAATAGTTGCCTGGGCTTGGAACAGGAGCATCACGGTCCTTGGTTGAGAAGACCGAGTGGGACCACAGAGAGGCCGACGGGGGCTTTCTACTATTGGAAGCTCTTTACGATGAGATTGATAACCGCTCGTCCCGATCCCGACTTTATCGAGAAGAACGTCTCTAAGGTTGCCCAGTTTATACAGGACCTCAACCGCGTGAAAAATGGAACTTACAGCGACGGACGCAGATATTTATCACTCAATAACCTCTACGGTGACTAACTACTGGTGTGGGCCTATACCATAGGGGCTGGAAGGGCTGGGCTCATATGGTGTGGGGGGAGGTGCGAGCGGTTCGCTGGCTCATGTGAGTCACCCTGTGTGTTTTCTGGGTTGCACCATATGAGATAGGTGTGTCATAATCATATGAGACTGGTGTGCCAGTATTACTGAACTTGAGGGTCGTGTAAAGGAGTTGATATTACATACAGAGTATATGAAAGATGAAAAAATAGTTTGCATCTGAGTGATATGGAGACTAAGTATTATGACCTTGTGAAACTGCAGGACATGGTGAGAGATCTAGAGGTTAAGAACAATGATCTTATGGAGCGAATGGAACACCTAGAGGACCTTGTTTGCAGGTTGTGAACGACATACTAGTTTACCAACAAACTAGCCCCTCGGCCCCGTTTGGGGGTCTGGTCCGAGGGGCCCTAGGGTGAGCAAATATCTTGTATAAGCCGTCCAAGGGTCAGTAGTATATATAAAGGAGGTAGGTGTGCCTGAACCGCGACATAAAGGTAGCCGAAAGTCGGGTTGCTCTGGAGTAAAAGAGCGCTTCTATAAGATAGGTGTGACAGAACCCATATGAGATAGGTGTGTCATAATCATATGAGACTGGTGTGCAAGTACCTCTCGCACATGTGAGTCAGCCTGTGCGTGTGTGTGTTGCACCATATGAGATAGGTGTCTTAATCATGTGAGACTGGTGCGCCAGTACCGCTACTCCCTATACTACTCGTAGTTACCGCTTATGTCCTGATGCGCCTGTGATAGCTGCTGTCGTCAGGTCGGTCATTATCATGCGATGTCCAAAACCATTAACGGGCAAATGAAGTGTATTACTCTCTACTCATGTAAACCCGTGAAAGGCCTATTCAGAACCTCAGTCAACATTGCTATTCCCGGTTTATTTGTTAATTGTAAAGTAATAAAAATAATGAACTGTGTTGACCAAGTTACTTTTATGAAATACTTTATGGCACATATGGTAGAAAGCGCTCTACATGTCTTGGCAATTTAGCATCTTCTTGCATAACAGAACTTCCAGTTGCACATTAATTGATTTGAGTGTAAGGGAGAAAGGGAAAGTAGCAAAATTTGCTATGTGCGGGTACCAGTGACTGTATAAATTAAGACGACGCGGTGAAACTGAAAAAACATTTTGCCATTACTTTTAAAAGCATGTTTGACTCCCCTGACTAACGCTCCTCATCCCTCAACAACCCTCCGAAATAAACCAATGTTTTATTTCATCGGTACTATTGCATAATATATACAGCGTGTTTATATCCAATATGAGTAGATGTGGTTCTCACAACAAAACCATTGTTAGCACTAATTTTCGATCATTAATGTTCGCTGAACATCAGTAGTTGTTACAAATAACAGCACAGTGAATGCATTAAAGGTAGTGACATGTAATTCTAAACATGCGAATATTATCATGATCAACATGGAGCGTATTTCAATCAGATACGGGGATTCAATGGCTGTGCTAATAGCGCGGAAACTATGGCGTGGCTTGGAAAAAGCTCCTTCTTGTTGAAGAAAAGGAAGGGAAAAAAAAGAAAGTGTGGCACTTTAAGTTGTCATACTGTCATTTTCACATGTTCAGGATTGTAACATATTATGACGTTACAGAAACAACAATTTATATAGGCGCCTGGTCCCCTACACAAACACAATGCTCCTTACGTTTATCATGCTATATAACAGACCAATGGCAAAATACGCGTTCACAACCCGAAATATGCATGGTTAATCGTGCCATTGTTTTGTGCCTACATATATAGTTTCAGAGGTTACTATTTTCATGAAATACTTGGTTTAAATTGAAAACCTGTGACAAGCAGGGTTGTCGAGGATGACAAGTTATGGCGAAAACGTTGAAATTCTTTTAATGAATAAGCATTGAAGCGTTATAAATCCTCTGAGGTCCTCAGAAGGCGTGATAGCTTCATTGATACTATGGCCATTACCGGCGTTTTGATGTATTGCTGCTAACGATATTTCAAGCTAAAGCCCTAAAATGTAGATGTTATATTACCACAGGAATATGTTGTCGGCGTATGTCTAACCTAGAGGCAAACAAAAGTGACGGTTTTGGAAAACAATGAAGTGAACATTATACGGTGATTCTGGTTGTAGAAAAGAATTTCGCTCGTTTGCTAGACATTGTAACCTATACGAAACTAGTTGCTTTGCGGGTCCGACTGACGTCTAACAAAAATAGACAGCATCCGAAAAATTGTGAAGAAATTGAATGAAACAAAACAGATGACCACTTTATGATTGGAATGATTTAAAACACCAGTCCTGATTAGTTGAGAAATATCATTGTACAATATTCCCATGAGCATTGCGGATTGCGTAAGGATGGAATTGACCCTGATAGATGGTGAAGTTAACACTTCACGTTGCTTACTCCGACACTGTGAAAAGACAGCTGAATGCCTCCTCCTGCCATCTGACAAATTTGCTATGGTGACTCGTAATGCATAACCAATATCTTATATCTTTATTAGAGGGTTTTCTCTAATAAGAGGCATTATGCTGTCACTAGCGCGTGATTACTGAAAAACCTTTGTCCCTCGCCGTATTTCAATATGCGGAAGTCTCTCTTCTAGTGACTCCAATATCGCATTAATACTGATATGGTGACCTACGTTAAGTGATTTGCAATTGCGAAAGTTATCTCCAATATGGTCTACTTTTCATCAGAATTCTTCACTCTTTATCTACTGTGTTATTTATGAAACATACGGAGACCTTTATGCGTGCACTTAATGCTCATCCTACTTATCGCCGTGTTAGCCTTTACCTGAATCTCTGTATCGGTAAATCTGGTAGTGAAATATGGCCATCTATTGTTGAACTGCTCTTGCTCAGTATCTGAGGATGCCGTTATGGACTCTCAGGTAATGCAAGCAATCGAGATGAGTCACGTTTATTTACAACACGTAATTAAAAGTTATCTGGACGTACAATTGCAGAAAAGACATCATCAAGTGATTTGAGTATTTGGTCACGCTATTTACGGAAGCTTGGGATGAAAACAAATAGCTCACAACTTGGCAATAATGAGGTTTCTTACAGAGTGCCTATATGATTTCTTTGGCTATTTACAAGTGATCAAAAAGATAAAACAGGCTGCCTGATATGATTTGATTTATCAATGAACAGAAATCTTGAGAAAATTGGCGAATGCGGCAAAAGGCATAGTTACTTTAATCACACATTGGTCCGGTAATCTTTTAATTAACTGCCAATAGCCGATATAATTTGGCAGAGTCTGTAGAACGAATTTATTTTTTGTCGTCGAGACAGAAATCAATTCAGACCATAACATATCTAACGGCGAATTAACCCCTGTCTTCCATCAGAAAATGTCACCCTAGGCAATACGTTACAGTGTTTAGAACTAATAATTTAGCAGCAATTGTATAGTTGGACAGAACATACGAACAAAAATGCCAAAAGTCGTTTTAATCAAAAAATATATGTAGATGACACACTGGCAAAATAATAGGTCTGTGGTTTGTAACTGTTCATCACCTTATGACAATAATTGCTAAGCAGACCTGTCTAATGTAACATCGTAATGACAGTCACTCTGTAATTTCGTAACATTAGAAATCAAACGACTCAATTGTTAAAGACCATCCTCTCTCGCTGCATTATCAGGCAGATCCTCTGACTTGCATATCAAGTGTAAATGGATGAATAAAATGTCATTCCAACATTGCTCCATCTTATAGTAAATATGTGTCTATATGCCTCAAAATGTCGGGCTGGTATTTTCTGTACTAGTTCGTTCGCCTGTCTCTGTGCAATGGACACCCAATGGTCTCATATTGTAGCGTCAGTTCATTTGTTTTAGATAGACATGATATATGTGTGAAAGCACAATGGCCGAGATAGTGATTTAGGCTGTAACACTGTGGTGTGGACAATTTAAAATAATAAGAACAGCGGGCAATATTAGGTAAGGGTAATTTGTATCTGGTCGTATTGTGTGGCATTCATAACAGAATAAAGGTTTTGGCTCTATTATTTATACAATGCTGAGCTAGGTGTCTATATGCTTCTCATCTTCTGCATCTCACGTGGAGGTTCCCTGCCGTCAGCACTTAAGTAAATATAGCGCGACACAAAGATGCTTTGTTCTGTCTACCTTCAAAACTACCCAGCACTGTACTGCACAGTTGTCACCCACTCAATAGGTCAATTATTGGTGCGGAAAATCTAAGGCTTATTATCACACTTGTTATCATCTGCTCTGAAACGTATTATTCGACATTTTCCTTGAAGAAGCAGTTTTCCATCTTATAATCTTTCTTGTGTTTATACTTGATCCATGTTCTTAGTGGACCGCTAATGTTGCACAGAATATCGATATTGCAAACATGAGTCAACAAAAACGGATTACTCCCTCATCCTAGTTGTCGTACAGCCACATGATAGTAGGATCTACATCTAAGCTCTTGTGGTATTGGCATGTGTCAAATTCGTGACTGCACTTTATTGTCTTGTGCAATAAATGTAAGGAGCACATATGCAATTTCATGTATTTAACTATCTTTATTGTACTAAATGACAATTAATGGCGTCAAACACATAATTTGAGACACATTGGACAGACGAGAATGCTTTGGGTCCAGACTAATACTGATTGTGATTCGATAATGATTAGAGTAACCTTGTCGTACATCCGACTAATAAACGCGTCAGGAAACCGGCAGGCATGTTTATAATAGGGTTTTAAGCGGCGAAGTAGTTGCATGGCAATACTGTATTATATGATTATGTATGCGCATATTGACCAAACTTCGCCCACACCAACTTGATTAGTGTAAATCCTAATGAGAACATATCAGCCTGCTTTGTATCAAAACTTTGCGGTTGTCCAATTACTGCACGTTACATACGTAATCTAATGTAATTATCGCCATAGCTGTTTATTATTTGACAAGCATTTGCATTTCGAACGTCAATAGTGTCTTTAAGCGACTACAAAATTAATCAAGATAAAACCAAACAGTAACATAGAAAAATGGTTGTTACCTTCTCAAAAGCAGGATTTGCCTTTTAAGTCGTCGAGCATTGATTTACACACATGCCAAATCTACCATGCATTTAAGTCCAATTTGTATTTTGATGTTTTCCTAGGTAAAAAACATATTCTAACATGTTTAACATACCTTAGCATGTTTTTATGTGACAAAATATAATATTTTAATTAAAATATACCTAAAAAAATGCATCTAGGTATGTGAAAATGAATCTATAAATATAATTTAGAATGGTTAAATAAGACGCAAAGTGCCGAAATTCCTTTTACATCGTCAGTGAGGAAATACATTGCTGATATAACTTATTTCGTAGATATCAGAATCTCACATCAGCTTTACAAAACATGAGTCTAATGTTTTTTGTCACAAAAGATATTATGTAAGTTCTAATGTACCTGAGCAAATACATCTAGGTAAGTTCAAATAAGGAAAATATACTGCTGATATAAGTTGCATGGATATCAGAATTTCACATCTGCACATTGGACTGGCTTGACATATCGTGATTCTAAAACATCTCATATGTAAGTTGTATTTACATATCTTGATATATTATGTACGACAATTGACTGCATGTAACAATGTTCTTTCAGAGAGACCGCTTAGCGGCCGATAACAGCTGAGGTCCAGCTATAATTCTAGCCGATAATAGCATGATTGTGAACTACGTCTGAATAAGTAGATTACATATGCGCTGTTCAGTTTTCTAAGTTTATGGGTGTTGACCATGAACTTCATGACATTATTACAATCATCATCATCACCACCATCTTCATCATCAAATTGAAAAATTTTATGAGACTGAATAAATAGTCGTTCTGATTAGTGTTGATACATGCAAGACCTAATGATGAGCGCACTTGATGTTTATTACATAGAAGTCTATCAATAGAGAAGCAGAGATTCAGATGTAATGTTTCAAATAATTGGGTATCTATCTAATCACACATTGCTCGTTGCATATTTAGTTTCAATGATTTTGTTATGGTTCGTCTTATGGTTCGTAAACCACAATGTTTGAATTGGGCATGACATAGTGAATGATGATAGAAAGCTCATTCTTCCTATTTTTAGATTCAATTGATCAGTGGGTTCAAAATATAACACATATTTTTATTACGGTCCTACTAACAGCACACATCGATAAGCGAATATTCTACGATAAGCCTAAATATAGAACGGCCAGTAACTGCAGGCGCTAAAGGAGAATGTCGTTTTTATTTGTCTTAAAGGAACTAAGTTAAGTGCACTCGCTGCGCTTAACAAATTGGAATAGGGAAATAACGCAGAATTTTGTTTTTACGAATGATGCATATGACATGCTTTTAATAATTGATCCGTGCATATAAGGTTAGTAAATCATGAAATGAGTCATTGATATTAGTTTCATAAACATTATTGCCACGACTGATTAAGTGCGTTATGGTTCAATGGAAAATTGATGGTTGCTATGCTAGTTACCATCGTCTCATGTTGCAAGCTATTATGACACCGAGCATATAGGCGTTCTGATTAGTTGAGTGGCAGGCAAGCGCTTTTGATGAGTGCACACGATGCTGCTTACACAGAGGTCTGTCATTTAACAAGCAGAGGTCCAGCTACAATACATCAAAATGTGCAAACCCATAAAATCGTTCATCACCCGTTGCGTCTCGAGTCTCAAAGATTTTGTATAAGCTTCTAATTATCAAAATCCTTTGACTTAAACCTTGCCATGTACAATGGCTAAACCTTCCAGATGCAGGACAACGAGCTGCAGCAACAATTATATGGATCGCCAGCATATGCAAATATGGCTAAGAAAGGGATATAAAATGCTTAAATGAGTATTGTGGTCAAATGCTTTTTGGATGGATTGGAACATGGAGTTCACGTCATGAGGCAATGATATGCGTCTTCATGAACACAGTATAACAACGAAGGCCTCACGAGAACCACACAACTGCACACACACACACACACACACACACACACACACACACACACACGCCCACAAATACACGCACACAAACACACGCGCACACACGCATACGCATGCATACACACGGCATATTATACAATAGCGTGTATTTATCTGTAGTGCTGATGAAGTGCAAGCCACGATGTTTCTGATCTTGGTCGAAGCAAACACTATTTTCTCCCTTTAAGACGTTGCAATAACGCGGGTGTTTATAAAGGAGTAGCAAGAGGTCAATCACAATGTATGATTTTAGAAGCCCATGTATAAGCCCTTGTTTACATATTTGCAAATTCAATCGATCGATTAGACCAGGAGATTATCATTTCTTTGTCCAGTCCATAACCCGTGGCACTAATAATCATTCCCACTCGAACTGTTGTTCGGATAACGTTTGCATCGACGACTAATCCTGAAGGTAGGACATCTTAAAATAAGCCAGGCTCAACCTTGCGCCAGCATAATACTTTGCAAATCCTCTACTTAATCATAATACCGAAGTCACACTGATGGAGCATTTCGAACTATACTTCGTCTGCTTAGTAGTGTACTGTTGAATCCCTTTCCGTTTGAAATTATCCTTAATTTTCGTAATCCGTAAATGAGGAACCAGGCATATCACTTTATCCGACGGAACGCAAGGTGGATAAAATCACGTTAAGGTCATTGCCAGGGGATTATGTCATCAAAATATCTGTAATAACTGTTCGTCGTTTTCACAGGAAAGATGCTTGTTGCATCGATTGTCAGTGTGGAGTGTGTGTAAGCATATCCTATTCAGACACCTAATTTCTCTTGTGCTAAAAAGCTTGTAGTGATGAACCCAATATGGTTAACCATACATTGCGGGGAACCTTGGTATTAGCTGATCTACTGTCAATGCCATCGATGTACTGATAGCACCTTCCGGTATAGAAACAGCTATTTGCTTAAATATATATGTCGCTTATAATGCAGCAAAGTAATAAATACGCCCAGTCTATTTGTACTTAAACGCCAAGGCACCTGATGCCGTGACACCAAATGTCAAGGTAATGGGCATAGTACAATGCTCATCACTACAATGTTAGCACTGTTGAATAACATGGTTTTTGTGTTTCATGGATATTCATCTTAGCAAGCCATTTTTTTCATTCATTGAGTTTAACTAATGGATAATGCCTATTGATTCAATCATATTGATATTGGCTTATACGGATCTGCGTTTCCTAACATGTCCCTGCTATCACTCTTGCGAGTCTGACACACACACACACACACACACACACACACACACACACACACACACACACACACACACACACACACACACACACACACACACACACACACACACACACACACACACACACATATATATATATACATACACACATACACACACAAAAAAACACACACACACATTTTGAACTATCTTATCCAAACATAAGTAGTGATGTTGTCTCTGCTGTACCAATAAATTTCCGCTTAATTTCGTATTAACATCTCTTTCCGTTGCACCATCGCTCTCCGCCGTTCTTATATGCTGGGTTAATCTTGCCGAAATTAGTCATACCGCAACAGATTGCGTCGCGTTCAATGATTACGAACTGACGATTCCCGCTGCATTCTTACTTGCCAAGTTGCAAATATCATCTCTTAAGAAGCCACATTGTTTATCTTCGGATACCTATATACAGGATATAAAACATTAAATTACAACAGTAGTAGCTGCTAGGTATGGCAAGCTTCTGTAATATATGGCAACCACCTTGAAGCCATTCACAACAAATGTAAGGGGGAAAATCACTGAATTCGACAGTGACATTTTACAATGAAAAATGTACAGTGATGGTATTTCTGGCTGTTGTGCATGAGGTAAACATTCCGCCTAATCATAAGAGTGTACAATACATTAGATGAAACATTGATTTATGTCAAGGATGAATGACATTTGTTTTTCATTTTCAAGCATTCGGCTTCCGTTTCTCTCGAGTAGATGACAGAGGGTGTGTAGTCACTGTGTCTCTAAGAAGATTAACCCTCAGCTAATCGATCATTCTTTACGAGACGCCTTATTTGTTTATCCGGTCTATCGGGGTGGTGCAAAACAAACATGATAAATCCATGATCACACAATCACATCAAAGCCTTGTAAATATTCTACGCCCGCTCATTTGCTGGAGCTCTACATTGAAACAATATACGCCACTAGTAGTGCACTGCTAAGTGCGAAAGTATCGCCAGTGATGTTCACTTATAAGGTATGATTGATGAACCAAATACCAAATCATATATGCAAAATCCATTTGTCAAATTTGAGTTCCACAAAGGATAAGCAAATAATATGAAAAAAGGGATATCACACAGAATTAATTAACTCGATCTAAAGCTTACTGTGTCCCTTATTTGCAAACGCAAAATGCTGTCAAATAGATAGGAACAATGTACCGATGGCTCATACGATATCGTTACCTAGATCTCTACGCCAGATATACGTATATCCCCTGATTAATGATAACACTGTTCGCAAAAACAAAGTTGCAGTGACGCGCGTAAACGTTCGACGCCTAGGATAGTGGTTCCTGTGCGTGTTGCTTTGGGTTTCTGTTTCAGTGATTGCAGTGAGCACCATGATATGGAAAATCCTCCAGTGCCAGATACAAGGCAAATCAAGCAAGTAAGGAGAATGCAGTCAGAACCTGTTGCTCATTGTCTGCAAGACCAATGCAGTCATCACACAAAATGGTCGGTCGCCCGCTTGCCAGAGGCGACTCACTTTTGAATACTGCAATGTGGAAATTCGCGTATCATACCATGTCTTTGGGCGACCAATTTTATTTTCCTCAACATTGTGATTTTCTGGGCAAGTTTTTTTTTTCATGATCGCATTTGCACACTTCATTTGTGAACAATGACGAAACAGCTGATCAGACAGCGCGCATTTGCCACATGACATGTATCCGCTAATTGTCTTGATTCAGGTTGAAGATTGATGTAAGTCCATCAAGCATAGGGACTTTATACAGGCGTAAACAAACCTGCAGTTCAAGAAAGTTGAAAGGTTGAAGATTACGGTTCAGGTAAGGCCAATATGCATGCGGACTTTATACAGGCTTAGTCAAACCTGTAGGGCAAGGAAGTTGAGACGCCATGCGCGGCGTTAGCAGATCATGTCTTGAAGCGCGCACCTGGTCTGCTCTAGGTATATAGGCAACAGCAGTTACCCTGTCGAAGTCTGTATAACATATAGTTTACATCGCAGTTAATGAATATCACCGGGTCTTTCACACATGTTGTGTAGCAGTCGTGATGGGAAGGAAATATTTCGATGACCACTTATAGTAACATTGTTACATTGGCATGGTTATTTAGATACTTACTGAGGCTATTTCATATATATATGCATATGTATTTATGTATATATATATATATATATATATATATATATATATATATATATATATATATATATATATATATATATATATATATATAGATCTATATAGAAATATAGAGATATATATATATATATATATATATATATATATATATATATATATATATTCTATATATATATATATATATATATATATATATTTATATATATTTATATATATATATAATAATTTGATAATTACTACCAACGTATTGTAATGTGGCAGAATAACTCCACGTCAGGCTGAGCTCAATGGCGGGTAAGTCAAAACACAAGCTTGATGATACCAGCTCTTATTAGCGACAGGTCATTTCATGTATGAATGTCAGCTATTAAGACGAGGAAAGCTAGTATTAAGTCGTCTAATTTTTGTTCAATCGTTTATTTAGTAAATTCGTTCTTAATAAGATCAATTGTTCGCAAGTGATTTCAATAACACCGCCTATTAAAGCACAATAGGGGCAAGTTGCGTAAAAGGTACCTGAAACCCGTGAAGACTATATAAGATTTACAAAAAACAGTGCTTATTCACGCAACGTACCGAGCCAAATTACGGGCAACACATAGAAGCACCCATTCGCCATGTCAGTATAGTTAAAGGGTGCCATTCATGTTGTAGATCTGGATGTCATGTTTATTAATTTATTAGGTTCATGATATAGCTTTCAAAAGAACTTGTGGGCGAATGTTTACTAAACAGGTAATATCAGTGTTAAAGCTTTGACATATAATTTGATTTAACGTACACCTTTGACTCGTGTAATGAACTGCACGGGAAACATCTGGTCATTTGAACTTTAACAATTTTCATTGGGGGTTCTTTCCTAGACAAAGAGATTTGTATACAAACTCTCTAGGTTAACAAAGGCAGAAAAAAAAAATTGCCAAGCTGACGTTCGTTCCTTTCAATTAAGTAGGTTTGCACTGTGCCATTTCAAAACTTTCCATTTTAAGTCCCGTCCTCAATTTAACATTTTATTACAACTCAGCGCAATGTCAAATTATGGGATGGTGGGACACACATACTACACTAACATGTAGTTGCAATTTAATACAGTGTGTCAAACTGACACTTCAATGAGGGCAGTTAGATCTAATCTGGGTACATCAGCAGCAGAGACGGAAGTTAGAAGGACTCTCGTCATTTAGCCGTTTATCCCATATTTGATTTGGTTAGGTGGAGTATTGCATAGCGGCATGGCTGATTGGCTGTTGATGCAAATCACCTGGTGTTGAGGTAAATGTCCAGTTCATAACTACTAAACAAAATACCAATGGCATGCTGAAGTTATTGCTGGAGGGTTGGATACACGTATGCTATTGTCGTATTCTCATAATACTAGTCCAACAATACCACTCAATGAATGCACCATGTAATGAAGAACTCCTATATTGCATACATTAATTTGATTTACCTTTAGGGCTTAATGCCGCTGTTTATGGAATGACTGCAGTTTACGCAATAATATGTTGGTCGCAAATACCTTTGCAAAATTATTAATGTGCTGATGGCGGAAGGTTTAATTTTACCTTCCGCATGCATCAGAGATGTCCACTCCATACAATGATTCATGCAAAAGTATCGATAAGAATCAAGAAACACCAGTGCAACCATACCCCAAAAATCGCATATTCTATCAAACACGACCTTTATAGTCCAGCTGCAATTTTCGCAGGAGGGCAGAACATTATACTCTTGTATCCGCTAAGTGACCATGAATTAATGATATAACTAGCTAACAGAGTCCAATAAGCACGACCATAAATACATATAATGTCGCAAATAGTCTTGTGCCACTACTTTAACAGGTGCAAATATTGTGGAATTGTATTTGCATTAATGTACTTATGCGGGTTTTCCTGCGCAGCCGGATGATACGTGTCCTCCAGTGCTCTATAAGCACTTTATATGGTATGCCACAAAGCCAGTGACCAATATAGTGAACATTGAATTGTGTTTGACATGTATGAACCAGTGCATTACCATAGTTTCTATCTCTATCGAAGACGTGCAGCCTTGCGATAATTCGGCATCATGGTAAGTCATGAAAGATTAACGATTGACGCGAATAACTGCTTTGTAAATCGGCTGTAATAAAAACACTGTGTGGCATGCGTTCAACATTATTATTGTTCATGTAAATTTGTAGTAGCGATCTCACATTTCCCTGCTTACAACTACGGATAATTGTATGAGGGCATTAAGATGATACTCCCAAGCGCTCCATATGCGGTTTTCAACAGCAATATATTTTCATAATTCATGACCGTTGTGAATAATGGCACAGTAAAGGAAATGGTAAATTCGGAGGATATGAGATTTCTAGTATCTGCTTTATACCTTATTAGTACAATCCACCTTGTGCATGTAAAAAATATTGACGAAATTGCGAGTCTGCGTAACACCCGGCACCAACGAGTCAGCACAGCGTTATACAGAATACTACTACGAGGTGAATTTAGAACGAAAAGGGAAATCATTAACAAGAAATCCACTAGCCAAAGCGTGAGTCTATTCGGCGTGGTAAGCCATTAATGCTTTATTTGAGTACTGATACAAACTATGATAGCGCGGTCGACGGGAAATGACCCATGGAATTTGGTGGAAACCATTCTTTATGATCTCCTGCTATTCAAGCCTTTATATAGCCTGCGTCACAATTTTCATATCGTGCACGTCGATTTTAAATTCAATGGATATGCGATGCAGTCTGTATGCAATGTAAAGCTCATTGAATAGTCAATACATAGTAAAGAGCTTCTATCATTTGCCGCGCAATTTCCTCCTATCATAATTCTTTTGCACTTCAATGAGGACATTGAATTAATCATGCACCAGGAGAGATTACCTTTATATGTTCTGAATGACAGTCTTTTTTCCTGTACGGGTCGATAGAAATATCAACACAGCTTAAGGAAATGCTCATATAAAATGTTGTACCTGGATTCTGATTTAATGATCACCATGACAAATTTTCGTTTGGTCGACAGCTTGGTGATTTAGAACCAGCATGATTTGTTACTGTAGATTGCATTGTTTTATATTGCGCATACAATTCCATCTACTTATCTAATCAATTATTTTCCGTTAAGGTAAGCACATATAAATCATACATCATTGAACCATGGAAATACACGCTGATGATATGTATAATATACCACTTCTTGGCGCTGTAGTCAAATTCAGTGCTAAGATCAAATGAAACTACATGGAAAAATCCTTAGTGTCTCAAGACACAACATTTCGCAGCCCCAACGTTTCAACCAATCGCGTTAGATGAAACATATCAGCGACTTTGCGGTTGCTACATAAAGACCAACAAGACGTTTCTACCGGTCATCAGCCATCGGTTTTACTCATACACCATACGTAGCTCATTGACATACCCATCGATAAAGAGCACCATGACTATGGGAGACTGCAAGAAAGTTATGTCAACAAAGCTTTGAATGTCCAAGCGACGAAATAGACCATTTTAGAGATCAAAGTGTATTGCACCTGTAGAATTAACACGGCCGAATGGGATGGGGATCTAGAGTAAAGTGTTGTTGTGACATTTTAGATACCTTCTTGATAAGTCAATAGTCAATAAACACATAAACTCGAAACATCTCATGTATTTGTTTGATCGACAACGCTTGAGAGTGTCATCAAAGCAATCATCTTATCGAAGAGCGTCACGGCTTTGCGATAAATAGTCCACCAGAATCATTGAAATATATCGAGGTACATACTGCAGTGTTCCATTCCAGACAGACACAGAAGATTAAGCAAGTCATTCCCTTTTTACTGCATCCATATTAAACACTTTCACAGCACAGCACGGGTGCTTTTGGTTGCACTATTTCACTAATTATAGGAGCGAACGGAAGACGGACAAAGCCTATCAGCATCGTTGTGCAATCTTTACTCTATTGGTATTAGCTACTGAGTTACACGGACCGTGATTTGATGGGCGAAGCATTATCTTATATGATGAGTGCAATTTTATATGTGGATTGTGATCCGAATATATACCTACCTTCTGATTTGGGCCTATACTATATGATCTTCTTTTAAAAGCAAATGCAAACATTGTTTTTCTGATGTCTTCCAATGTCTCGTCATTCCAACGTAGGATTTTTACGAGTTTGTTTGATTTTTGTTGAGTGAAACAGTTTTTGTGTTGTTACAAATCTTACCTTAACTTCACCCATGAATTGGATATAGTTTGTAACCTCATCAAAAGTGAGTTTAAACTCATGATTGGAGATATCGTCATCCTCCAGAGCACTATACGCGAGGTCGGCAATGGTATTAAATATATTCGGTACTAGAACGCGGATATGATCACGTTTTATTAATCGAAATGACGGCTGATAGTTTTTCCAGCTATTTCGAGTGGCTCCAGAAATGCTGTCAGTGACAATAGGGATGGCAGCTATTGTGGACATTACACCAACGTCCGCTGCGCCAAGGCACATAGCAGCATTTACTAAATCAGTGTACTATGCGTTCACTCATTTAACTGCCTGCCTATAGTTCTTGTACATGGTAGAATATATTTCAATGTATTGCTTCTTAAGGTTGATCTTATTCATCTGATATAAGTGCCCAGGATTGTCATTGGTTTGAGGCAACCCATGGTAAATGGAAGGGACGGTTGATGTCTTCATGAAGCAACTATATGGTTTCAAGGATAAGAGTGATCCTATTTATTAAGAAGTCTGGGGTTCCTGCGTGGTCTGAATTTGATTTGGTCATTCTTATTTAGCTTAACAGCTTGACAAACATTACCCTGCTAGCATACAGAACAAGGGTCGCGCCGTAGTTATATAAAAGACAAGATGTCCGGCAATATGGTCATATACATTGACGAAAGCTTAGTGTACCACTGATATGGCGACCTATGAATGACCACCAGCGTGCGTGCCAACGTCTAACACCAAGGCGTTTCCAAGTCAGATGACCGAAACAAGACAGCTGAGACCAGGGGCCGTATCCATAAAGAATCTTAACTTGGATCGTCTTAAATTGAGTTGGCAGGCTTAGCTCCGTGAACTCAGGCGTATTCACAAAACAAATTGATAGCGAACTCAGCTGAGACCGCCAGCTCAAGGCTGGCAAACAGCCAAAAAAGTAATAATATAATTTCACACATGTACCATCGCGATCATAGTTTGTCTTACAGGAAAAGGGAACAATGTCTTATTATGTGTTCATCAGACAGAAAATGGAATAAAATGGCAAAGAATGATCGAGTTAGACGAAGGAAATGAAGTAGTCTAGTCTGACTATTTTATATACTATAGTCTAGACCTACCGTCGTTATCGTTTATCAAAACAAAATACAAAAGGAATAGCCGGTTGTTTGTGAATATGTCACTCACCTTTATTTTCAGACTGCACAATATTATATGATATCGAGTATAATATGCGGTGCAGCCCTTGGCCACGTGTTTCAATAACGTATGTTCTCAGATGTACCACTGATTCTTATAGAGACGATTTACACACTTATTAGGTTTTATAATCGGCAATATAATCACGGCTAATCCACACCATTGGGAAATAATTCCATCAATCATGCTTGCACTAATAACATTATTATTCCGCGATAAATATAAACACTCTTTGTTGAGTTTTATTTTTTGACAGTCCGTTGGAATTCGCGCGTTACTAGGTCTCTACGTGTCATTAGTCTATGAGGTGACTTTGTCTTTGACGCATCAATATCCGCCATGTTATAATGAAGTGGACTTGTAGGCTTGGTGCATGCTTTCCTAATATTCAATTATACGCAATGTGAATCTTAGCGTCTTTGTTCATTTTGATTTATTTCACTATAACACGATCGTGAATATAAAAAAATCCCACCCACTATGATCATCCCACGAACCATTCCTAATTCAAATCCATTGCAAGCCAACTCGCTTTTTGGTAGACTAATAACACCTTGTCCCAAGCGTTTGCAAAGAATTCCCCGCTGGGGCATAAATAATTTAGATATCCCGATAAAAATTGGTGTCTTAAATAACGAACGGCTGATTATGTTTTGGTTCATTTTAAGAACATACATGTTCTTATTCATATCTGTTAAAGAATTTTCCTTGAAATTTTACCGCTGGGCTGCCATTTTTAAGTTTGAGCTTGCGAAACTTAAGTCAGCTACCTAGCTGACTCAAGTTGTGCACACAAAGAGACGTAAGTTATGCTCAGCTAATCGTCTCAAAACCTGAGTTTGTGGACTTAAGTTTCTTTATTGGATACGGCCCCAGGTGATTAAGATGATACAGAAGGAGAGGCCGACTCCTGTGGCAGCAGGTTATATTATGATCAGCGGAAACAGCTGCGTAATCTTCATCATCGACGACTGCCCTGTCTCATAGTTAACGGCGTTCATTGGCTGCCATGCCCAGCAGAGCGTTTTGGCCCTCACTCTAAAGTACATTTAATGTGGATGGACGTACGGAAGCAGACCCATTGGATCGTTCTCTTTCATAACAAGGATCATGTATGGTTTGAGGGCAATCTGCATGGGAACGACGAGATTCCTACCAAATGCTTTTAGGTGGGACCATGCGTCCAAAACTGCCGCTGAATACAGCTCAACCTACGTCTGACAGCATACAACTGTGTCAACTGCAACGCGGAAGACAGCTGTGGTGGCGGTAGCTGGGATGAGCGTTATTACCTTGGTTAAATAAGGATATATTCGACTTGCACGTCGTGTGTTAAAACAGCACCGCTCATCGGGAGGACGATGTATCCTGAGAGCATCATTGACCAGACACGGCGGCTGTACCAGTTGACGTACCCAGCACACCCGCTACTGGACCATGCCCGATCTTTCTGCAACGATCATACCGGAGTCAAGCAAAATACGGACCAGTGGGAGACCACGAGGAAGGGCTGCGTTGGTTGTAGTGACTACTCTACTATCATAGGGCAAAACTACTTTAGCAGGTATAGCAAGAAGCTGACTGAAAAAACTAGCATTAACCCAGCTTTAGCGTGCCCTGCCTCTGGGGTCAGACTTTTGAGGAGGTTGCAATTGCGGTATTGGAGAAGGTGTACGACACGAAGGTCTACGGAAACAATATCTATATTCAAGGTGGTACGACGGCCTATTCTCCGGATGGCTTTTGTGTGCTCCCGATCCAGCGGGCACAGGCCGGGCGTGGGGTGGATGCTGTCTGTCGGGGGCATCTTGAGGAGGTTGTGCTGCTCGAGATAAAGTGCCCCTACACTCGGAGTCCTAGAAGGGTGATTCCGAGCATGTATGAGCCTCAGGTTCTGTTGGGGTTGCACCACTATAACGCAATGGGAGGTTTAATAGTTGCCTGGACGTGGAACAGGAGCATCGCTGTCCTTGGCTGGGAAGACCGAGTGGGACGGTTGAGAGGCAGACGGGGGCGTTCTACTGTTGGAAGCTTTTTACGATGAGATTGATAACCGCTAGTCCCGATCCCGACTTTATCGAGCTGAACAACGCTAAGATTGCTCAGTTTATAGAGGACCTCGACCGCGTGAAAAATGGAACCTACACTGGTAGACTTGGCCCTAGAATGTTTACGCTTGAAGACCTCTATGGATAAGAACCCTGTAGGTTGGTAGTATTGGTAATAGGGGTCTCCTTGCGACTCGTGGCTCCCTGCCCCTACCCCCTGCGACTCGTACCCCCCTGCCCCCCGCGATTCAGTGATGCCCTAACTTAGTCTGTTGGAAATATGGTTGCTGGTTGGTTAGATATATGGGGCGTAGGCGATTTGCTTTGGTGGTTGGAGGTGGTCTTAAGATTGGCTCCCCCTGCGCCAGGACCCCTATTACCTATACTACTCTATGACATCTAGCCTGATGAGCCTGTGCTCTACTATGTGTTGGACGGGCCTTCCCGTGGCGTTGTTAAGACGAGACTCTTGGACTGCATGACTTTGTTACCCTCTTCAAAGGGGCCGATCACTCGCTCAAGCGGGTGCAAATGTTCCGTGCGGGATACCGCAAGGTATGCAAGGCTAGACCATGCAGATAGTCGTCAATGATCGAGAACTCCTGTGGTTGTTTGATGGTGATGCCTTGTGAGCTGTGAACTATGAGGGCGTACCAAGACGTCAGCCCTGACCCCAGCATCGATGCTGATCTCGACGATCATCGTTGAGGACAAGCGTCTCTACGTGATTAGTGTCAGGTATGAAAACACCTGCATCCTGCCTACTGCAGTCTTTGGGATGGTAATGCTAAGGTACTCGTCCCTTATGTCTTTCTAATAGCAGCTAATGTTCCCTGTATAGAACCCTCTGGTGGCTGGTGTGTTTTAAATCATTTTGGGACAAACATCATTGCACAAGCTGGTCCCAGCCCAGGCAGCTGGGGAATGCCTTGCTCACCTTCTGACACTGGATCCTGTTGAGCTTGATGCGGATGCGCTCCTGCAGGGCCTTGATGGCGACGTACTTGCCCTAGATTACACTTTGGCCTCTTTGACTGCCTTACCTTCATACCAAGATGCATTTTCTTGCAGCTGGTTGTGTAGCAGCCCTCCCACAATGGGTGACACCTAGCTCTTGTCGTCGCAGCAAATGACCTGCACCCGGGGGTCCAGCCAGTTCAGGGACATCTCCAGGATTGCATTGGGTGCAGTGCACAATCTTATCTCTGATAAAAACGCATTGTAGCCATCTTGGGTTTGGGAGGTCCAATCGTAGTTTCGGTTTCGGTTTGGCTAAGAATTCAGTCTCTGTCCAAACGTCTCTGTCTTCTGCTCAATACCTTATCAACGCGTCCTTGATTTCTTAATCTGGCTGCAAACATCACGTATCTATTGAACTGTAGCTTATATTTTCTTCTCAAGGATTCAATATTCAACTTACCCGCCGTGGTGTGGAACATATAATCGGTTTTGTAAACCCTCTATGTGTGGTAGAAACACTCTTTATTATCGCTGTTCTAGAATCTTTCATTTCGACACAAACAATGAAGCTCACGTATTATATCATCGATATATATTGGCAACCAAGTCTGACTTGCCATCATAACCATGTTAATGATTTTCTAAATCCATTTTCAAAAGGCATTGCCGAAGCGAAACTTTCTTCAAAAATGTGCCTTAACTTTTCGTGACGGTCTTAATGCACACAAGTTGTATGTGGATAATGAGAAGATGTCATTTCCGGAGGCTCTGCATTATTTTAGTTGAAATAACTTATGGAAAGCATTGAAATAACTATGCATTAGGACGCAATATAAGATAAGGTAATCATAGGACTTAGCACATTAACACAAGCGCGTCATATGGTGCATATGTTACAATTCGGGTAACACTGTTCTAGATATTTCCTCGCCTTGTGTCTCAACTACAGTCTGATGAAATACTGTATAGGGGTTTAATGCTTTCAGCGATCAAATGAGGTCTCGTCGGAGATAGTTAACGAGATACTGTGAGGCTTTGGACAGTGTCCTGTAAGTGCCACCGCCTACTTGACAATCGATTGAATGGATTTCCCGCGTCCAGATAGTATACATGCAACGAAATATCATCATCGTGGGGCTTAAAGAGGGCACCTGCTAAGCCTTCAGGTGCGCGAAAGTGTGTCAATTATCCAATATTCATCTTTGACGTCAGCATCCTGTCAAATAACGGCACTGAGGTATCTTAGTTAGATAAAAAATCTTGTCTTGATCTATGTGAGCTTACACTCATATAACATTGCTTATGATGTCGTTGGACACTGGCTTGTAATAGCTCAGTCTAGAAACCATTCCTTAATCCCTGACTGGTAGCAATTTTCTTTGACAGCTGATTACTTGTGTATATATGCCTGTTAATGGTTCATTTGTACCTCGTTGGAAAGACGCTTGATTTGAAAGATTAGTTTATATTTACAGAGCAAGTCTATTTTTCCTTCGTAAGGATAGTAAGTCGGTAATAAATTAGTAGAGCATTCGGTAACAAAACTAATGGTTAGCAGAACGATAAGTTTGATAAAAAATCACACTACGATACATTTGGTAGTTACAAATTCCGACTGTTTGATCAATGCGAGAGAACAGAGGCTGTGCAAAATATTTCCACGTGTAATGTCATTATTATTGAACGAAATGCAAATGTATTGCCTGTTATATTTCCCCACAATAATCAAAATGTTTACCTTGCTTGAATGAACAGTTGAATTACAGATATGGAATGTCCCATGGAACACTTGCATTCACAGAGGGTTTGATTCACTGTGCAAGGTATAATGGCATAAAATGACCCTAGGATGGTCATGGCCAGAGAGGGAAATTGTGTGTTGGCACTGAATGCAAAAAAAGTTTCGCGTCTGATTCAAAATGAAAGATGCGGTTAAGAATCTGCTGTAAGTGATGTATTTGCAACATTCTTATATTGACGCCTCCAAGCGTGGCTTGTATCACTCCCCATCTTCGTCTGGAATTGTCTATGAATGGAATCACACCAGACACTGACTGTTCCATCCATCATGCATTTTCAGCAAACAATGCACAGCACAGATGCGCTGACCATTTTATTGGAAAATATGGTCGCATGGTATTTGTTTGCTCTCCGTTTGCTAGGCGCTTATGGCGTGGGTTCTATGCACACAAGAGCTGCGCCGTAGCGCATTTATTTCAGGCCTTGAAAGTTTAGCGGGCGGGCCGAATTTCTTTTTTGTTCCACGACCGTATCGTAGTTTAAAACTTACAAATAATTCTATCATAAAAGTTTATAACTATGTCCTGCTTACAGTTAATTTATTTTTAAAAAGCGGCGACAAGGCTTTTGAGGTGATTATTTCGCTGTATGCACAATTTTAATACAGTTGGATCGCAGCAGACATGTTTAGTATGTACTTAATCACGATTTTAACAAAGGCATATGTATGACAAGACTCTGCCCCGAGATGCCGTATTGTACACCCACCATGCTATTCGAAGTGTCATCTGTTTGCAATATCCCAGACATGCTGTTAGATCTGGGTTGATCCCGATATGTACATTGTTGACCCAGTCGAGCGGCTCCATCACTACTTGCCAGTCTACCAACTGATCGGTGTCTATGGTGCGGGCAATGGAAAAGGCCATGTTTCTGTGGGCGTGCGGTGTTGACAGCATGAAAAGCAAAACACAATTGGTCCTTTGACGATCTCTGTGAGGCCATGGAAACACGCGTATTTCGGTGCCGACACGCAACAGGCCTCATATTTCGTCCCACGCGATGCAGTCGGAGACTATAGAACAGAGTAACGCAGCTGTTGAAAACATGACGTAGGCCAGCTGGGTTGCCGCTGGCGCCGGGTTTTAGGGGATCATTTTGATCAGTCTTCGCCGCTGCACGACAGCCCCAGACTCCGCCGTCTAGACCTATCGTGTCGCCCCAATAAGGTTCGGTCTGAACAGGCAGTTACAGAAGACAATATCCCTCCCATATATGGTAAGCAGTTCAGATAGAACACGCTATTTCATGAATTCTCCCAAACTTCTCGTGAACACGCTGTGTCGCTGTGCGGTCGTCTTTGGAATTCTCACACGATACCCTCGCAATTTTCGTAATCCTTTCGAATTTGTTTTTTTACTTGGCGAATTTGCATTCGCATTTCTCACAAAATGAACTGAAAGTCGGAAAATGCCCCCTACAATGCGTTGACAGCCCGATATCTGTATTAATAATGGGTCGATTTTGGAAATGTTTCCATGTATTTTGTCATAACATTTCGTTTGCTGCGTGTCTGCACGAATTATGCGTAGTTTTCTCGTGAATCGCAGGTAAAAGTTAGGGAACAGCTTGAATTGCCAAGAAATTTTCGATCGCTTATAAAATCGACATTATGCGTTCAATGGTCATAAAACGTGCATCAAAATGTTACAGTCGTATTGTTCATTAGTTTACAATAGAAGCCCATCCAATTCTGAACATACAGTTACAATTTTCGTTGTAAATTACAGTTTTCTTACAAAGTAAGCCTAAAGTACAACGAGTGTCACTTTTGCTGTCTTTTCAATGGTTTGTTAACAGCTTCCTTCAAACTGTGATGTGCAAGGTTCGCTGTTGATATTTGTTCGCCTCATCGGCATGCTGTCAAGTATGGCACGCCTCGGTAATAATGTCCTATGGGCCTATTTTGTTAGTGATGTGCGTCACTAAGGTTTATAAGTATCATAGATTCCAAATAGGTCTTTAAATGTTCTACTTGTTTCCTTAAATCGTATTAGCACAAGCCCGGTTTAACTCGTCCTGGGATCAACAATTCAATCCAACAGGTAGCCAGACAGCCAATGTGCGTATACAATATGGCTAACCCTGCACTAAATTTGTAGACTGACAAAAACATTGGAGATCCTCAGCTTATATCTAATGTAAAACTCTTACGTTGTTTCCCAAAACGACCACTAAAAGCCAATATGTAGAAGTCCCGATGACTCCACGAAATCACTTTTGTCAAAACATAAGCCTAGTAATGTTCTTTTTTTTATTCACGGAGTCCTTTTGTGATACAGGATCTGCCAGTTTAAGGGCCTTGGTATCTCATCTGTCGAGGTGTCAAGTCACAATATCTCTATTCATGTACCTCAACGGGGGATCGGGGTGATCACATAGACTATGTTGCCTTTTTTTAGGTCACCGTCTTTGCAACTGATACTGTATCATAGTTTTTGTTGTAACAGGCTAGTTATTTAGGTAAATTCTAGAATAACATAGTGGGAAATTCGCATTCATTTATATAATACCGCTGCTAAATACAATAAGGATTTATTCGCATTGCGGACTATCCACAGTAATCAAACGATCAGGACTGTCAGTCGCATCATTCGTACGACCCCTACCAAGAGAAAAACATTTTGTAGTATAAACAGACCTTATCAATATTGCGCTCTGAACAAAAAAATAGATGATGTGCTCGACCGGTAGGTAATGATCTGGTGCCATAAAAAAATGAAATGCACGATGGATATAATTCACCTCGATGTTGGCTGACAAAGACAATTCTTTGGTTTGCATTTATTAATAATGTGTAAATATGAGCTAAATACGCTCATTCTAAACCAAAGGGTTCAGTGCAACAGTAAAACGTATGTATTTTATGTTTGATTGTTGTCTTTGACATAAACGTTTCAATCCCTATGGCTTGACTGATCATATGACAGAGTGAGGGGTGTGTTGCTAGCTCCTTCTTCTTTTGATTTCCCAGATGCATTTTTGTTGTGGTTGCCTTGCAAGGGTCGTGTTTGGGGATAATTTTTTGATGTAACAGCTGTCTTGTCATTGGCAATTTAGATTTCGGTCGATTGAACTCTTGGCACTTCCACGGAGTTTTTTTATTCATTACCACGCTTTCCTTTGTTACCGGGTAAAAGTTGGGTTCTTTTTGTAACATATATAGGATACCGGCGCAAGCACTAGTCTGCTGCGATTAGTAAACCTAAACTACATTGCCAATTAACAAGCGGAGGGCAATATTCAGTCTCGTCTTAGCTAAAAAATTAAAAATGAAATGCCTTAAAGCAATTTTGTTTTGGGTCTGGCCACTGGCCCCAATATTTAAATTTCAAAGTTTCGGTGGAATTGTAGTGTATAATAACCCAGCAAAATCGTTTGGTAGATAACAAGGGTTCATGACGTTAGGTCGACAATGGATGCGTGAATTAGATACTGTGTCGCTTGACCGCTGATTGATGCAACTCTTATTAGGCTGTTTTTATTGTACATACATAAGTTAGAATATTGATTCACTATTGGACGTTGATGATGTCATTCATCTGCATGTGTCTTAATGGAATGCAATGGGCTTGTGTGGCTTGTGTAAGTACGAAATAACAATGCCACACCTTCTAAAAAGCACTACACGAATTCGTATTCATGTTCTTTGTCTTCACAATTCAAGGCTATCTACAGAGAAGCCAACTGCATTTATGGTATGTTTACAGTACTCGTATAAAAACAGGTAATTATTGGAAGTGTTGGATTTGTCCAGTCATTTACTCTTGATTGTAGACTATTAAATTTGTTTAGCAGACATTACTATGAGAAAATGATTTTGGCCATTGCGTGAAGTGACGCCTTGATAATTGGCGATGTTTATGTCGCGTGACAATGAGCAACAGTTATGTGCTATTTAATAGCTTTTGTTCAGAATTGTGCCAAACATCATAGAGTATACAATTATGAAATGCCCATTGGACGCCGCATTTTTATGCACAGAAAGATACAAAAGCATTTTACGCGGCATGCTCATTATGACAATCATGAGGAATGCTGCAATTTACCCTATGGCATCGTAAAATTTCATCACGTAGCTCCAGAAACCACAAGTGATCAATTGAAAATATTTGCTTGTCTTATTACAGCGAGTTGGAAAATAGCATGCCCCCCTACCAGAGTCTGACATGTATAACCCTGCTGAAAACTCGCCTCAGGATCGTTGAGCGAACATGAAAAATAAAACAGGTGCTTAACGTCTTGAGTTAATACGGTTGCATCTGCTGACAAGGAATTATTCTACAGTGGACAGAAGTAGCTAATATGCCGCTGTCATCTCGGATCCTTTGCATGCTGAACGAAACAAATAACCGCCTCGAGCCCTAAAAGGTGACTGTTACTGTTAATAGTATAAATGCGGCGGAACATGCTGACTACATTCTCGTTCCGATTGACAATGTCAAAACAATCATGCAACTTGTCGACACCAAATCAACAATACTGGATGTCTTTTCCACATTCACGCAATATATTTTAACAATGGCATAACATTGCATTAATAGGATGCATTAATAATTGCGGCTTTGTCGAACAATTTGTAATATCATGCTCAAAGTAATATTTTGTAGACATACAAGAACATTCACATTGTGTATAGTACTGACAGGATTGATCCACATAGCCCTAGATGATTAGATTAAACGAGCCGTTCCATGGATACTTGACGTCATTCATATAATCATAAAATGGCATTAATGTCACATATCTAGCCATGATACGACGGTTGTTCCTTCAGTTAGCGTAGCTTTTGCAGCATATAGAGGATAACCATGCAAAACTGTCAGTGCTATTCGGAAATCCACTTTATTTTGAATTAAGATAGTAACTGGTAGTGCGAATTAGATTAAATATAAGTTGATGCAGATATAATTTTATCGCATTGGTATATCTACTTGCTAAAGGGCATGAAATGTGTGCAGTTTAAAAATGAATTTTATCCATGATATAAGAAGAGACATTTGGCTAAAACACATGTAATGTGCCTAATGGTGTGTAAGCAGGATCTCTGGTACATATGCTAACTAAAGAAGCATCAGTGTCATGTGCAGCATGTTCAGATGTGCTGCTGCCCAAATTTATGGCATGTGGTCTGGCTTGTGTCGGCGTAAATGTGGAACAAAGTAGGCGAAAGAACCCCATAACTGTGCAAGTTGAGTTAAGAATCTGTCTGATGCTTACGTCAAGGTCTATCTGTAGGAGGGCGTCAGATGCGCCTAGGAACTGGTATTGATATTTGCTTCGAACAGCTCATGTATGGATGAGCTGCTTCGAAGATGAAGAATACAGTAAATGAAGATAACGCAGAGCGATCCTAAAGCTATTCCACATGCTAGCAATAAATCTACCAAAGGCTGATGGATCGGTAATTACATTTGCCGTCCTACAGAATGGTTAGCGGCAATGTCAACGTAGCTGCTGGCTGTCTAGCCTATCCTCTCATTTTCCTTACATCCAATGCTCGCATCATCTTCCTCAACCTCATCCTCATCCTCATCATCATCTTCATCAACAACATCATCATCATCATCATCATCATCATCATCATCATCATCATCATCATCATCATCATCATCGTCATAACCATCATGATCACCATTATCATCATCATCAACCCTTAAAATTTATAATAATCATCATCACCAGCATCCTCATCATCAACATTACTATCATATCTGTATTAACGGAAGTGTTATTGTCCTTGTACTGCATTTTAAACGATCGGTTTTTGCTACAAGAAGTAGGTTTAGTTTGCCCAAATGGCATCATGCAATTATATTTGCATACTCACACTGTCGTTGTTTATTTGTCTTTCATTATATGATTGTAGAGGATGAATCACAGCCAATCCAAGGACCCGTGATGAGGTCCATTATAAGAGGTAATGCAGCATTGATGTATTTATATAATAGGGTTCTTACTGCCGCATACACATATTAGACATGACTTACACAAATATTACATCGTTCGTTCGCTCGCAGCATATAACGTCATTTGCTTGATATTTGGATTGATCGAAGCCGGGTGCATGTGCGGAGACAACTGTTGGTCAAAATGACAAATGCTTAAGACGCTAATGCCCCGTGTCATTTGACATACCAAAGGACCAATACATAGATATGGTGCAACTCTACTAAGTTTTGACACTCACAAGGCCACACTTATGCATCTAATTTCAAGCCATGATGACCTTTGCAGATGCTATTAGGGACATTCTCAGAGAATGAGCATGTATTGATATCTTAAACTCCTATCTAGTAAAAGGGTAATACTTCATGCTACTTACATTGACTCTGTGACTATTTGCATGGGCGTTTAGCCAATTCAATACTCACATAAAATGTCAGACAGCTGCGGTGGCATGTATCTAAAATATCGAGTATTACGGTTCGATAAATATTAGATAGCCAAGGAAGGTACATAAACGATCTATACAAGGGCCGATGATGTTTGCAAGAGTATCAAGTTTTTATGGTGACGCATTATCGGTTTTATCATTACGATAACGCAATATTCCAGGTCTAGCGCAGACCTAATTTCCTTTCAATTCTCTTCATGAAAGACAGGTTGTGGCTGTTGTTGCTAAAACATGAACTTTATTCAAATTCCTTATGCCCTTGATAAATAAGTTACATTACTCTAGAAATATATAAATGTATTGCGTTTGGTGTTTCCTTATGCTTAATTAGCGGTAGGATAAGGGTTATCGATATTAATTATAGCAGCATTTACTTCAATCATTAATAAATAGAAATAAATGAGGGTTAAATTTGGGGTTCACTTTCCTAAACGGAATTTATCGGGAAAAAGTGGTACAACAGTGAAAGGGCCCATGCGTTGCTTGAAATTGATTTATCTGTGTCTACTTAACTGTTCCTTTGCATATATAGCCGATAACCATAGATGTATGTTAGCAATATAGACTTCATACAAGGCCAGCAAAACCTCCTGTTTTTGGCATATGTATCAATTTAGGACAAAAACATCCAAACTTAATTTATAAGTCTTGTTTATCGATCAGCGTGAAAAAGACAATTTCACTACAAGTACATTTTAACTTAAAACTTAATGTCAGGCAAGTGACACCTGTATTTACAGAATACTTTTGAGAGGTGTCCAGTTCTTCGGATCGATTCGGGTTAGATTATCGTCACTACCAGGAAGCGCATAGTTTATTTACCTCCAACACGTGTCTGCAGCCCAGCCCCACCCACCCCCTCACCAATTTCTTATTTCAATGCATTTATCTCTTCCATACATATTCGTTTCATAGAATATCATATGAAATCATTTCCCAGCCAATGCACACTACTATAGCGGTTAGGAAGTCATAGCTTTTTACAATAGCTACAGTTTCGCAGAACTTATTAAGAAATTCGATTTTCTTCGTGGCTTTTTTGTATCTGTTTGTAAATGACTACAAACATTCTATTAGTTGTTTGTATTTCGACCGAGAATCATCACCACTTGTCTTAATCTCATTCCTCGGTGAGTATTATCAAAGAATGATTACGAATTTGGATGAGTCTATCTCCAATAAAACCGCTACCGTTGTGTAAATAAGTGCTACATAAATTCTGAACCGGCAGGAAACTCATGAGACATTCTCCTTTCATTATCTCCCACAGATGCTTAAAATAGTAGTAGTGAAGGCATTGGTCCTCCATTCCGATTTGCTACACCGCTCATTAAACCTAGCAATTTTATTCAGCTTACGACTTCTTTCATCAAGCAGCATACTATCCACGACTAAAATTAGCAAAGGAAACGATGGCCTTGCGCGGTAGTTCGGATGAGACGACACAATTATTTGACAATAATGATTTTCCATTAAATAGATAAAACTATATAGATCATAGTGAGTATTTGTACGATGTGATATTTAGAAAATGCATTTTGTTCACCAAAACATGCGTCATGCTTTATCTAAGACACTGATAATTGACGCATATCTGATGCTAGGAAGAAACAACTGTAATTTGCTGTTTGTCATGTTACCATGAATTAAATTCCGTTTCGATCTATGTTTAACCAGCGTGCACCTGGTACTATATGGTAGATATATTTGAGATCTCCGCGAGGAATTAAATTATGCATCGCATGGCTGCACAGCTAAAAGCCAGCTATACTACCCAGCGATAACCGACACTATCACTCCACGCTAATGATGGTGCTGTGTCGATTTACAAAAACTGTAGGCGGCCATTATGCTATGACGACTAAGATTTTGGTCTAATAGAGCTGCGATATATTCCAATGATTAGAATGATACGCATTATCCGTGCGCTACTTCTCCACCATTTATGACCATCGATCACATATTGTCGATTTTATACGGGATAGAAATATGCGGTAATACAATACATTTAGGCTGATACCACAATTGTGCGAGCTGGAGGACTTGGTAAAACTTGGTTTTCTGCTCTGACATTTATTTACCATAAGTTTGAAATTAAAATGAGCTACGAATTGATGTAAATTGTGTAGAAGATGGAGTGGATGAATGATGCAAGTATGACGTCAGCAGTTCTCTCAAAGGAATAAGCCCAGAGGAGAAACTAATCCTACTTTATGGCACTCATATTAAAGTCATAATATATAAGAAATATCAAAACGACAATCAACCAGCTTGAAGGAAAAGCGTGGCATTGGTCCAACTGGAAAATATGTTGGCAGCCTCTCTCGCATTTATCAAACAGTTGTAATTGGTCACCACGAAATGAATCGTAACATCTTGCCACAACTCTCATGTTTGGAAACTCACCGCCCATATAGCATGTGTCAGCGCCAAGTTCCAATGAAAAAGGTCAGTGAGGTTAGCGTCGTGTCACCAGTGTCCTATTTTATTCGTTTCCTAAAGGCTCTTTGCGGAATAATTTATTAAGGTCATGTGGTTTGCCTAATATTGTCATCATAAACGTATGTATTGACCTGCGTCATTAACATTGTCAAAAGCTGTCAAAGAAAATTGCTATTAGTCAGGGATAAAGTAATGGTTTCTAGGCTGAGATATTACAAGCCAGTTTCCAACGACATCATAAGCAATGTTATATGAATGTAAGCTCACATAGATTAAGTTTCTTTTTCCATCCAAGATACCTCAGTGCCGATATTTGACAGGATGCTGACGTCAAAGATGAATATTGGATAACTGACACACTTTCGCACACCAGCTGGCTTAGCAGGTGCCCCTTTAAGCCCCACGATGATGATATTTCGTTGCATATATACTATCTGGACGCGGGAAATCCATTCAATCGATTGTTTAGCAGGCGGTGGCACTTACAAGACACTGTCCAAGCCTCACAGTAACTCGTAACCATCTCTGAAGAGACCTCATTTGGTCACTTAAATCATAAAACTCTTATACAGTATTTCATCAGACTGAAGTTGAGCCTCAAGGCGAGGAACATATAGAACAGTGTTAACCGAATTGTATCATATGCACCACATGTGTTAGTGTGCCATAAAGTCCTATGATTACCTAATCTAACATTGCATCCTACTACATTGTTATTTCAGTGCTTTCCATAATTTATTTCAACTAAATTAATGCAGCACTATATGAAGAGAATCCTGAAATGATATCTTCTCATTTTCCACATAGAAACCATGGTCTTGTTTCTGTCATCTGACTTGCCAGCGTCTTGGTGTTAGACGTTGGGACGCACGCTGGTGGTATATCATAGCTCGCCATAGCAGTGGTACACTAAGCTGTCGTCAATGATATGACCATGTTGCCGGACATCTTGTCGTTTATATGACTACGGCGCGACCCTTGTTCTGTATGCTAGCAGGGTAATGTTTGTCCAGCTGTTAAGCTAAATAAGACCGACCAAATCTAACTCAGACAACGCAGGAACCCCGGACTTCTTAATTAATAGGATCACTCTTATCCTTTAAACCATATAGTTGCTTCATCACAAGAATATGTGATCCAAAACAAAGCATATACTTGAACAAAGGAAAGAGGTAATCAATGCACCTGCAGACCCCTGTTTTTGGGTTACTCTCGTTTGCTGTCCCTATGATTTGCCTTATCCTTAGTTTCTTCAGAGAAGTCCTTTACGTCACTTATAAAACTAAGTAGGTGTGCCCCGCCATACGTTATTCATGCATTAAAACAGGACGACGAAGGTACATAGTACTAATGACAAGGTCGCATTACAATAGAATATAAATGTTTTCATTCTCTATGGTATACAATTGTGTTATTGCTGAGAACGAGCACGAATACTTTGATCTACAATTTTAATTAATTGATAATTTACGGAAAAATTTAACTAAAATGGTTTTTAAATTGTAGAATTTGCGAGGATGCATATGTCTAGCATTTATTATGACAGCTCATACTTGCATTTTCTGAGATTTTGTTGTGTTTTTACTATATTATTCCTTCTTTGGCCGTATAAATAGCTCATGCAAGCTAGCGGATCAAATTTAAGTTAATGCTTGATATTCTTCATCAGGCATCGAGATATGATACTAAAAACAACCTCTATGTCCGAGTATAATTTATACTTACGTGAGCTCAGAAAGATGCCACATGCTGCCAAGTGATTAAATTATTGCTGTATTCGTGTTGGTTTACTCAAAACATGGCCAAAACATTTGAATATAAGTCATCAAAATAATAGTAGAAACTCAAATTCTAAACCTAGCTCCAACAGATTAGCGTGCGTAGTATATTTACAAGGCCTTGATGTGATTGTGTGATGATGAATTTATCCTGTTTGTTTGCACCTACCTCATAGACCGCATAAAACAAATAAGGCGTCTCGTAAAGAATGATCGATTAGCTGAGGGTTAATCTTCTTTGAGACGCAGGGACTACACACCCTCTGTCATGTACTCGAGAGAAACGGAAGCCGAATGCTTGCAAATGAAAAACAAATGGCATTCACCCTTGACATAAATCGATGTATCATCTACTGTAATGTACAAATTAAAACGAAGCTTTATGCCGGCGCAACGCTGAGGCTGGCTTATTTTAAGATATCCTACCTTCAGGAACAACAGTGGTCGATGCCAAGGTTATCCCAACGACAGTTGCAAAACATTGCATTGAAAAAACTTTTATGGCCGAGCGGGAAAGATTAGTAGTGCCAAATGATGTTATATTGTGTTCATGAAGACGCATATCCCCATGTTCCAAACCATCCAAAACGCATTTGACCGCAATACTCATTTAAGCATTTTATCTCTTTCGTAGCCTTATTGGCATATGCTGGCGTACCAGATGATGGTTGTTGTCAGCCCGTTAACCTGCGTCTGGAAGGCTTAGCCATTGTACATGGCAAGCTTTAAGTCAAATGATTTTGATTATTAGAAGCTTATAGAAAATCTTTGTGATTCAAGACGCAACGCGTGATGTACGATTTGATGTATTGTGGCTGGACCTCTGCTTGTTAAATGACAGACCTCTGTGTAAGCAGCAACGTGTGCACTCATCAAAAGCGCTTGCCTGCCACTCAACTAATCAGAACGCCTATATGCTCGGTGTCATAATAGCTTGCAACATGAGACGATGGTAACTAGCAGTGCATAGCAACCATCAATTTTCCATTGAACCATAATGCGCTTAATCAATCGTGGCAATTATGTTTATGAAACTAATATCAATGACTTATTTCAATATTTTAAAATCCTTATATGCACGGATCAATTATAAAAAGTATCCCATTTGCATCATTCGTAAAAACAAAATTCTGCGTTATTTCCCTATTCCAATTTGTTCAGCGCAGCGAGTGCACTTAACTTAGTTCCTTTAAGGCAAATAAAAACGACATTCTCCTTTAGCGCCTGCAGTTACTGGCCATTCTATAATTAGGCTTATCGTAGAATATTCGCTTATCGATGTGTGCTGTTAGTAGGACCGTAATAAAAATATGTGTTATATATTGAACCCACTGATCAATTGAATCTAAAAATAGGAAGAGTGGGGTTTCAATCATCTTTCACTATGACATGCCCAAATCAATCATGGTGGTTTACGAACCATAAGACGAACCATAACAAAATCATTGAGAACCAACATGCAACGTGCAATGTGTGATTGGATAGATACGCAATTATTTGAAACATTACATCTGAATCTCTGGTTCTCTGTTGTCAGACTTTTATGTAAAAAACATCACGTGCGCTAATCATTAGCTCTTGCATGTCTCAACACTAATCAGAACGCCTATTTGCTCAGTCTTATAATATTTTGCAATTTCAGGCGATGACAACCAACGGCCAATTATATGTTGGGCTCTAACGTGCTGACACTATGGTGTGAATAACATATATTAAACGATACTGCTCAGAGCAATCGGAGGCAAGCTCACTTGATTGCATGTTCATATTTTCGTCGCTCCTGTTGAGGATATAACATGATGATGATGATGATGATGATGATGATGATGATGATGATGATGGTGGTGGTGGTGATGATGATGACTGTAATAATGTCATGAAGTTCATGGTCAACACCCATAAACTTAGACAACTGAACAGCCGCATATGTATTCTACCTATTCAGACGTAATTCACAATCATGCTAGAATTATATCTGAACCTCATCTATATCGGCCGCTAAGCGGTCTCTCTGAAAGGACATAGCTACACGCAGGCAATTGTCTTACATTATATATCAAGATATGTAAATACAACTTACATATGGGGTGTTTTAGAATCACGACGTGAGATTCTGATATCCATGCAAGTTATATCAGCAGGTTATTTTCCATATTTGAACGTACCGAGATATATTAGAACTTACATAAATATATTTTGTGACATAAAACCATTAATTGACGTTTGTCAAGCTGATGTGAGATTCAGATATCCACCAAATAAGTTATATCAGCTATTTATTTCCTCGTTGACGCTGTAAAAGGGGTTTCGGCACTTTTCGTCTTATTTAATCATTCTAGATTATATTTATTGATTCATTTTCACACACCTCGATGTATGTTTTAGGTATATTTTAGTTTACATATTATAATTTGTCACATAAAAACATGCAAAGATATGTTAAACATGTTCGCATATGTTTTTTATGTTACTAATTGGTTCTATCTTGATTAATATTGTGGTCGCTTACAGGCACTATTGACGCTCGAAATGCAAATATTCGTCAAATAATAAACAGCTATGGCGATAATTACATTAGATTAAGTATGTAATGTACAGTAATTGGACAATCGCTAAGGTTTGATACAAAGCAGGCTAATATGTTCTCATTAGGATTTACACTAATCAAGTTAGTGTCGCTGTGGGGCGAAGTGTGGTCAATATGTGCATACTTAATCAAAAAATATAGTATTGCCATGCAACTAACTTATTCGTCGCTTGAATTCCTATCATAACCAAGCCTGTCGGTTTCCTGACGCGTTTAAACGTCCGATGTACTACAAGGTGACTCTAATCATCATCGAATCATATCAGTATTAATCTACTATCATGTGGCTGTACGACAACTAGGATGAGGGAGTAATCCGTTGTTGTTGACACATGTTTGCAATATCGATATTCTGTGCAACATTACCGGTCCACTACGAACATGGATCAAGTATAAACACAAGAAAGGTTATAAGATGGAAAACTGCTTCCTCAAGCAAAATGTCGAATAATACGTTTCAGAGTTGATGATAACAAGTGTGATAATGTGCCTTAGATTTCCCGCGCCATTGATTAGCCTATTGAGTGGGTGACAACTATGCAGTACAGAGCTGAGGAGCTTTGAAAGTAGACAGAGCAAAGCACCTTTGTATTGCTATATTTTCATTAAGTGCTGGCGACAGGGAACCTTCGCGTGAGATGCAGTAGATCAGAAGCATATAGACACCTAGCTCAGCATTGTATAAATAATAGAGTCAAACCCTTTATTCTTTTATGAATGCCACACAATACGACCAGATACAAATTACCCTTACCTAATATCGCCCGCTGTTCTTATTATTTCAAATTGTCCACACAGCAGTGTTACAACCTAAATCACTATCTGGGCCATTGTGCTTCCACACATATATTATGTCTATCTAAAACAAATGCACTGACGCTGCAATATGAGACCATTGGGCGTCCATTGCACAGAGTGACAGGCGAATGAACTAGTACAGAAAATCCCAGCCCGACATCTTGCAACATGCTTAACATATTGACTATAAGATGAAGCAATATTGCTATGACATATTATTCATCCAGTTACACTAGATATGCAAGTCAGAGGATCTGCCTGATAATGCAGAGAGAGAGGATGGTCTTTCACAATTGAGGCGCTTGATTTCGAGTGTTACGAAATTACAGAGTGACTGTCATTACGGTGTTACACAAGACAGGTTTGCTTAGCAATTATCAAATGGCGTAATATGATGAACAGTTACAAACAATGAATCTATTATTTTGCCAGTGTTTCATCAACATGTATTTATTGATTAAAACGACGTTTGGCATTTTCTGTTCGTTTTATCTGTCCAATTATACAATTGCTGTTAAATTATTAGTTCTAAACACTGTAACGTTTTTCCTAGTGTGACATTTTCAGGAAGTTTGGCGTTAAATAAAATAAATTCGTTCTACAGACCCTGCCAAATTATATCGGCTATTGGCAAATAATTAAAACATTACCGGACCACTTTGCGGCTGAAGCGACCATGCCTTTTGCCGCATTTGCAAACTTTCCCTAGATTCTATTACTGTCCATTAACAACATAAAAGGAATCATATCAGGCAGCCTGTTTTATTTGCTTGATCTCTTGTAAATAGCCAAAGAAACCATATAGGCAATCTGTAATAAACCTCATTACTGTCACGTTGTGAGCTATTTGTTGTCAGGCCAAGCTTCCGTAAATAGCTTGATCAAATACTCAAACCACTTGATGAGGTCTTTTCTGCAATTGTACGTCCAGATAACTTGTAATTGCGTGTTGTAAATAAAGGCGAGTAATCTCGATTACTGGCATTACCTGAGAGGCCACAACAACATCCTCAGATGCTGAGCAAGCGCAGTTAATTCAACAAAAGGATGACCATATTTCAGTACCAGATCTACCAATACAGAGATTCATATAAAGGCTAACACGGTGATAGGTAGGATGTGTATCAAGTGCACGCACAAAGGTCTCCGTATGTTCCAGTAAATAAGAGAGTTAAGAAAGAGTGAAGAACTAAATAAATCGCCAAGACTTTCTGGAGAAAAGTAGACCGTATTGGAGATAACTTTCGCAATTGCAAATCACTTAACATAGGGCACCATATCATTATTAATGGGATATTTGAGACGCTAGACGAGGAGAATCAATGTCGTGCCATAAAACTACCTTAACCTATTTGTATAACCTGATTTCCGACACCGATTGATAAATGGAGTAAAGATTTTTATTGGTCTTTCTATTTCTGCGTTTAGCAAAATGTAGTCCGTGCTTGCAAGTCCGCACGTTTTCATGACAACTGCTTATTGCAGGCTAGTATTTAGTTGTTTCTTGCTTTCTGTATTAGTCTTGTTTAAGGATTTATGTGTAACTATTGTCTCATTAGACATAAAATGTAACACGGAGGGTATTTTATGAGTATAAGCATGTTGGTTACAGAGAGAGAAGTATAATGCATGATGATGATATGATGTGAAATGATTTATGATGCCGATGGTGGTGGTGGTGGTTAATGTGATTTAAGTGTTGCCTGAAGTGATTAATTGAACATGATGATGATGATGATGACACTCACGGTGTTTGACCTCGAGATGGTGGAACGATGGCAGGTGTGTGGTGGTCAATTGGTGGTGGTGGTGGATCACCTGCATATGCGATGATGATGGTGATGATGATGATGGTGGTGGTGGTGGTGGTGGTGGTGATGGTGGTGATGATGATGATGATGATGATGATGATGGTGGTGGTGGTGGTGGTGGTGGTGATGGTGGTGGTGGTGATGATGATGATGATGATGATGATGATGATGATGATGATTACGAAGTGTGCTTCACAGTAAGAAGACTGCGAGGGTTGTTATATTTCTTGTTATAACATTAACTGTGTCATCTTCCCATTACAGCTGCAGCAGAGAACAATAACACCTGGTCTAGGGTCGAGGATGTTTCTCTAAGCTGTGAAATAATACGTTTAATAGTTAAAAATATATCAAGTTCATGATCGAGAAGCAATATTTTCATGTCTTTTCTTCGCATGAAAAAGAGGAGAAGCATTTGGCAATGCACATACATCACATCGCAATACTGTAGCCAAGCGTCGATTTTTTCACGTGACTACAATCTAAGGGCTGCAGGCACATGTATGTAAAAATGGTGTGATTCGTACGTGTCCTAAAGTGCGCCGTGTATGATATACAGACGTTTTGTGGTATATGACTAATTATGTTGTGATGATGTTTTTCACAGAACAAAACGTACGACATAATATGTCATAAGTCAGATATAAACAAAACCCCGATTAAAATCATATTCCCTTTTTGCTAGGTTAAATCGTTGACATTGCAATGTTCCGCCTCGGCCTTCGCCTTTCCCAATGAAGTCACGCGTACTTGTAACGTCGGATTATTATGCTTAGCTTAGTGAAGGGATCAATCAAAGAAACCTCAAGAATCGAGTGGTGTAGACTAATTTTACACGAACTTCTTTAGGTCAATTTCTTAACTCCCACTCATTTCTTATTTTCTTTGAACGTTCATCTCTTCTAGTCTTGTTGTTTGCCCTTTTATTACAGTTTATGATTGATGCGTAAAGAAATCAAGGAGCAGGTCCTACGGGGTATCGTGCATTTCGTCTCCTCTTCTCTACAAAACTCCTATCGCTGAAGCGGTTGCTCTGATTGATGTTGTTATGCTTTGTGGGCCTGATATACTGTGAAACATATAACAGCGTGTGTCCCAACACAGAACGCCGAGTATGGTAGTTATCATCGGATGACCCAAGTCACAAAAGTGACTCGCACTGCAGGACGTTTATGTCGCCATGGAAATATGGTAGGTAGGATAATAAAAGTTTTATCATTCCGTTTAGACTTGAAACAAACTGCAAATGTTTGAGGTTGATAAGATGCTTAGATTAACTGGGGACCGTATTGTATGCTAATAAACGTTCGTATTAAATGTTTACCCGTACGCTTCCGCGAATTCGTGCACTGTTGCGTTTAGATACTGTATTTATTTATCCTTTAAAGTGCTGGTATATGACCGTGATTATTAGGCGATTCTCCTCGTTGCTGTAGCAAATGATAGATTTGAAAAAGTGTTGTTAAATTCTAGCGTCTGCTTCTACCGAGATACTGCGAGCCATCACAAGGAAAGGGAAGGTGCGTTGGTGCTGATATTATACTGACACAAGCTATTTTCTAAACAGTGGTGGCGCAAGATCGCTCCGGGGATGATTGCCTCAGAAATGTAACACTCTTGCATTTATGTAATTTATCGTCCCTTTCGCTATAAACTTCTTGTTTTTGCGTTCTTTTTGCTACAAGACCTCAGTGTTTTGGAATTTTACAGTAGAATCTTTGTTTGTCTGTGATTCATCCTCTGAAATCTCCTCATAGATGAAAAATCAACAAGAGTAGTTAACCGAAGCACTGCTAGAATGCAAATTAACTATGTTAGGGGCCACAGTGCTGCATTCTTGCTCGGGTCATGTTTATCACGATGATGATGATGACGATGAAGATGATGATGATGATGATGATGATGATGATGATGATGATGATGATGATGATGATGATGATGATGACAATTAAGAACACGCAAACTGGGAGGCTATAAAACATTGTTGATATATCCGTATGTTGCGGCTTATAAGCATTAAAAGACCGGTGATTATGATTCCTGCCAGTTCAAAATATCATTCAACAGAATGCCGAATATTCTGCACTATTGAAGGTGCTCATTTATATTAAAGAAAAGCTCTTTTCGACAAACAGCATTAGTGTTTAGCGACAAACAACTCGATCAACCGTTTGTCCCAAGTCTGCATTGACGACAGCATCAAATAACATGTAATAAACAGGATAGCTTACACTGACATTACAAAATTGAAAAAGCACCATCTGTCACTGACCATCGAAATGAGTTTGCAACTAAGCAGTGTGTTGTGTTTCTATGATGTCCCGCCCGATATCTTTCATTAGAGTAAGCAGCGAAGATCCATCAAAAGACGTGGAGAAGGTCAACAATGCTTCCTGGCTTCAATGCTTAGATTGCCCAGTGCATGATATGAAGACAAACGCGATTTGCCATACAGACTCAGTCAACATATCAAACAATGATGTTTTTCGCATTAGCGGTAACTACGGAAACGTATCTCCTGCAGTCCCTCGTAGATCCTATACAAAAGACCGCATTCAGATTAACAAATCAACATAAACAGTCATCCTAAGTTGCACAATCAATTGTGACTTCATGCTTCCTATCGGGTGATTTAATATATGTCTACGCTCTGTGTATTGCAACAAATATCACAAATATATTCGATCGCTTGGCTTTTTCCTTTAACATACTGCATGACAATTAGTATATGTATGCTTCGGAGTACGACTTAGTATGCAGCTAGAAATATATTGTTCTGTATAATACCCAAAAAAACCCATGGAAGCAATTTAGTTTGTTTTAACGACAAATGGTCATTGCATGTTGGGGTCGGCATATTTACTGTAACAATATGATCATTAAAAAGTAGTTAAGGTTCTTTCTGGTAGATTGAAATGTTTAACTTTACTTTTACAACCAATACATTGGCTCTTTGGGGTCAGAGACGCAGCCTGACTGTCCCGATTGCTCCAAACACAGATTACTATCGGCAATTTAAGATAGAGACAAAATATCAAATTACATGCTGTGAATTACTTCTAGGTCAGAGATGGTATAGTTGTGTCGATAGGAACCATAAATTCTTACTACATATAATAATATTTGGTACTGGTACTGGGGCAAAAATGTGATGCGCACAACCGCCATTTTTATTTGGCACAGTGTAATATGGCTCATTCCAAGTTACTTTCAACATCGGTCCGGATAATTTCACAATCAATGACGAGTAGGAATAAAACGTCAAAATTACATGCTGTTAACAGACAGCAATGGTTAAGTGTGCACACGTTTCAGCCTTATGTATATAACAAATTAAGCCCTTGCCTACTGGCACAATAGAGCCCGCCATTAAATCATATGAGTCTAAAAGTTATACTCCTACGATGACGGCAAAGAAAAAGTTCTACGCGACACGAGTACATAAGATCCAAAACCTATTTGATATCCACGTTAAGTGTGCAAACGTAAATGCATCCTCGTACTTGAAATGCAATATAATACGTGTACCTCAGGCGTACATGATATATATAACAAATGAAGCCCCCTTCGGGCTAAGTGGCATAAATAGTTATATTATCCTATTCGGTTGGTATACAATATATATATAATTGACTATTCAAAGTACGCATATTTTACCATATACTAGCACACACGTTATACTTATATATACATATATATATATATATACATGATATATTTGATTATAGGTATTATATGTATGGATATCTATGTATATAGATATATATATCTATATATAGCCATTATATATATAATATATAATCACGCACCGATTTTACCAAAGTTCTAGGCGACACGACACCTTATCCGATAACATACGTTGCTATATATATATCGCCATTCTATGATAATATATGTAAACAAATGTCATCATATACCAGGGAAAATATGGAATATATGTATAATGCATACATTAAATAAATGTGGCAGGTATTTATTAATTACCTTATATATGGAAGTAAATATAGACATGGACTGTTGACATATATAATATAATATTCATTTAGGTTTTGTGAGTTCATCACTAAACGCTTCCTGTTCCAGATGCGGATTAAATATATATATATATATATATACGGTTACCATCAAGCCACGTCCCATATATATATATGATATATATCTATATAGGTATATATAAATATACATATATATATATATAGATATATATATATAGGATATAGATAGATAGAGGGATATTTATATTAGAGATATATATAGATATAGATATATATATATATATATATATATATATATATATATATATATATATATATCTATATGTTCTATATAGTATATTATTTATATATATATGTTTATATATATATATATATATATGTGTATATAATATATATAGACATATATATATATATATATATTTATCTTATATATATATATATATATATATATATATATATATATATATATATATATATATATATATATATATATATATATATATATATATATATATATATATATATATATATATTGAAGGGGACAAGAAGGGACTTAATTGAAGTTGGTAAGGCAAGAAAATGTATAGCGAAGACATAGAAAATTATTCTGAAAATCCATTGAATGGACACTGTCAATTGTGGTAATATCATTTATGATACCAAACTGAAATCAGTAAACTATCTATGGAGTTCACATTAGTGGAACAAAGCCGGTATCAGCTCAGTTCATTTGTATTTTGGAATATTTCAGACACTGATAACAATGTCAAGCAGCCACGTAACTACAGCGCGTTCACTTTACAACGTGGTGTACGGCAATATATAGCAACTTAACTATTCTATTTGCATGATAAATGCTAGAGGAAAAACACTTCCAGCGTATTTCATACATAAGCCTTCTAGATTTACAACATTCAGATTATTTGTATTCAGATAACCTGCACCAATCATGGATGCTGCACTCAATGTTTGCATAATCCATTATGATTTGCAATCTGCCTTTAGGCCTTACCTATGATAATGGACAAAACATTGTGGTCACACGAAGTAATCTATCCTGCATCCTATATTTGGCTAAGCGGTAAGGCATGCAAGTATGCATTGGCGCTCGATAGAATCTCATGTTATTTTGCACTAACATTGCGCAACAAGATTTATCTGACTGGCTCAGATGGTCTGCTAATAACCCGGAAATTGCTGTTGCTTCACTAAATCGATCATTTTGCGGTTTCCGAACCCAACAGTTTTTTTTTCATTTGATTACATCACAGGAATGATGCTGAAGAAGCTTCGTGTTGGGTGATTTTAAAAATCTGCTTGAGATATCGAATTGACATTGAACGACTAAAACCACCTCTTTTGAAATAGAGCTACAAAAATGTTGTATTGAATTTCATTCCAATAATGCAGATTACGTATAACATTTAAGAAGGGTATTTGCATGCAAGCTATCTGTAGATCAACAAACCTACGACACAGAATATTAAAATGTAGTGCGACTATACAAAGAATAACTGGCTTAACGCGTATCGAGTTGCAACGATGTGTTGCCTGTGAAACATTAACTGCTACATATCTCACTTGTTCATCCCCCTCAACAGCCAATGATTACGTAAATGTTCTGAAGCAATATTTAAGTATCATCGATATTAAAACAGCAGCTGCACAACTGGTATTGTTTTTTTGTATTTAGTTTAACAGTTCATATAAATAAACTTAATTAACTCTTTTGTTATCTCGTTTAACATTTCCGCCAGCGGCGATAATTTCATGAGTAAGTGTAGCACTGCATATATTACTTTTTTTAGTTACAGTTCGCGTCTAACATGTGTATTCAATTCATCACAACTTAATGTCATTAAATGTGCCATCTTCAGTCATTTTATTTTGCTTGAGCTTCGTGTTCTGATAACATGAATATATAACCAATATCTCACAAAAATTCAAAATTATAAGCTTGGTCCTATCGGCGAATAGTCGTCAATCGATGAAGGTTAAAAAGGCACGACATTCGCAATCGCCATTTATTCCTGACCCCTGAGACAAATAGTGGTCAATCCCTCAGTTGTTTGATACCACGTTTAATGAAGTTGACTCTAATGATATAGTAAGCCATCGTTTGGTCGCCTCAGGCGTTTGATGTCGCGCTCAATCTGACATCGCAAGCTGTCAACACACGTCCCGTCAATGAAAAACGCTATTCAAGTTACGCATCCGAACATCTGCGAAACAAGCTTAGGATGCGGCCACATCTACTTCAAAACTAAAATATATCCAGTTATCAGACGCAGACTTCAGCGCCATGCACACTGAAATGACAATATCAGTAAGGAAAAATACCATGGAGCGCATTATGACAGCTTCTTAATGCTGATATATGTTGCTGAAGAATACGATCTGGCATTAAAATGCTGTTTGCAACTAGTTGCACACCCAGAGTATTGATAAAAGCAAAGAGTCACAGGTTACAATAAGTTAAATCCTTGAATGAAAAATATGGTTTGACCGAAGTTATGAATTACAAAAATATTAGCTTCGGAATACAAAGACACATAATCAACACCATATCCTTCGCGAAGGATGTGCCACATATGTACTGAATGCATTATGCGCACATTATCACGAACACATGGTAATTGTAGGCTTAATAATTTCTTACGTAAACGTTGTCCTATTCCGTTTCTGCTCGGCGCTAAAGTTATTGCATTTTGTTTTATGCAAGTAAGTGTACTTGCCTGCGAAAGAAACTAAACCCATATAAAGGTACATAATCCAGCATGGTTATTTATGAGCCATGAATTGTTTCAATATATGTGTATATTTCGCATAAATGTGCAGTATTATCATATTGAGAGAAGCCGTATAAATTAGATATTCACGGTGTGATAATACTCAACCTTTGTCTCTATGGCGTTGTTTTGTCACGGCTATTTTCCGTTGGAAGCTATATAATGCAATCGATACCGATAGCTATATATAATTGAATAAATTCTCGTACCCCGATAACAATGTGTGTCATTGCTGATACATTCAGAAAACACATAACAACCACACGGAAATGACTGCTGGTGAACGTGTGACATGCTTGGAAACAAATTAGGATATTACACCTAAAAACGTAGACCTCATTTATTGGAGGCTAAAACATATCTACTTAGCTAAAGGAAATAATTTGTATATGATACATGAGCTACGGAGCTCAGCATTCATAAGTATAATTTCTTGTCAAACTCGACCCAAACAACTTATCTGTATGGAATTACCAACACTAATTGCTTTTGCCTTTGTGTGGATGTGAGGTTGCGAGAGGTTGCGCTATTGTATAGTATAAAAGCAACCGTTCTTCAGAATGCATAACGGCTCAGTAATGTATTTCAATCTTGAATCTGTATTTGAGGCTGAGCCATTGTTAAAATGAGGGGGCAAAGCTATGCAATATGAATATAGTACTTGCTTCTCGAAATATCCATTAGGTGATTTAACAGAAACGGAACAGAGTGTATAAACAGTTTTATTAATGGAAAGGATATGATTGGAAACATCGTGCAAATACCCAAAGAATATGGCGGCCTGGTCACTTTTAACGAAATTAACTGCGTTGATACATACGGTTTTCTACCAACTATTTTGCCTTCACCGCTATGACGATGCAACCCGATTTAGTGTCGGCCTTTTTCGATAGGCTAGAAATGCTCACCACAATAGTCAGTTAGAGTGAGTCTTTTTAGCGTAGCTTTAAGCTACGGTTGGAATATTCAAAATGAAGGAACGTGTCACAAATGGAAAACGTTAAAGAAACATAGGGCATGTCGTTTGACTGACACAGTATCCCTTTCTTCGCGCATGAAGATACGTTAGAGGTGACTATATCAAGGTCCATGCAAACGATAAACATCTGCCTCATTATGGAGATACGAACGTTCGTGTGACTAATAACAAAATTGAACGGCGTGCATAGATGTGATGATATCAAGGGCAACGCAGATCTGCCTTATTACGGAATTTCGAACTTATGTGTGACTGATAACAAAATTGAATGGCATATGGAATGGCATGCGCACAATTCTTTCAATATTACTGAGGTGTGCCATTACCAGCAGTGTGCGGGTTTTATACACGTAGGCTTGAAAGATCATGTGTTCAAATATGCTTATCGTACCTTCCATAAATATCCTATAGGTTGTTGACCGTTGACAAGTGTAATACTCTCGTACAACAAACTGATGTTTTATACTTCAAAAGGTCATGCCTTGTAGAAGAAGTTTCAAAAGGCCAATATTCTATGTTTATATCAACGGCATTGCATTTGGTGTAACCAATAACCGCGGTGTGCGAGCTGTGACTTATAGCAAATTGCTTGACCAAATGAAAAGAGACGATTCGGCTCTGTTGGTATGTGGTGATAATATCAATTTTTATCTTGAGCCCGGATTGCGTGCTGTAGGCCTGTGTGTTTTAGATTCGAGGAGATCCGATAATTTGGTAGTTAGTTTTTTTTTGTTTTCATGATTTACAACCTAGGTTCCTGAAATTCATAGATAATGCAGGAGCATGGGAGAGCAGAAACAAGGCTGGTAGTTGACCTAGGAGGCCTGCCATGTGTATTTTGTACAACACAACGCATACCTAAGATGTCTTATATGGGATTTCGAGACGTCACAAATACGTCAGTATGTAAGTAGAACGTGTAAATTGTGTTATGTTCCATGCTGTGTCGGTATTTTGTATCTGATAACTGGCAGACCTAGCTTTGTGAGTTTTATCAGTAGAAAATGAGATTCTCGCAATGGACCCGCTACATACGGAGGGATTGCAACGTCCATCGCAATCGTTTCAACGTGTCATAGACCGGAGTCCTAAATTTATTTTTTGTGTCCCCCTGATTGGCACCTTGCAACAAATCACTCATCATGCTATGCATTACATCGAGACCGGACTGGGTCCATGCGAGATCATTTATGTGTAATAATTTCGGTGGGCAAGTTGGTTTAATTGAAAATTGTGTTTGCGAATAGTTATTGGACTATTTTAGAAATTGTTTTACGGAATGCGGTCAAAACCTCTTCATTGCAAGATTCTAATTAAAAAAACGTATCTGATCGTACATAGATTATTGCCTGGAATGTTTATTCAGATAACCATTGATTGCACAATGACGCGCTTTCTGCCTATGAATGGAATTCATGAAAAGGTGCCTGATGTGAATATTCCATCATACCCTTCCAACGGGAATACAAAATCTTCAACTGCAACTTCATCGTCGCGCCGTTGTAGCTAGGGGTCTTTTGCTTAAGATATGGACTTATTCTCAGTTGCATGATGGGAAGCTATAATAATAACTAATCAGGAACCCATTTGGGCATATCTGCGGAAATTGGAAATCAGAGAAAAGTCAACCATTCAACACATGCTCCCGTTTCCAAAACCCATACCCTGTAAAATACACGGATGTCTAAATACACAGTTTCGATAACCGGTCAATGGACTGTCGATTATTCGCTAGCTTATGTATCGGTCAGTTTTGATCAGAAGTACAGTGCACATAATCTGATGGTCGGCGGTTGACGGGATATAATTATTGATGCTTATGGAGAGAATATGGTGCTGAGCTTATGTAACCGTAACACAATTAATTATGATCAACTAGCAACATGGAATCTGGGACGCCATCGTACGATCATACACATACATTCATCAGTTTGCTTGTATGCTTTATAAAAAACCTAAATATGTATCACATATAGAATAAAATGTATTATTCCTTCTATCTCATCGTTCGTGTCCAATCACAATATGTAATTATTGAATTAAAATGCCAGTAAATTATATTCTTATGACAGAATTGCATTTGCGTTGATAATGTGATTGTCTTATTGGATGAATGTCAAAGGTAGCACCAGAACCGCCACTGCTCTTGCTCAGAACCAATTTGCATTACATATGAGGTGGTCGTGCTGGAACAAAGTCACCCTTATGATTATGTTGTTATTGGTCGTATGTGCTGAAGTAAAGTGTAACTTTCCGTACGCGGTAAAAAAGAGCTGTTTACAGTGTAATGAACTACTGATGAATTCTTACTCAATGGTGCGGACACAGAGGGTGCCTGACACAGAGGGTGCTCACGGGTAGCTTCACTCTTTCGCCCTATTTGGATTTCACATGCAACGTTACAATTTTTGGTGTGTGGGTTGCATGATACACAATACAGGCTAACAGCTGAGCAGGTATTTTATCGCGGAAACATAATTTCTTACTGTACAATTCAATTCAAATGTGTAGAATAAGTCGCTCCCATTGAAGTCAAATCCACTTGGTTCCGTGCTCTTTAGTTGCTGGATCAATATTTTACAGGTATTTCGTAGACTGTGATCACGAACAAAGAACAACACGACGGCGTCCATGATTGTTAGTTTTCATGACGGGAAAGTACTGATTGAATAACTATACGATTTCATGATACATGTTTGAACTTAAAATCACAATATTGTAATAATAAATTTAGACGCATGTTAGTGACTATCATAACCTTACCTTTTTTTTCAAATAAGGCTTCACAACTGATCAAATAATAATTTCGCTATTTGCATGGCTCACTATTATGCCAAATGTTTTTTATTGCATGATATGAATATTAAGGATAAATAATTAAGTTTGATTGTTTGCACCGAGTGCTTTAACGCCATCGGCATACTTGTTGAACATTTGAGCAACCATTTTGGGCGGCTGCTGCGAACGACAGGTACGCGAAAATTGTAGAATCGACAATGACAAGCCTCTAGCGTCCCAAAAGCATTTGTATCTGCAAATCGTTGCGATAAATGATGCGCGACGTTGTAGGTATTATGGTCTGTTGTCTGCCCCAAAAAGCACCTGTCAATTCAAAAGGACTACACACAAAGCAACCATTACAAGGAGCAACCACTACCATTGAATCATTTGTCTATATCAGTTCAGTATTAAATAACGATATCAAAGTATCAGTTAGTCGATAGCAAATGAACGATATGTTAATGCGCATCTACTTGCCATGCGCCCAAAACCTTTTCTCTATAAATAATTTCCTGGTGGTAAGGTGTGTGCAACAGGTTCTGCTCTCATATCAGCTTCTGGCTCAATACACGATTACGAGGAATAAAGCATTGGAGCCTGGCAGACTAAAAGCGCTTAAATGAAATGACGCATATGTTCCTTTATCACATAAATTGCAAATACTGTGGCACATATTAAACGGCAACTGTAGCCAATGACAATAATTAGTAGAGTTACAATCGGATATATTTCGTACATTTATGCTTTATTGATTTTATGGCATAACATATTATTTGTTTATAACTCTTTTATGCATCGGGTTAAATATTAAGCTGAACAAGCAAGGCGCTTGGCAATATACAAACCTGCATATATAGGTATGACTTCTGACGGTATTCATGCAGCTGACTGGAGGTATTTGGTGTTTATTGCATTTCTATGGTTACTACGTCATTCATATACTCATAAAGTGGCATTAGGGTCACATATTTAGCGGTAATACATCGCTTAGAGGTTGATTCAGTCTGTGTATTTCCTGCTATAAATCGTCGGAAGTATCCTGTTTCTGCTACACTTGAGGCGGCATCGCGAAAGCAGAGTTCAGTCTTCCTCCGCATACCGTATGGTGTCATATGTGCCCTGTGGTATGGCTATTACTGGAATGGCGCAGGAGAAACTCATCTTGTTACGTGCGATACTGCTCATCAGGCATACAGAATACAAACACAGCTTCAGGATCCTATATTGAAAACGGTTATAAAAAAAGCATACTCCCAATGGTCAAATAATGTTCGCAAAACAAAAATGGTGGGAAACATAATTGACTTTTCGTTGGACACCCCTCTCCATCCCCTCACACGCCCCCGCCTTCGCGGTTTTGCTACATTTGTAGAATCTCAATGCCAACACCATTTGAGTGGTCATTTTGTAGAAATCGTCGGTTGTGATATTCTTGTGGAAATTTCAACGAAATCGTGTGTTTGTGTCACTAAAGCATAAATGGTCGCATAAACAATCGTTCACTGAAACTTAGCATCTGTTTTCAACCCATTAAGAAATGGCTGAACCGCTTTTTGGTCGTCGTGCTGAAAACGGAGAATTCATAAACTGACTATCCTCACCGCCAATAGGGTTATCCAATCTACGTAAAGGTTACCTTACCGCTATGTATTCCCAAACCAACATATTAGTTTATATACTAACCGACATTTGTAAATCTTCCTTTTTGTATTTGGCAGTTTCAAGACACCGAGATTTCGTAGACTTTACCATTATTACTAAAACACCATTGTCATTGCTTGTTTACAGTCGATGATTGATGACTTCATAGCTAATAGCTACATAATTGACACCTTTACCGAAATCTAAGTGGATCAACGAATCCATGTTTTAATCTGAAATGTAGCTCAAGTAATAGTCGCAATGCTGC
>CM067350.1:68597515-68607515 GCA_034190875.2 Urechis unicinctus
GGTGCCTCTTTCCCAAATTTCTGTTAAGACATCGGAAGCATATCGCGACATCATTTGACGTACAGTGTTTGGGCCACAAACCAGAAATAGTGTGGTGTTTCTTAGGACGAGCAGATGCATGTACTCCAATTAATTAGGGGATGACACAATTTGTTGATCCTACTGGTGTTGGAGTCGGTGTCTTCTTTTATAACAAAGACAATTGCGAACACGGAAAACGTTCACACTCATATTGACAATAAAAATTAGGATCATGATGTAATCACCGGCGAAACTGCACTATTTTACCAGTAAATCATTGCTACATCTCCACGGGAGAACAATTATTGGATGTCCACAGTACTGCGAACTATAAATAATAGGGCATTTAAGAATTGCACTTACTTTCACTGCGTGGTTCAGTTTTAGCTTCATGGTGCTTTGGAAGCGTTGTCCTTGAGGTAATGGATTTTGTATCGAGGAAAGTACACGTTACACTTTTGTGTTTGTTCATTTGTCCGTGTGGCTGTTGCAGGTGTTAATGGAATAAAATATTGCAGATGCTGTAAAGGATTGATGTTGTTGTGAAGGTGAACTGACGGAGAGGTGCAAAAAAAATAGGTGCTCTAAGGCCGCCATATGGGTGCAAAAAAAATATATGCGAGTAAAATATATGCGAGTAAATACGGCTTAAATGTTTATGCGACGGTGTAGTGTGCTGTAAATTCTCATACGACGAATATGTTTGCAAATATATCGATGATAGATGCGAGTTAATTGTAATTAGGACCCATTCTTATTTGTTAGTCATATGTGTCTACGTCACATGTGACTCGTTTTAAATGTAGTTCACAAAAACAGAACAATACCGAGTAGTGAGTGCTTTTACATTCGACAACGTCAAATTGCTTTCCTTACCTTTTCGAAACCTTAAAATAATCAGATTCACCTACAGATGCATTCGTATGAAATCTACGATTATTTACGGTCAAAGTGAGATATATTCCAAAGTAGTTTTGCGCGTTTATGGCTTGCACTCCATCAGCACTACAGATAAATACAAGCTATTGTAGAATATGCCGTGTGTATGCATGCGTATGTGTGTGTGCGCGTGTGTTGGTGTGTGTGTGTGTGTGTGTGTGTGTGTGTGTGTGTGTGTGTGTGTGTGTGTGTGTGTGTGTGTGTGTGTGTGTGTGTGTGTGTGTGTGTGTGTGTGTGTGTGTGTGTGTGTGTGCAGTTGTGTGGTTCTCGTGAGGCCTTCTTTGTTATACTGTGTTCCTGTAGACGCAAATCATTGCCTCGTGACGTGAACTCCATGTTCCAATCCATCCATAAAGCATTTGACCGCAATACTCATTTAATATCCCTTTCTTAGCCATATTTGCTTATGCTGGCGATCCAGATGATGTTTGCTGCAGCCCTTTGCCCTGCATCTGGAAGGCATAGCCATTTTACATAATTTTGATTTTAATAATTAGAACCTTATACAAAATCTTTCAGACTCGATACGCAACGGGTGATGAACGATTTGATTGGTTTGAACATTTTGATGTATTGTAGCTGGACCTCTGCTTGTTAAATGACAGACCTCGGTGTAAGCAGCATCGTGTGCTCATCAAAAGCGCTTGCCTGCCACTCAACTAATCAGAACGCCTTTATGCTCGGTGTCATAATAGTTTGCAACATGAGACGATGGTAACTAGCATAGCAACCATCACTTTTCCATTGAACCAAAACGCACTTAATCAGTCGTGCCAATAATGTTTATGAAACTAATATCAATGACTCATTTCATGATTTACTAAAAGTATGGCATATGCATCATTCGTAAAAACAAAATTCTGCGTTATTTCCCTATTCCAATTTGTTCAGCGCAGCGAGTGCACTTAACTTAGTTCCTTTAAGGCAAATAAAAACGACATTCTCCTTTAGCGCCTGCAGTTACTGGCCATTCTATAATTAGGCTTATCTTAGAATATTCGCTTATCGATGTATGCTGTTAGTAAGACCGTAATAAAAATATGTGTTATATTTTGAACCCACTGATCAATTGAATCCAAACATAGGAAGAATGAGCTTTCTATCATCGTCCACTATGACATGCCCAATTCAAACATTGTGGTTTACGAACCATAAGACGAACCATAACAAAATCATTGAAACTCAATATGCAACGTGCAATATGTGAGTAGATAGATACCCAATTATTTGAAACATTACATCTGAATCTCTGCTTCTCTATTGACAGACTTCTATGTAATAAACATCACGTGCGCTCATCATTAGCTCTTGCATGTCTCAACACTAATCATAACGCCTATTTACTCAGTCTCATAATATTTTGCAATTTGAGGCGATGGTAACCAACTGCCAATTATATGTTGGACCCTAACGTGCTGACACAGTGACGTGAATAACATATATTAAACGATACTGCTCAGAGCAATCGGAGGCAAGCTCATTTGATTGCATATTCATATTTTCGTCGCTCCTGTTGAGGATATAAGATGATGATGATGATGATGATGTTATGATGATGATGATGATGATGAGTGTGGTGATGATGATGATGATGATGATGATTGTAATAATGTCATGAAGTTCATGGTCAACACCCATAAACTTAGACAACTGAACAGCCGCATATGTAATCTACTTATTCAGACGTAATTCACATTCATGCTATTATCGGCTAGAATTATAGCTGGACCTCAGCTGTTATCGGCCGCTAAGCGGTCTCTCTGAAAAAACATAGCTAACGGCAGTCAATTGTCTTACATTATATATCAAGATATGTAAATACAACTTCCATATGAGGTGTTTTAGAACCACGATATGTCAAGCCAGTCTAATGTGCAGATGTGAAATTCTGATATCCATGCAACTTATATCAGCAGTATATTTTCCTTATTTGAACTTACCTAGATGTATTTGCTCAGGTATATTAGAACTTACATAATATATTTTGTGACAAAAAACCATTAGACTCATGTCTTGTCAAGCTGATGTGAGATTCTGATGTCTACGAAATAAGTTATATCAGCAATGTATTTCCTCACTGACGTCTTATTTAACCATTCTTAATTATATGTATAGATTCATTTTCACATACCCAGATGCATTTTTTATGTATATTTTAACTAACATATTATATTTTGTCCTATAAAAAGATGCTAAGATATGTTAAACATGTTACCGAGTAAAACATCAAAATACAAATTGGACTTAAATGCATGGTAGAATTGGCGTGTGTGTAAATCAATGCTCGACGACTTAAAAGGCAAATCCTGCTTTTGAGAAGGTAACAACCATTTTTCTATGTTACTGTTTGGTTTTATCTTGATTAATTTTGTAGTCGCTTAAAGACACTATTGGCGTTCGAAATGCAAATGTTTGTCAAATAATAAACAGCTATGGCGATAATTACATTAGATTACGTATGTAACGTGCAGTAATTGGACAACCGCAAAGTTTTGATACAAAGCAGGCTGATATGTTCTCATTAGGATTTTCACTAATCAAGTTGGTGTGGGGCGAAGTGTGGTCAATATGCGCATACATAATAATATAATCCAGTATTGCCATGCAACTACTTCGCCGCTTAAACCCTATCATAAACATGCCTGCCGGTTTCCTGACGCGTTTATTAGTCGAATGTACGACAAGGTTACTCTAATCATTATCGAATCATAATCAGTATTAGTCTGGAGCCAAAGCATTCTCGTCTGTCCAATTTGTCTCAAATTATGTGTTTGACGCCATTAATTGTCATTTAGTACAATAAAGATGGTTAAATACATGAAATTGCATATGTGCTCCTTACATTTATTGCACAAGACAATAAAGTGCAATCACGAATTTGACACAGGCCAATGCCACAAGAGCTTAGATGTAGATCCTACTGCCATGTGACGGTACGACAACTAGGATGAGGGAGTAAGCCGTTGTTGTTGACACATTTTTGCAATATCGATACTTAGTGTAACGTTACCGGTCCACTAAGAGCATGGATCAAGTATAAACACATGAAAGGTCATTAGATGGAAAACTGCTTATTCAAGGAAAATGTCGAATAATACGTTTCAGAGTTGATGATAACAAGTGTGATAATGCGCCTTAGATTTCCCGCGCCATTGATTGGCCTATTGAGTTGGTGACAACTGTGCAGTCCAGTGCTGAGGAGCTTTGAAAGTAGACAGAACAAAGCATCTTTGTGTCGCGCTATATTTTACTTAAGTGCTGACGGCAGGGAACCTTCGCGTGAGATGCAGAAGATGAGAAGCATATAGACACCTAGCTCAGCATTGTATAAATAAAAGAGTCAAAACCTTTATTCTTTTATGAATCCGCACACAATACGACCAGATACAAATTACCCTTACCTAATATCGCCCGCTGTTCTTATTATTTTAAATTGTCCACACCACCGTGTTACAGCCTAAATCACTATCTCGGCCATTGTGCTTTCACACATATATCATGACTATCTAAAACAAATGAACTGACGCTACAATATGAGACCATTGGGTATCCATTGCACAGAGTGACAGGCGAACGAACTAGTACAGAAAATACCAGCCCGACATCTTGAGGCATATAGAAACATATTTACTATAAGATGGAGCAATGTTGGTATGACATTTTATTCATCCAGTTACACTTGATATGCAAGTCAGGGGATCTGCTTGATAATGCAGAGAGAGAGGATGGTCTTTAACAATTGAGTCGTTTGATTTCTAATGTTACGAAATTACAGAGTGACTGTCATTACGGTGTTACATTAGACAGGTCTGCTTAGCAATTATTGTCATAAGGTGATGAACAGTTACAAACCACAGACCTATTATTTTTCCAGTGTGTCATCAACATATATTTATAGATTAAAACGACGTTTGTCATTTTTGTTCGTCTGTTCTGTCCAACTATACAATTGCTGCTAAATTATTAGTTCTAAACGCTGTAACGTATTGCCTAGGGTGACATTTTCTGGTGGAAGACAGGGGTTAATTCGCCGTTAGATATGTGATGGACTGAATTGATTTCTGTCTCGACGACAACAAATAAATTCGTTCTACAGACCCTGCCAAATTATATCGGCTATTGGCAGTTAATTAAAAGATTGCCGGGCCAATGTGCGGTTGAAGCAACCATGCCTTTTGCCGCATTTGCCAATTTTCTCAAGATTTCTATTCATTGATAACATAAAAGGAATCATATCAGGCAGCCTGTTTTATTTTTTTGATCACTTGTAAATAGCCAAGGAAACCATATAGGCACTCTGTAAGAAACCGCATTACTGTCAAGTGGTGAGCTATTTGTTGTCAACCCAAGCTTCCGTAAATAGCGTGACCAAATACTCAAATAACTTGATGAGGTCTTTTCTGCAATTGAACGTCCAGATAACTTTTAATTGCGTGTTGTAAATAAAAGTGACTCATCTTGATTGCTGGCATTACCTGAGAGTCCATAACGTCATCCTCAGATACTGAGCAAGAGCACTTCAACAATAGATGGCCATATTTCACTACCAGATTTACCAATACAGTGATTCATGTAAAGGCTATCACGGTGATAAGTAGGATGAGCATTAAGTGCATGCATAAAGGTCTCCGTATGTTTCAGTAAATAACATAGTAGATAAAGAGTGAAGAATTCTGATGAAAAGTAGACCATATTGGAGATACCTTTCGCAATTGCAAATCACTTAATGTAGGTCACCATATCAGTATTAATGGGATATTGGAGTCACTAGACGAGAGACTTCCGCAGAAAGGGACAAAAGTGGTCAGTAATCACACGCTAGTGACAGCATTATGCCTCTTATTAGAGAAAGCCCTCGAGTAAAGGCGCGTAATAATGCAGTAAGACATTGGTTACTCACTGCGAGTCACCTTACCCAATTTGTCCGATTGCAGATGGAGGCATTCAGCTGTCTTTTTCACAGTGTCGGACTAAGCAACGAGAAGTGTTAACTCCACAATCTATCAGGGCCAATTCCATCCTTTCGCAATCCGCAATGCTCATGGGAATATTGTACAATGATATTTCTCAACTAATCAGTACTGGTGTTTTAAATCATTCCAACCATAAGGAAATTTAGTTTCCGCGCTATTAGCACTGCCATTGAATCCCCGTATCTAATAGAAACACGCTCCATGTTGATCATGATAATATTCGCATATTTAGAATTACATGGCGCTACCTTTAATGCATTCACTGCACTGTTATTTATAACAACTACTGAATTTCAGCGAACATTAACGATCGAAAGTTAGTGCTAACAATTGTTTTGTTGTGAGAACAACATCTACTCACATAGTATGTATACACGCTGTATATATTATGCAATAGTACCGACCAAGTAAAGTATTGGTTAATTTCGGAGAGGCAATTTTCCCAAAAACAATGGCAAATATTTTGAACCTTTCCTGGAAAACCCGGTGAATCATAAAACCGCTACAATATGGTTTAAGTAGACTGTTTCTAGCGACAGTCGCAGAATTCAAACCGGGACATCATCATATTCGTTTTAGCCATTAAATTACTGCGCTCACGCGTAATATGTATAATATAGGCACGATAGCTAATATACTATCCGAGTGCGTATGTTGGAATTGTTTTCACTAATAAGTCGTCATCCACTTTTAAATGTATTGAGCTGTCATGAGTACTGAACTTTAGGAACCGGAAATTTGCAGAATTGAATTCAACATTCTGAGTATTTTCTTGGCAGCTGTTACTGAATGAATAGTTAGTTCAACATCATCCCAATAATAAGCACCAATATAACGATGTCCATTGCAACATCCAACGACAGCCTAAATGAGGCGCATAATTAGTTCATCAATATATGATCACAATAATCGTGCCGAAAGCACCGCGCCTTGTTTTACAAAATTGGTGCAAATAAAATGGATAATCAGGTTCGGACTTGTAGACACATAAATGAGCTATTTACAAATAGTTGCGCCAACAATTGCACACAATTGACACACTGAAACGTTTAAATAACGAAACAAGATGAACCATGCATTATAAATTGATAAACAACTGTACATTGAGTGATATACTGTGACTGTTTCAAAGCGCTTGCAGATCTGTTGTTTGCTGTGCGTCACTGTGGCATGTTAAATCAATATTATCCAATTGACCAATAATGCTCCTGGTGGATATGGTCATATAATTATCACTGTTCCATCTATTCGTTGACCTAGCCAACAGAATGGAAAGGGAGAAAGCCGATGGGGCATGTCAAGGAGAAAGCATCGCATTTACAAACTGAGATATGGACAAGCAATTCTTGGCAGGTGTCCCTATTGTAGTCAGAGGAGAGATTTGCAGGATTTTATGTATTGCGACTTCTTTGTCTTGTTGCATGAAAATATTTGTCTTCTATTATCCTTTTTGTTAGGCGATTATTCTTTGATCCGATGACGTAATAATGCGCGATGATAATTCTGAGATATTGTAACTCTTAAGTGCAATTTCAAGATAACCTGACGTATTTTCATTACTGTGAATGCAAAAGATGATTCTAGATTCTTTGAAACAACTGAGTGATCCAGTGCCAGCTACGTTAAGAGGGCTCACACAGATTCGCTATGTGATGAGTATGAGTGAAACATGTGCCCGTCGCCAGGTGGAGCTGCCGTAAAATCAACACAAGCAAACGTGACTGTTGATCCAATGTCTCCGGGATAGCTGAACTGCGGTAATGTTTAAGAAATAGAGAATGTCATTTGTCGAGGCGACCGCGCCTTTTAATTGATCAGAAATTTCAAGTGATTTCGTCGACGTAATAACAAAGCAGTGCGCGACTCACCGGTAGCATGTTCAAATATTTTGTTGAGCGGTGGGGAACATTAGTCAGGGGAGTCGTACATACTTTTGAAAACAAAGGCAAAATGTATTTCAGTTTCACCGAGTCGTCTTAAATTTATGCAGTCACTGGTACCCGTACATAGCAAAGTTTGCTACTTTCCCTTTCTCCCTTACACTCAAATCATTTAATGTGCAACTGGAAGTTTTGTTATGCAACAAGATGCTAAATTGCCGAGACATGTAGAGCGCTTGCTACCATATGTGCCATAAAGTATTTCATAAAAGTAACTTGGTCAACACAGTTCATTATTTTTTATTACTTTACTCAGCCAATTTAAATTACATCACCTTAAAATATCCATAACTAACCACAATTAACAAAAAAACCGGGAATAGCAATGTTGACTGTGATTCTGAATAGGCCGTTCACGGGTTTACATGAGTAGAGGGTAATACACTTCATTTGCCCGTTAATGGTTTTGGACATCGCATGATAATGACCGACCTGACGACAGCAGCTATCACAGGCGCATCAGGACATAAGCGGTAACTACGGAAACGTATCTCCTGCAGTCCCTCATATATCCTTTACAAAAGACCGCATTCGGATAAACAAATCAACATAAACAGTCAACCTAAGTTACACAATCAATTGTGACTTCATGGTTCCTATCGGGTGATTTAATATATGTCTACGCTCTGTGTATTGCAATAAATATCACAAATATATTCGATCGCTTGGCTTTTCCTTTAACATACTGCATGACAATTAGTATATGTACGCTTCGGAGTACGACTTAGTATGCAGCTAGAAATATTTTGTTCTGTATGATGCCCAACAAATGCCATGGAAGCAATTTACTTAGTTTTAACGACAAATAGTCATTGCATGTTGGGGTCGGCATATTTACTGCAACAATATCATCATTAAAAAGTGGCTCAGGCTCTTTCTGGTAGATTTTAATGTTTTACTTTACTTTTACAACCAATACATTGGCTCTTTGGGGTCAGAGACGCAGCCTGACTGTCCGATTGCTCCAAACACAGATTACTATCTGCAATTTAAGATAGCGACAAAATATCAAATTACATGCTATGAATTGCTTCTAGGTCAGAGATCGCATAGTTGTGTCGATAGGCACCATAAATTCATACTTAATATGAGTATATTTTGGTACTGGTACTGGGGCAAAAATGTGATGCGACACGACCGCCATTAAAATTTTTTCACAGCGTAGTATGCTTCATTCGCAGTTACTTTTAACATCGGTCTGGAAAATTTCACAAACAACTGACGAGTTGGAATGAAACGCCAGAATTACATGCTGTTCACAGATAGCAATGGGGAATTCTAGACTTATGTGATATAATGCACTATCAATAATTCATTAGAGTCCCCTCCTAGATGTGTGAATGATCAACTGCAAGATCAAAAACCTAATTGATACCCACGAGAAGTGTGCACACCTAAATACGCCCTCGTACTGGAAATGCAATATGCAAAGGCATAATATATAAAAAATTAATCATTATTCGGGCTAATATAAAGCACTGGCACAATAGAGCCCGCCAGTTAAATCCTTTTCGGTTGGTCTAAGAACTATACTATGCCATTGACAATAGCTGCAAAGTACACACCGATTTGGCAAAAGTCCAATGCAATATGATTACATAATGACTCATCTTAGCCGATAACATACATAGTTATATATTCGCAATTCTATGAGACTCAAACAAATGTTACACACGAGACCGTCAAGGAAAATGGAATATATGTAAAGGACCCCATTCGCAAATGTGGCAGGTATTCATTAATTACCGTGCTCTAGATGCATCATCTTCTGATGGATGGACATGCATGGGTACAGAAATATAGAAATGGTGACATATTAGCAATATTCTTTAAGTTAAAGGGCCACTAAAACGATTATTATCATTCCATATGTTGAAAGATTCATGCATGATAAATGCAGTGGTGAAGGTTTGAGGTGTGTAGTCGGACAAATAACGAAATTAGAGCATAAAGCTGCACAAGTCGCGCCGTGCAGCGCAGCTGGCGAGGTCAAGGTCGCGCGAGTGTGACATCACAAAAGGAGTTGACCGAGTTCACAGTGACAATGGCGTCCGCAGAAGCGTGTTTGAGCGATACGGATAGTTTTAACGACGATCTCGACGAATTTGCGGTTTATTTCGAGGACGA
>CM067350.1:68612515-68642515 GCA_034190875.2 Urechis unicinctus
GCTAATTCCCTGCTCTAACACCTTTATTCATTGAATCTTTGCAATGTTAGGTTTACGTTAAGCACATTTATGGGGATAAAAACTGATGGGGTCTGTCACAACTGATTAATTCATCCGTCACGATCAATACGAAAATCGATCGCAACTGGATGTGAAGCTGATAATGATGTAGTGAAGACTAGACATCAATTGGGTGATGACTTGAAAGAGGAGGTTATCTTTGTGAATGTGGGGGAGCGCATTCCATATCGCTTTAGTTCGAATATGTTCAAATAAAACTTTGATTTAAAGATAGCTACAACGCTATTCATACATTAAAACAGCTGTTAGCAAGCGTGGAGGTCTCTGAATGGGCGTGTTTGTGAAGTCAAAATACTAAAGCGTCTACGTTAACGTTATTCAATAGTATTTTATGTGCCACGTCGGCTGTGATTTGCACATTCATCTAACAGTTGCGACCATTGCAGGAAGAGTATTCTGCTCAACGATGAACTCACAATCTCTCTAACCGTATGTTGTGGTTATTAAATGCTTTCAATGCTCATATACGGGTATAATTGCACAATCGAGTTTTCTAGTATATACTACTGCATATTGGATAGTAAAAAGGGAAGTAGCTGTGTACACAATAAGCATTGAAACTGAAGAGCTTAGACATACTTTGTTTAGTAATCGTTTATGAATGCAAGCAATGTACTGTAGCCCACTATTGCTATCGCTAGACCAAGCATGTCAGTCATCAAGATAGTTATTATTTGTATGCAATGTTGTTGCTGATATGCTTATAAACAATTTGTTTGGTGTCAGTACAATATTGCAGGCGCAGAATAGACTTTTGGTACACTGACTTTATCAGGCAACTGATATGATGCAGTTGAGTAGTAAATAACAAAATGTAGCCATCAACGTTATATGTTTCTAAAGTTACGTCAAGCCGTTGTTTCTCTTGAAGTGATCAAACATGCCAAAATACAGCCCCTGATCTAATAAAGTAATGCAAAACTCGATCAAGCCAATCTGTATTGATTCCAAGTAACTTGGTCACAAAGCGCTGCCCGCCACGCATTAACTCTACTTACACTCATGCCTATTCTGTTGCAAGCGCATTTTATACAGCCAATACTGCAGACAGCATCGCTAAGCCACCTCAAATCTAGTGCAATATTTGTTCCGCGACCTTATATGCATTGCCCAAAAGCAATTGTAAGGCTAATGTAGTTTTCGAAAATCATCATACATTGACATTTGTATCGCCTAAGCAAAAGTAATTTCCTATTCAAAACAGGATTTACCAATGATCTGATGTCGCGACCTGATTATATACGAACACAGAAATGATATTGAAAACATATTCGTTTCCATATATGGTGTCATTAGGATAAGGTTGTGATACCCAATAAATTTTTCTCCAAGACCCTTGTATATTATCCTGCACTTTGCAGAAGCACGACAGCACAACATTGAAAATGCTCAGAGAAATATGATTTACACTCATTAGAAGTCATCACCATCTCAAAGAAAAATGCTTGGCTTGACGTAAGACACAGGATATCTGCTATGCGAAGCAGAAGGTAAACAGTGATGCAGCACAAGGTGCCCTATGGTTAAAACACATTGTGGGAAGTGTGTGAGTTGGAACCCTGTCTGTCGTGGATTAGGTATACTCAGGACAGAACATCCCGGTTCTGACATGATGAGTGACATAAAATGTTTAGGCAACTCGGCATGCATGATCAAAATATTTAGTATGACTATCGTAATAGGGTTGAACTTGTGTGGTTCCGAATTCTACTAATTGAGAGCATTTCGAATATTTTAGAAAGCAATCTCATCGATGGAAATTTGTTGTGTACCAGCGGCTGCAAACGGGCGCAAGCTCACCGATCACACTCATACAAATGATCAACCATTGTGTGTCAACCAACAACGCCAACGGTCTCGTGATTCTCACACGATAAGCGATTATTGAAGCGTGCGGTTCTCTGCGACATCATCTCAGCAGTGTGTGCGAATGCAAAATGTAAATGAGCGATGAATTAAATCAACTAGAGGCATTTACTTAATCTAAATGTGTATATAAGTAGCGCCACTATGGTAATGAGAATGTGAGAATAGAGCCAATTATCCCTCTATCCAAAACGCTTTTTGAATAGGCCTCTGTAGCACTATATGCTAATAAACGCACATAGCGTACAAAATAAATCTACATAATTGCTTTACTGAAATATATGAAGGTATTAGCTTTTTATAAAGAACGTAATGCGACCGAAAAGCGGATTTGACTATATATATATATCACACAAATATAATGGCGATATCGTTTCAATATTGATATTAACTTTATTTTAGACTAATAGTTGATTTGAGTCGCCTTACCAAATGCCTAACTTACGATTGGCAGAATATAGCTCCACAATCTTTGACAAGTTGATACCGCGTTCATAAAGCTATTGCATTATTTATTATGATAAAGTGATTTTTTATGAACAGAAGTCACACATCGATCGTGTGGCTGTAAACAGACAACAATAGATGGGCGCGGTTGCATTCCTGTCTCTGCAGAAGCACGAATACATTTCTGTATGATTGATTACTTGATTAAGTGAAATTGCCATTGTTGCTACCCAAAACGGATGACACGTCAATTCATTTAGTACCAATCTATTGCATTGCTTAAATACCTGCACTGTAAGGGACATGTCAATATCAACTGGGCGAAAATGTGTGAATTAAGCCAATGCCTTGGCATAATAAAATCATGACGCAAACAAACCAAAGTATCAACACAAAGCCCAACATGCATAATGTTTCGGAACCGTCCTAATTGTATTTCTCCAGTATGCTGGCCATAGAGTCAATGGCTGTATTGCCAATTGGACCGTGCCACTTTCGTTGTCGCGTTCATGGATTTTACTTTGCCCTCGTGAAAAAATACGAACCCCAAAACGATCATCTATCTGGAATGTTCAGATGGAAAATTAAAACACTTTGTATTCTTCAACAGAAACACAAATCATGGTCATTTGTCATCATTCCAATATATATTTTGATTTTACCATAAGTCTTGCCTGAATCGGTTTGCTGTGTCGTTGGAATGAGTAATACAGTTTTCAAAAATAGGCCTTCTTCATACTCCCAACATACGACATCAAATAATTAGAATATCACAAATAATTGTCTTCTCCATTAGTTGTTCTAACCATTGCCAAAAAGACTTCGATTGTCGAGATATATATATATATATATATATATATATATATATATATATATATATATATATATATATATATATATATATATATATATATATATATATATATATATATATATACATATATATATAAATAAATATATGTACATTTGTATGTACGATTCAATATGGGATAAATTATCATAGTTACCGACAGAAAACTAAGTATCAGGTATGCACCGTGAATATCATTTGAAATAGTTGATCTTTCAAAAAGAAATTGAACGGGGATTAGACAACAAAATGTACAGCGATGACAAAGTAAAATTATTCAGAAATTCCCCTGGATGGACAATATCAATTGTGAAAATATGCATTAATGATGCCAAACAGAAATCAGTGACCTTTCTATGTAGTTTACATTTGTGGAACAAAGCCGGTATCAGCTCAGTTCATTTGTATTTTGGAATATCTCCGACACTGATAATAATGTCAGGCACCCGAGTAATTATTAACTATTCTATTTGCATGATGAATGCTAGAGGAAAAACACTTCCAGCGTTTTTCAGACATAAGCCTTCTAGATTTACAACATTCAGATTATTTGCTTTGAGATTAACTGCACAAATCATGGATGCTGCACTCAATGTTTGCATAATCCATTAGGATTTGTAATCTGTCTTTAGGCATCAGCTATGATAATGGCCAAAACATTGTGGTCACACGATGTAATCTATCATGCATCCTATATTTGGCTAAACGGTAAGGCATGCAATTATGCATTGGCGCTAGACAGTATCTCATGTCATTTTGCACTAACATTGCGCAAACAGAATTAATCTGACTGGCTCAGATGGTCTGCTATTAACACGGAAATTGCCGTTGCTTTGCTAAATCGATCAACTTCCAATTTCTGAACCGAATTTGATTAAATCAGGAAAGAAGCTTCGTGTTGGGTAAATTTGAAAATCGGCTCGAGATATCGAATAGACTCTATTTTAAAATAGTATTGTATTTCATTCCTATAAGGCAGATTACGTATAATATTTAAGGAGGAGATTTGCATGCATGCTAACTGTAGATCAACAAACATACGACACAGAAAATTAAAATGAAGTGCGACTATAAAAAAGAACTTAACGCGTATCAAGTTGTAACGATCTGTTGCCTGTGAAACATTAACTGCTACATGTCTCACTTGTTCATCCCCCTAAACAGCAAATCATGCTGGCCATCATTACGCATAGATATATGTAAAGGTTCTCAAGCAATATTTAAGTATCATCGATATTAAAAACAGCAGCTGCACCCATGATATTGTTTTCTTAAATTTAGTTTAACAGTTCATAAAAATAAAATTTAACCAACTCTTTTGTTATCTCGTTTAACATTTCCGCCAGCGGCGATAATTTCATGCGTAAGGGTAGCACAGCATATATTATATTTTTTAGTTACAGTTCGCCTCTAACATGTGTATTCCAATCATCAAAACTCAATATCATTAAATGTGCCTTCTTCAGTCATCTTATTTTGCTTGAGCTTTGTGTTCTGATAACATGCACATATAACCAATATCTCACCAAAATTGAAAATTATAGCTTGGTCCTATCAGCAATAGTCGTCAAGCGATGAAGGTTAAAAAGGCACGACATTCGCAATCGCCATTTATTTCTGACCCCTGAGACAAATAGTGGTCAATCACGGTGAAAGAATCCCTCAGTTGTTTGATGCCACGTTTAATGAAGTTGACTCTAAAGACATAGTGAAGCCATCGTTTGGTCGCCTCAGGCGTTTGATGGCGCGCTCAAGCTGACATCGCAAGCTGATAACACACGTTCCGTCAATGAACGAATTCATTGTAGAAATACGCTATTCAAGTTCCGCCTGCATCCAAAGATCCGCGAAACAAACTTAGGATGCGGCCACATATGCTTTAAAAATATGCAGTTATCAGACGCAGACTTCGGCGCCATGCACACTGAAACGACAATATCAGTAAGGAAAAATATCATGGAGCGCAGTATGACAACTTCTTAATGCTGATATATGTTGCTCAAGAATACGATCTGGTATTAAAAAGCTGTTTGCAGCTAGTTGCACACCAATGTAGATTAAGCAGGGGCCAAACAACCTTCATCATCGAGATTAAATGGTCAAAAGCAGTGTCATACAATGCTTAATTAGTGCGCCATTAAATGAAAACCTTTGCTAAGAGAGTTATTGCTTAGCCGCCAAGTATGGGCCAGCGCGCAGTGTATCATAACTTCTAAAACCACATATAAGACGCAGTCACATTGGTCAATAAGGTGACGTCATTACTTCAACATAAACAACAGTGGGGTGTGCTTTTGTTGATTTGCTGTTGGTGTCGGCGTGTTGGAAACTCTAGAAATGCTCACCACATTGGCCAGTTAGAGTGAGCCTTCTTAGCGTAGCTATAACCGACGGTTGGAATATCGCCAAAATAAAGGAACATGTCACAAATGGAAAAGGTTAAAGAAACCTAGGACATGTCGTTTGATTGACACAGTCTGCCTATCCTCATGTATGAAGATACGTTAGAGGTGATGGTATCAAGAGAAATGCAAATGATAAACATCTGCCTTATTATGGAATAACGAACGTTCGTGTGACTAATAACAAAATTGAATGGTTTCATGGAACGGCGTGCATAGAGGTGATGATATCAAAGGCAACACAGATCTGCCTTATTATGGAATTACGAACTTTTGTGTGACTGATAACAAAATTTAATGGCATATAGAATGGCATGCACACAATTCTTTCAATATTACTGAGGTGTGCCATTACCAGCAGTGTGCGGGTTTTATACACGTGGGCTTGAAAGATCATGTGTTTTCAAATATGCGTATCGTACCTTCTATATATATTTTATAGGTTGTTGACAGGTGACAAGTGTAAAACTTTCGTCAAACAAACTGATGTTTGATACTTTAAAAGGTCATGCCTTATAGAAGTCGTTTCAAATGACAAATATCCTGTCTATATCAATGACATTGTAATTGTTGCATACAATTACCGCGGTGCGCGAGCTGTGCCTTATAGCAAATTGCTGGACCAAATGAAAGGAGGCGATTCGGCTCTGTTGGTATGTGGTGATAATATCAATTCTGTATCTTGGGCCCGGATTGCGTTCTCTATACCTGTGTGCTTTTTATTCGAGATGATCAGATAATTTGGTAGTTAGTTTTTCATGGTAGTTGACCTAGGAGGCCTGCCCTGTGTATTCAGCATTATTGCTTGACAAGCTTTGTTTGCGATAAGCATCGCCAATCATTCTATGAAGTAGAATCGCGAGCCAAATAAAACCTGTAGATTTTGTACAACACAACGCATACCTAAGATGGCTCACATGGGATTTCGTGACATCAAAAATACTTCAGTATGTAAGTAGTACGTGTCAATTGTTAGGTTGTGTTATGTTCCATTCTGTGTCGGTATGTGGTAGCTGATAACTGGCAGACCTAGCTTTGTGTGTTTTATCAGTAGAAAATGATATCCTCACAAGAGACCGGCTACATACTGAGGGATAGCAGCGTCCATCGCAATCGTGTCAACGTGTCGAAAGCAGGAGGTCTAAATTTATTTTTGTGTCCCCCTGTTTGGGACCTTGCAACAAAATAACTCATCATGCTATGACATTAACGTTTCGCAAGCTACATTACATCGAGACCGGACTGTGTCCATGCGAGATCATTCATGTGCAAAAATTTGGTTGGCAAGTTGGTTTAATTGAAAATGGTGCTTGCAAATAGTTATTGGAGTATTTTAGGTATTGTGTTTAACGGAATGCGGTCAACCCTCTAAATTGCAAAATTCTAATTAAACAACGTATCTTATCGTACATAGATTATTGCCTGGAATATTTATTCGGATAACCATTGCTTGCACAATGACGCGTTTTCTGCCTATTAATGGAATTAATGAAAAGGTGTCTGATGTGAATATTCCATCATATCCTTCCAAAGGGAGAACAAAATCTTCATCTGCAACGTCATCGTCACGCCGTTGCAGCTAAGGATCTTTTGCTTAAGATATGCACTTATTCTTCGTTGCATGATGGGAAGATATATTAATAACTAATCAGGAACACATTTAGACAAATCTGCGGAAATCGGAAATCAGAGAGAAATAAACCATTCAACACATTTGTTCAGTACCGTGCACAAATATTTTAGAAGTTAAATGGGGTCTTCTAAGCTTATATGTATGCTGCTCCCGTTTGCAAAAACCATACCCTGTAAAATACACGGATGTCTGAATACATAGTTTCGATAACCGGTCAATGGACTGTCGATTAATCGCTGGCTTATGTATCGGTGAATTTCGAACAGAAGTACAGTGCACATAATCTGATGGTTGGCGGTTGACGGGATATAATTATTGATGCTTGTGGAGAGAATATGGTGCTGAGCTAATGTAACCGTAACACAGGGTCAATTATGATCAATTAGCAACATGGAATCTGGGACGCCATCGTACGATCATGCACATACATTCAGCAGTTTGCTTGTATGCTTTATAAAAACTAAATATGCATCACATATAGAATAAAATGTATTATTCCTTCTATCTCGCCGTTCGTGTCCAATCGCAATATGTAATTATTGAATTAAAATGGCAGTAAATCATATTCTTATGATAGAATTGCATTTGCGTTGATAATGTGATTGTCTTATTGGATGAATGTCAAGGGTAGCACCAGAACTCGCCACTGCTCTTGCTCAGAACCAATTTGCATTGCATATGAGGTGGTCGTGCTGGATCAAAGTCACCCTTATGATTATGTTGTTATTGTCGTATGTGCTGAAGTAAAGTGTAACCTTCCGTACGCGGTAAAAAAGAGCTGTTAACAGTGTAATGAACTGCTGATAAATTCTTACTCAGTGGTGCGGACACAGAGGGTGCCTGACACAGAGGGTGCTCACGGATATCTTGACTTTTCCGCCCTGTTTGGATGTCATATGCAACTTTACTAGATTCAGTTGTGAGGGTTGCATGCTCACTAGTGCAACTAGAGAGATAAACAATGCAGTACTGAGGCAAACAGCTGAGCAGGGTTTTACCGCGGTAACATAATTGCTAACTGTACAACTCAATTCAAATGTGTAGAATAAGTCGCTCCCATTGAAGTCAAATACACTTGTTTCCGAGCTCTTTAGTTTCACAGGTATTTCGTAGACTGTGACCGCGAACAAAGAACAACACGACAGTTTTAAATCGTCCATGATTGTCAGTTATTCATGACCACAATGACATGAAAGTACTGATTGAATTACTAGACGATTTCAAGATATATGATTGAAAATCAAATAACAATATTACATTAAAGAATTGTGGCGCATTCTAGTGACTATAATAACTTTACCCTTTTTTCAAATAAGGCTTCACAATTGATCAAATAATAATTTCGCTGTTTGCATGGCTCACCATTAAGCCATAATTGTTTTTATTGCATGATATGACTATAAAGGGAGAAATAATTAAGTAAACTTATTCATTATCTGTATGATTGTTTGCACCGAGTGTCTTAACAACATCGGGATACTTGTTGAACATATGAGCAATCCTTTTGCGCTAGCGTCACAAAACCATGCTTTTCTGCAAATCGTTGCGATAAATGATGCACCACATTGTAGGTATTATGGTCTGTTGTCTGCCCAAAAAGCACCTGTCAATTCGAGGGGATTACACACAAAGCAACCATTTCAAGGGGCAACCACTACCATTGAATCATTTGTTAATAATGATTCCGTATCAAATAACGATTTCAAAGTATCCGTTAGTTAAGTAACTGGCTGTATAAAATATTCAAAACGAAAAGCTCTTGTCGAGAGCAAATGAACGATATGTTAGTGCACATTTACTTCCTTTTCATGCGCCTAAAACCTTTCTTTCTATAAAGAATTTCCTGGTGGTAAGGTGTGTGTAGCTGGTTTTTGGTCTCGTGTCAGCTTTTGGCGCACTTCATGATTACAAGTTATAAAGCATTGGAGCCTGGCAGACTAAAAGCGCTTAAATGAAATGACGCATATGTTGCTTTATCACATAAATTATATCAGTTAATGCTCGTATTGCAAATACTGTGGCACATATAAAACGGCAACTGAAAATAATTAGTAGAGTTACAATAAGATATATTTCGTACATATATGCATGATTGATTTTAGGACATAACATATTATTTGTTTATAACTCTTTTATGCATCGGGTTAGTTATTAAGCTGAACAAGCAAAGCGCTTGGCAATATACAAACCTGCATATATAGGTATGACTTCTGACGGTATTCATGAGAGTGGCTGGAGGTAACTGGTTCTTATGTGCATTTCTATGGTTACTACGTCATTCATATACTCATTAAGTGTTATCAAGGTCGCTTAGAGTTCGGTGCGGTCTGTGTAGTTCCTGCTATAAATCGTCGTAAGTATCCCGTTCCGCTACACTTGATGCGGTATCGCGAAGGAGGGTTCAGTCTTTCTCTGCCTACCATATGGTGTAATATGTGTCCAGTGGCATGGGTAATACTGGAATGGCGCAGGAGAAATTCAACTTGCAGTGTGCAATACTGCTCAACGGCCGTACAGAATACAAACACACAGTTTCAGGATCTTACATAGAAAACGGCTATGAAAAACTTCCCAAGGTCAAATAATATTTACAGTAATTCACAAAACAAAAATTGTGGGAAAAGCAATTGACTTTACGTTGGACTACCCCCCCCCCCCCCCACTTCCACCCCCCCCCCCCACACACACACACACACGCCCCGCCGTCGCGCGGCGTTGCTACATTTGAATCACAATGCGTACACCATTGCAGTGAATCGTCGGTTGTGATTTTCTAATGGAAAATTCAACGAAATCGCGTGTTTGCGTCAGTGAAGCATGAATGTTTGCATAATCAATCGTTCAACAAAACTTAACAGCTGTTTAACCTCATTAAAAATGGCTGAACCGCTTCTTTGCCGTCGTGCTGGAAACGGAGGATTCATGAATTGACTAGGCTTATCCCCAACCCTACATATTAGTTTATATACTGACCGACGTTTGCCTCTTCCTTCTTGCATTTGGCAGTTTACTTATACTCCAATTACAATACTAGCCCTGTCACTTACGTGTAGACGCAGTGTGACGAAATTGTACAATTCACATTAATTGAGAATGATCGAAGCCGAGTCCCGATGATTACCAACAATTCTAATGCTGCAAAGACATTCGTTATAGAAGTGTAGGGTTATGTAATGAATTGAAAGTAGATGAATGGCTTTTATTTTAACAGCGTCCAGCGACATATATGGAAGAGAACACGATTCACTTGCCGTTTACAGGAGGTCCGCGTTAAGAAAGGCATTGTCATTAAACGGCCATTCACATTCGCCAATATTCAAGAATGACATTTATCCAGTAGCATCATTGGTTGTAATTTCGAATTTGTATATGACTCTAACCTTTCATTCCTTGCGAGAGACATACGTGGTGGAGTTGTGTGTGATAGATTATCAAAGTGATTGATATAGTGCACAACTTATATTATGTGTTATAATAACTATATCGGTGAAATGTCTCACATAATTGTCACATATACCACCACGCTATTGGAAGTCCTGCGTGTTAGCTATGTTGCTTAACTATAATATATGGACACACATTATCAAAATACAGCAATGATAATATTTGAGTGGACCATCGAGATCGCAATATGATCTTCGACACTGGAACTATCAATAGCTTGTAATGATGTGATGTTTTGCCTCTGGCCAATATGGTTGATAGTAATCTACTGTAACCAATTTTCTTGGTGCCGATTTTGTCGAAGCAATCCGAATGTCAGACAGTCTAAGATCAAAACGAGCCTATACATTGACTGCCAGCTAATAGCAAAAACTTACAATTAACATTTGATTCGGCGATATTTAAAACATAATGCAGAGCGTAAATCGATTTGCCTCAATAAAATATCATAATCTAGATGGTGTTTTTGAAATAAAAAGAACAATCCGTAACTGGTGTCTCCAGTTATGCCATTCCCTCAGCCGAAACAACCTTCCGAAACCTTACTATAATTGTACATTAGGCTTATATTGTAATAACTACGGTAAACTTCGCTATATATTCTGTTGTTTTCTATAAAATTAGGTTATGCATAATATCAGTCAGTTTTCGTCATTCTATCATCCTCCTCCTCCTCATCATCATCATCATCATCATCATTATCAATATAAAGACCCTCATAGTGATTCTGTCAACTTTCGTCGGCAATAATCAGCGCTCTTCTAGAGCGATGAGGGAATAAATATTATTTGCATCGTTTAAGTTAATGGTATTCTCATGAAACTTTAATAGGAGTAGAACATTATGCTGAGTAACGATGGTAACCATTTGGGCTCCCCCACTACCGCAAATAGATAAAAAGCACGGCACAACTGTTAATCGTGTCGAAATACATATATCGTCTCCAATATCCTAAAAGCACTTACAACAATTTACACCTGCCAACATTAACGCGATAGAAAGCATAAGCATTAACAATATGCTCATCCGTTTACGTGCGAGGGGATTAATGCAATTTGTTTCTCATATCCTGCAGTTACCATGGAGCTTTACGAAATGAACAATTTTCAATTCGGTGACCAATCTGTCGTTATAGCACTGTCTTTTGTTAATTGCCATTGTAACACGCACGTATGAATAACAGGTCGAAAATTTGAATGCTATTCATTAATTATCCCAACGAATGTGCATAATATTCCTCCTGAACCTCGTGCCGCTGCTTGAATAGTGACAAACTTTGTGATAAATTTATTCCTACTTTAGATGAAGCAATGACAACCTTCACGGTGACTATTTGGACACATTTCCCCACTGAGCATACAAAACGTTTGTGCTTCACGGTCTGAAAATATCTACTCATATATAAAAAATGCGTACTCTCAATATTTCTCAGTAATTTCGCACCTTGGTGCACAGCAGATTCTTTCATAATTAATGACAGGGCTTAATATTTTACGCCTTGTGCTGCAAGGCAAGGCGAGAAGAAAAGAAATTAGAGCGACACTTGAAGTAGGCGTTAATGCGTTTTGACTAGGTATATCTGTGTTCACGGTATATGTTCCGAAATAATATGAGTTTGTGGAAACAACGAGATGCATTACTTGATGTTTCGTGATATTTTCACGGGTAGATTTGATGATTTACGTCAGTGTATGAAACGGATTTAAATGTTACGTATGTTAATTATTTGATGTTGTGACAAAAAGGCCCTAGCACTAAGTAAATCAGAACCTAGTTTGTTATGACACCGATCATCCCTACTATATTTACTGAGATAGGTTGGGTAGACAATCATGATGGTGATGATCATGACAAGTGGATGAAAAGATACCCTAGGAAATCTTTAGAGGTATCAATTTCAAAGCAACCCAAATATTCTGAAGCCCCGCAACGGCACAAGAACCTCATGAACTGAACTAGATGTTAAAAGCCGTGTTTATGTATGTCTGCTAACGATATCAGTTGGTTTAAACGTTGTCATATACATATCACCTGAATATTTGATGCCATATATTGTCGGCGTATTTTGCAGTCACTTTTAATTTTAACATTTACATTGATAGAGGATGGGATCAGCTGCGCAGGGTATATATATATATATATATATATATATATATATATAGATATATATATATCAGTGTTATATATATATATATATATATATATATATATATATATATATATATATATATATATATATATATATATATATATAGCGCGTGTTGGTGTGTGTGCGTGTTAGTGTGTGTGTGTGTGGGGGGGGGGGGGGGTTATTGTGATGTTCTTGTTGCGCTGTATTATCTTTAGCAGTATTTTTTTTCTACCAACATCGCCGGGTAGGCAATTTGGCTGAATGGACAAACCGTCTCCCACCTTTGTTGTCATCATGCCAGCTCCTCAAGTATTTGTTCTTACACTTTGTATAGCGCTCATACGCAGTGTCATACCGTACTTAATAAGCAGCGCTTTGAAAGAAGTCAGCCGTTGATTCCTGCATGAGGACCCCATATGACGATCTAAAGGTTTCACCCATTTAAATGATATTGATTGCTTGAACAAACAGTCCACATTGGCTATCTCAAGTGGTTAAGTGACAAGAGGTTTACATAGCAACGTATCAATAAAATATGAATCTTGATAAGTAAGCAAGACGTGGGCGGATAGGTGCAAATTATTGGGCCTTTCCAATATGACCTATTGCATACTCGACGTATGGCACCTCTGACCCTATTTAAGCTAGAGTATGATTTATGTTGACACAAATTCGCACACATCGAGCAACATTGATTATGATACATACTACGGGCGCAGTTATATTTGTTACCAATATCGCGCCATCGGGTGGTCTATATATTACGCCTGAAGCATGAGGCCAGTCCAACGCGAACAAAATATATGATGCCTAAGCCTATTCGCCTGTCATTCTGCACAACGGACTTCATATTTTAGCGTCGGTGCAATTTAGGCATAGATAGAATATGCGCACATAATCAGTTGCGCACAGATAGTCAATTGTTGTGCAGGCAGTAACGGATAAACCAGCGGGTGACATACATACCGTACTGGTAATTTTTGCTCGGTCATAATGTGTTTGCTTCCATAAGTAATCGGAGGATTTGGCTGAATTATTGATGCAATGCTGGGCCATGCATCACTTTTGTGTTCGGTTTGCTGCATTCATACATGTAATCATCTACATACAATCATATGCTGCTGTTCTTAGGGCATCGATCGTGCTCTTGCAACCTTTTGTGAGATAATATTTGACCGTGTTTTGCATTATAAATCCAATTGCAAATACCTTCCGCTCAACATTGACTGCGAATTATCTAATCACATTCCTTTCAATTGCAAATATTACGTCTGTAAAAAGTTACTGACCCATCAGCACACAGCTATATATCTCCCCACATCAGTGAGCACTCCAAGCGACCCGTCATATATCAAATGTGGATGCTTGAAGGTCAAAAAGTACTGAAAAACAAACCCAACCCAATCACGCAACAATCATTTGAATAAAAAGTCGGGATTTCAAAGCAACTCACTGAGCATCGGAGTTGATTCATTTAAGTTAACATAACAAGTAACAGTCTGCTGAATTTAAGCGAGCCGAATGTTTGAGCCTGGTGTTAATTATTTGCTCACAAGATTATAAACGCTTTGGACATTTTCTGCAACCGGCCTCAGCTACACTGAGAACCAATATTGCAAAGTGGCGCGAATTACAATGGATATTAATCAGTGCTCGACGTAGTTGCTATCAGATAGCATGACAATAGGTTCTGGTATTGCATGGCAGAAGCGAATGTGGCCTGTTTTGAACCAGAACATGTAGTAGATTGTAATATTTAACGAATAAAAATATAATAATAATAATAATAGACCTTATGCTCTTGTCATTACGTATGGTATTAAAGGATGCACTTGAACGAATGAAAGCATATGTCAAGATTATGTTGACCACTGTAGACCAAAGTGAAATTTGCGACCATTTATACGGATCCAAATGCACAGATCCCAAAATACAACACATTGCTACTTGATGATGATGCTGCAGGCAACGCACGCCGATCTCTTGACAAGTTCACTACCATCGGATATTCGGATGCATAATGTCCATCGATCAGCAGGGCCCTGCCGAACATAACGGACAATTCTCTACGCTTGTGGGTTTGTTAGGACATTGTCTGTTACTGGTCCGTCCCTATTATAGTGTATACTGGTTCTAGCATCACTCGTGTGAATACCTGTGACGGGAATGCATTGTAAACATCATCTGTGAATGATCAAAATTTGCTGGTTTCTGGCAGTTATATCATTGCAGCCTCTTAAACAGACACATTGCTGCAATGCTGCAGCATGGATAATAAATGTGAACCAACTTTGGTCTATTATAACGATTATGATATCCATATGTTATCTCAAAGTCCCAGGGTAAAGAGTACGTAGCCATGAATACATTAATTATTCTAATCGCTCAGTGGAGTTCTGATTAAGTAAATGAAGGTATCGATATTCAAACATATAAGTCGACTTTGAGTAAAATCTCATTTTGACGATTTGGTGTCGTCGCCTGTTAATGCAATGGGCTCTAAATCAATGCCTGGGGATATGAAGTCACATACCAACTATATCATACCACTATCCTTACAAATACACGGATCTTGTTGTATGGTTGGTAGTCGTATGAGCCTACTGAAGAACGCTGAAGAATGCCAGCATTGACTGTAACTACGCGCTAAGGGCATAGGTAATGTAATATGCTGCTTATTTTGATGGAAAGAGATGTTAATATTGTTTTCGATGTCGCAAGCATTAGTCACTCGCCTTCTTGTAACCTTAATTTATAAATTTTCCTCTCTTAAACCCGTTGTAATCTCAGAGAGTGCATTTAACAAAACCCTACGTATCATTATTTGGCTGATCGGCGTTGTAAGTGTTGGAGATATAGCCTTTTGTAGCCTATCCGAGAAACACGCGCCAAATTTACACGCCCCATATCAGCAGGTTTCACCATGGTTGACTGATCATCAAAGTATCCTCTGGTAAATGGGATTAGACCCCTTAAAGCACATTTACCTCACATCAGACCAATTCGCCGCTTTTTGCTCAACAAAGGTTAGGCCTACGAATAGTCACTGGCTTACTGCTCAAATGCCTCTCCACAAAGCTCTTGTGCTCTTTCAGCCAAAGAGTTCTATTGCAGTTCTTCTCTCGGGTATGTGGGGAATTGATACTCAAATATTCTGTAGACATTGTTGTTCTCTTTTACGCCAAAGAGCTTGATAACCTTAGCTCTGTCAAACACGTATATTATGATGCGTAAAGCGCCCCTTATTATAATGTGTCGTAGTCATTAAATGGCATTGACCGTCATCAATATTATCTTAACGAGCAGGCTAATCAACAATGACCTCACATCCGCCCGAAACGATGCAGTTGCATGTTATCAGACAACATTTATAGGACATTCTACACTTTCAAATATGTTAAAGCGGCGGCCAATAGGGTTAGTTTTATGCCAAAACATGGACGTCAAAAGTAAGCACACTTTTACATACATATTTCTCATGAAACCGTTAACAATGCTGTACCCGGCGTAAACGAGACCGACATAAAAGATCGGTTCTTTGAGCAGCATATGAATTGTTAATGCTGTGACTGAGCCCAATAGACATATAGCCCAGTAAGTACAGTAAAACGTCGTCGCTTTTCGTCGGTTGCTATAGTATTCATACAAAATATTCTCAGAGGGAACGCAATGCAAGCCTAATGGTGGGATAACTCAGACTCGGACACTTTCAAAAACGTTGCTTATTCATTCAGTATTGCGTACTGGGCATTAGAGAGAGTTTTCCAATGCACGTTAAGTCATTGCAGTGCATAAATATGATATGTTTTTTTATATAAATGGTGGTTAGTCGAATGGGGGCATTTTATGACCGAGCTCAAAAGAGTGGAATGGTGAAAGAGGGCTGCCATTATGCACGATCGCCTTGGACAGCAGCAATAACAACGCGCATTTACGTGGTGGATATGTGCTTCCCCTACAACCTGTATATATATTTATATATGATAATGTTTACATAGGGGAAAACCAAGTAAAATGGAAGATGGTCGGTAAGATGAGGTATTGCGTAAGTAGGTTTTAATTAGATTCTCTTTAATCGATAGTGTTGGCTTTGCATGAAAGCAACTCTGGAAAATGATGATTTTCTCCTGGGTGTTTTCGCTGGCTTTTTCTGGGTGCGTCCAACTTTATTAAAAGGGAATCATAACTGTTACACAAACACGTTTAAGGTATTAACATTCATATAAATAGCTAATCGAAATTGATATATCGACTGAACAATGAATCCACCCCAAGTATGTATGTATGTTTGCATGTATGTATGTATGTATGTATGTATGTATGTATGTATGTATGTATGTATGTATGTATGTATGTATGTATGTATGTATGTATGTATGTATGTATGTATGTATGTATGTATGAATCCACCCCATGTATGTATGTATGTATGTATGTATGTATGTATGTATGTATGTATGTATGTATGTATGTATGTATGTATGTATGTATGTATGTATGTATGTATGTATGTATGTATGTATGTATGTATGTATGTATGTATGTATGTATGTATGTATGTATGTATGTATGTGTGTATGTATGTATATGTATGTATGTATGTATGTATGTTATGTATGTATGTGTCGGTGTATGTATGTAGTAGTATGTATGTATGTATGTATGTATGTATGTATGTGTATGTATGTATGTATGTATGTATGTATGTATGTATGTATGTATGTATGTATGTATGTATGTATGTATGTATGTATGTATGTATGTATGTATGTATGTATGTATGTATGTATGTATGTATGTATGTATGTGTATGTATCGTATGATGTATGTATGTATGTATGTATGTATGTATGTATGTATGTATGTATGTATGTATGTATGTATGTATGTATGTATGTATGTATGTATGTATGTATGTATGTATGTATGTGTGTATGTATGTGTATGTATGTATGTATGTATATGTATGTATGTATGTATGTATGTATGTATGTATGTATGTATATGTATGTCTGTCTGTCTGTCTGTCTGTCTGTAGTATGTCACAATGTCCATGTATGTCTTGTATGTCTGTATGTATGTATGTATGTCTGTATGTATGTATGTATGTATGTCTGTATGTCTGTCTGTCTGTATGTATGTATGTATGTATGTATGTATGTTTGTATGTATGTTTGTATGTATGTTAAATTGAGGGTCTCACGGGTCTAAAGCAGCCTTCACAACTCTATTGATTTTACAAACTTGTTTGTTGGGGCTAATATTTGGTATAAACAATCTGATGGCTTTGTTTTTAAACGTCACCAACGTACGTAATATAAACACCAAGCAGAGGCGGTTTGATAAAATTATTGCCCAACGCATTTCATTACAGTGGGCAATTTTACCGCTTGTCTACAACGCAACATTTTTGCTGCAGTTATTTGTTATGTTATTCTTACCTGATTGTAAGCTACAGAGCGACTTGTCTTAATAAGTGTGCACAAACAACGGTCAATGCTTTCACGCTATCTTACGACGATAAGGAACAATTTACTGATATTATATCTCCTCCACTAATTCGGTGTTTGCAGTAAAGTAAATGTAGATGTCATTCTCTTACTAAGGCCAAATATGAATGAATGAATGAAATCTATTTAAGAACATAAAGTGAACACAATATGAGTTCCGATATTTGTAAGATGACAAGACACAGTGTGGTGTCAATAGACTATTTCCCGTTAACCCCTATTACGCATGCACGCATGCGCAACAGCGCACCTGGCGTAACTAGGCATGTGACCCCGGTTAAAACACAGAGGTTCATGTTCACAACATGGCGCACAAAACAGATTGTTCGCGTTGGAAAGTCGAACAACTGCGGAGTTTTGGAAAGGTAGAGAGGTTACAACGATACAGGGGTTACAGCGACGGATTACCGACGTCAAGATCGAGTTAAACTTGGACTTGATTTACCCTGTGATCCTGACTTTAGTCGTGCGAAATTGGAATTGCCCCGTGCTCGGTGTCTAGTTTTCAGTTCTCCGCTGACTTTTCTGTGGTAATCCGGAGATTACTCTCTACGATATTTTCAACTATTTGATAGTCCTTCGAAGACTATAGACTTTTTGCTGATGGCCATGTGCTCCAACAGAGACGTTCAAGACAGCATGACTGTCCTGTGCCAGTACAGGATATGACAATTAGAAGTGCGAGGTGAGACAAATATTTTAGTCATATGAGATAACATTAGCTGTATTTATCCCAGGCTAAAGCTCTCAGTTGGGATTATTAAGTCCATGAGTAATTTCTACTATCATTTTTGTATCTGTTCTAGGTATAGAACCAAACAAGAGTCATCACTTGGTAAACAAGTTGATGCCTTTGACCCTCGTCACCCAAGTGACAGGTTGCCCACCTCAGAGGACTGGCTACAGGGCCTGGCACACAAAAACAGACAGGTATGGAAATGCTTCAGTTTATTGCACATATGCTTAAATAAAGCTGAATAAAGTGTAATATTTATAGAACTGATTGTATAAAATAGACAACTGAGGTATGCAAACAGAATGAAGTCACTTTATTGATTCTTTCTGTTTAACAGAGCAATCCTCACGCTCAAATCTCGAACTACTCGAAAGACCCAGGTCAACCTTCATCTCAGTCTCCAGAGCAAGAGCCCACATGCCTCTCACTGGGTGTGCTGGATAGAGCAAAGGAGTTTGTCGGGCACATCATACAGTCTGCTCAAGCCATACCGGGAGCCACCACAGTTGCCTGCACTGCAGATGATCTTGTCTGATTTGTCAAATACGCCCCTGCTGATATTGAACTCATTGATTCAGATAATAAAGGGCAAGTCGATAACTCAACCTGGCATCCAACGAGTCTAGGACGAATTACAGTCTCGGTGTTCCACCAGGTGTGTACCAGGATTCACACCATCATGAACAAACCAGATACTGACCCGTCTGGGCTCATTTCTAAAATGATGGGAGACAATTTACCCGTTACCACTCCAGCTCTCGATCGGGTTCCAAGAAAGAGAAATGTACCCATTCTTTATACACTTATTAATAGAAAGATGCACAAGCACCTCAAAGTAGGTACTCTAGGACTACTTGTTTCTTAAGACAGACCGTACATGGCTTGCTCTGCTGATGGCATTGTAAGTTGTTCATGTCACCCAAAAAGACTTCTCGAGATCAAGTGCACTGAGAAGAAAAAATCCTCGATTGGCAGCCATTAAAAAAGAGTGCGTAGAAAATGGCTTCTTCGCCTCAAGCACAACAATGCTTATTACACTCAAATGCAGGGACTGATGGGAGTTTATGGTGTACATTATCAGTGTACCTTTCGATGAAGAAAAGTTTGCAGAAATTGTGTGTAATGCGTCGCATTTTTCTTTTCATCATTTCTCTTTCCAGAAATAATCAAGTTGGCACAGCAATAGTGTTCTTATTTTTCTGCTTATTAATGTTTTGACTCATAGTTTGTTTTAATTGATAATAATTCTTTTCATTTTCTCCTTCATACTAGCCATAATGTTTATAAATAAATGGTACTTGTTTAAATGCAATGGAAGTGTGTTTATTATTCTTTATTGTAAAATTAATCAGTGTTTTGTAGAGTTGGCAAGGAACTGTTTTGTTATATTCTGTGGAAAAATATAAACTGGTCTTCAAAAAATAAATACTATTTTTTTCTTAGCTGCGGTTAAGATAAAAAATCATACTTTTAACACAAGCATATATTTGGGTCTTTAGAACCTGTTTATGCTTTAATATGGTTACTTGGTTCTTGCTACACACACCAGGTTTTTGCTGCTTTGGCATGGTGGGGATCAATACAGGATCTTCTTTAGGTGCAGGTCTTTGTTTCTTCGCATGAAGCACTAAAGTTCAGATTGGAAAGTAACAGGTATTGGGTTAGGATGCTCAATTGTTGGACCGTTTCCCCCGATGAAATGCTTTTCACAGATATAGGTGCCCTAATTAACCATCTCTGGCCCAAAATTTTACCGTCCACTAGCCGCCGTGCACGGCTACCCGTCCACATGCCCTGGCCCACTCTCTGCATTTCTTTGGATTGGAGCCTAGCTTTGGAAAAGGAATGAAAGACACGCCATTCATTCTTTCACGATCTCTATATCGGCTGTCTGAGTTGCGCCTACCCCAGCAGCAATGTTTCGTGGGCATTCTTGTTCGATGTGATTGTAAATAATGCGGCAAAAACAGATTCAAAACATCATTTACGGTACGCTACAAACTGTTTATATAGCGTCGCTAAGGAAAAGCTTGTTACGGGTAGCAACAAGACGGGGTACGGGAAGAACTACTTCCGGGTCACCGGGAAATGTCCTATTGATTGACTGCTATGCCCGATAATGTTATGGACCAATGTATGTTACATTAACGAAATGAATACTAATCAGCACAACATATATTAATAAGCAGAAATACTACGAAGCCGAAAAGGAAAGAAAGATAGGATGCATTTCAATTCATGTTTTAATTCAATGGAAATAAATAACCATGTGAGGAGACGATTTATAGCCCAGGTATCATGTGGTAAATTGAAGGAGGAATTTTGTATAATTCGTCTTCTGTTATTAGTGACCACAACTCAGCAGGCCATTCACTGGGACCGCGATGTATTACGACTAAGTATTAAACATTTTCAAAATTGGGAGAATCATTGAGTCACACAGCAAACATAAATATGCAGATAGGTTTTCGAAGCTATCATTCTGCGAGCTTTATTTGGTAGAAGTTCTAATGGATGGAAGGCATTCATTGCGGCGACACCCCGCGATTAAGATCCACATGTTTTACGTGAGTGTACCCGAGAGTAGTAAATCGCTTCGAGGTGACGACTTAGGCGCCATTGATTTAAGACCTGGACTTGAAATAATCATTGATGATAATACCTTTGAACTTAACTGAGGTCACATGCATAAGTATTATGCCATTTTGTACTAAATTATGTTGAGAAGTTTGCGTTTTTGTGTTAGTGGTGAACAACTTGAATTTAGATTTAGTTAGGCTTTAGACCTATTCTTTCGATTTACACCAGAAAGATCGGCTGTCTAGATTAGCAATATCTCGTTTTATATCGTCGAGCAATCCATGACAATCGCATACAGTCATATAATGACGTTTATCTTTGTAACAGCGCAGAACTGAGGCGATATTGGAGAATCCGATTGAGTTGTGTTAGATGGATCATTTACGCCGTTTGGTTTTCGATAGCATATGTTTGTAATTACTGTTCGATGGCTGTTTCCGTCGTGACTGAATCGATAAACCAGGGCAGCGAGCGATTGTTGCTAATGCCAATTGAGGACTGATATTTATTTTATCAGCAGGACTAAACGCGATAAATAGGATAATCACATGAAATCGTCGCAAGTGCTGTTAGGACAACGGAACTGAAAAGTATGGATAATTTGATCTCGCTGTGTTGCCGGCGTCCTCCGTGATACTCGTGATATTTCCGCTGTCTTCCAGGCTCTTCCGTGTTTATCCAGGATCCTCCGTGCTGTTACCGGCGGCTTCCAGGGGCCATTTCCGGTATGTACCGCGTTGCCCCCGGGGCATCCCTGTCAGCTCCGTCTTGGCAGCGCAGAAATCAGTGTCGACTACGCGTGGCCTCCGTGATTGTCCATTACGTAATCACATCCACTCCCGCGATATTTAGCCGGCGGTCGCGCGGCCAATCGCCAATCAACTCGCTGAACCCCAGATGGGACGAAGGGTGCACTCCCCGACGTCAAAGGTTGCCTCGGATTGTGACGCCTTCCTGCTGCTACGTTTGTTTAACTGGGGTCAGTGAATGCGGCCATCTGCGAAGCATAAGAATGTAAGCAACATATATAATGTAAAACTTCTACCCACACAATGTCTATGAAAAACGACTAACCCAAGAATTGTGGTCCTTTAAGCAACCTTCTTCAATAGTTTTCTTTGGTTTTATTGACGTTTAGTCAGACTCTCACCCCATACAGGTTCTTAATGTTGTTTGCATTTAAGCGAATTAAAAACAATCCATCGGAAATGAACAGATCTCGTCAAATTCTCGGCTACAAAAGAGGCACCAAATTTAGAAAACATAAGCCTCCTAGCGACCCAAACACAACCCTTGTGTAATTTCCGTCAAGGTAGGTAAATATGCACGGCGATCATTAGGGTGTGAAGTTGCGTATGATTATCGCGTGTATGCGTCATCGCGATAATTATGTAATCGCATGGTCACACGGATTATATAAGGAAATACACTCGGAAGCTTCGCGTTCTCTTGTTTTTCCCCAATATCCATTCCCGGTATCTTTAAATAAGCACAGGCGCTCGGTTCTCGATGCTAAGCTTCCGAGCAGCCAGCTGCTTACGAGCACAGACACTAAAGTCAATTCAACGAGCATGCTCGTTAGCGTTCGGTTTCGCCTGGCTGGTACATATATATGTAGAACGGTATTATATGCACACGTCACTGTCGCTCGGGGGTATTGACTCGAGTGCCTGTGCTATCGAGCGCCCAGCATCCATCTATATATTATTGGATATATATATATATTTATATATATATATATGTATTATATATATATATATATATATATATATATATATATATATTTAGATATATATATATATAATATATCTCTATATATATATATATCTATATATATCTATATATATATATATATATATATATATATATATATATATATATATATATATATCTATATTATATTAAAATATGTAATATGTTCCAGTATCTCTTATAAAACTAAGTATCTTAAACAATTCTTAAAGCCTTTGAACACGGAAGCATTTCTGATAAGAATGTGTTTGCCATTGTATGCGCTTTGGCAAGGAAATCATTCAGGGATGGGTTCATCCCTCGGCAGAAAAGCATGTGTTGTATAGGATTGACCTATACGAGTACGGGCAAGAATAACCATCTCTCTACGGCTGCCTCTGCGGCTCTGTTGTCACTCCCCAAGAAGGGGCTGAATTGCATGAAGTTTTTGGGAAAAGATGCATCGCACGGCACACATTATCTCGACTATGGGGTTCGCTTTTTACATATGAATAACCTTTCTACATTCAGGGTACGAAAATCACTCCAGCTCAAGAAAGGATGAATAAAGGGGAGTAGAGCAGGTATATTCATATATTTTCAGTTAATATAAAAATGGTATTGGGTCGAACTCATTTGCTTAAGCATACTTACTTGAAGACCTCTGATAATCTGAGCACTCTAAACTCACAGTTCGTTGCACTACTATAAAGGTTGCTAAATACCCAGCTTCGTTACTTTTAATGCACCAGTCCCTTGAAGTTTACTTGGCTATTGTGCTTGGTTTTGTGACGCTTTGGTAGTTGAGATTAATGCTTCAAGACGTGAATAAATTAGAATAAATTAGCATATCCTGAATCTGGGACATTGGCCCTGTTGTTAACTGAAGTTGTAAATTCAGATTGCATCCTATCAGGTAATATTTATAATTCCGTTTGATGCCGACGGATCCCGAAAATTGTGCTAATTTCATTGGAAATGGGACACTGGGCGGATTGGGGGAGAGAGGAGAGAAATTCCAATTTTAGATATTGTTTTCTTGTGTCCATGTCAATGATTGGTTTAGAGACGAAATATGGACCACCCCCAAGGAAATGCAGCTAGAGATCGATACTTGCAAGAGGTGAGGGAGAATTATAACCGATACTCAGAAGCAGTGATGGCGAATTACAGTCCGATACTCACAAGCTATGAGGGCGAGCTATTGACCGATATTCATATCTAGTGAAGCGGTATTACAGACCGTCACACTCAAGCAGTCTTCGTACCAGATTTGACCGTCTTTGTGTGTGTCTATTCATGTGTATGTAAGTCAAAAAACGGAACATGTTAATTGCAACCTTATTGGCCGTTAATTTGGTGGCAAAGCTGCCGCTACAGTAATAGTTCCCACGAACGGAAGCTAGAATTCTTCAGAAGACATTTATATACATTGGATATTACATTCAAGATGATTGCACAAATTTTTATCCAACATACCATTGAATACCATTGTAGCTGTGCTACTTTTGCGTATCGCATGGCACCGTTGGTATGTCCTTTCTGAACTACATTGCGTAAAACCCACATATATCATATGACCGGCATTCCGTATCACCAAGGCGCTTTTTTAATTTGAGAAAGACCCTTTGAGCTTGGTTGCATGGCCGATATCAACCCCAGCCTACTGTTACAAACGTAAAGGGTTTCTCCAAAATGCAGGCTGTGTTAATGGTGTCTAATTATAAGGAAATCGTGTTAAATCAAGATTACATTGCCATCGCCCCCCCTCCCTCCCCCCGCCCATTCACATGTTACCACATGCTTCCATAGAGACACAAGTGTTTCTTGTGCATTGTCCTGCAACCTATACGAGGCTGACCCCAAGATGCCTGAACTGTGTTCGTCTAATGTAAAAGAAAATGATCTCGTGGTAAGCGTCAGGAATTACTTCACAACCCAATCGCAAGACGAGGCACAATGTCCTGGCGGAACGGAAGACAGCAACTACGGCATCCGCTCAGTTCTTTAAAAACGTTGGGAGTTTAATCGACGGAAACGGGGGAGGGGGAGTGGCGCGCCCCATAGCAGTTGAGAACATGTTCTTCTACCTAACAAAACCATCCGCCCCGAATATTTGCCACCTAAAAGGGTACTATTTTCGAGTTCAAACGCTATTTTAGCCGTTTAGGCGATTTGCTGTACCCGGAGGTTCATTGATCGTCTGCCCGTCGTCCGGGGAAAAGAAATCGCGAGCTCTGATTGGAGCTGTTAATTAGATTGTCCAATCAGAGCTCGCGATTTGTTTTCCCCGGATGGGTTTAGGTATTCATAGAAGATAGCGGCCGGAAGGCCAATGCAAATCACTGTGGTACCACACGCTTTGATCTCAGGTCGTTCCAGGTCACCTTACATACATCGTTTGTTGTGAGATTTGTAGTTCGTAGAAGCAACACACAGCTGCTCTATTCGCACCGCTTGGATCTTCCCATCTGTTTCTATATTGCTCGTTCACCTTGCTTGACGTATGTATTCTCGCATAACATCGTCTACCTTTGTAATTGCTCACTAATGCTCTCAATGTTGTTAGGCCATTTAATGTTTGCCCCAGCTCTGTGCAGCAGGGGTTCTTGGACTTACTAATCCCAATAAAGCGTGTGCATACAACGCTTTATTTCTCGGTTTCCATGTGTGGTTGAGGATAATTATCAAGTAAGCCTCCTTGATACGATCGTATGACTTTCTATGTTGATGCCGATGTATTACACGTGTTACATAAACGTATTAAATAGATGTTTTAAAGTCAGCTATAATCGTCCGTTATAAGCATTCTGACAGCTACAGTAGTCTTTACAATCAGCCGACTCGGCCGGATGGAGTTTGAATAATCTATTAAGCCAACACATCCTAGAACATAAGTACATGTATCGTGATGGTGACTATGGTGTGTGCGGACGGGAACAACAATTCCACTCATGTCCAAATCAATGAAACTTGTAATTAAACCAACCAAGATTAATTTGGATATTTGAAACATAGATAAATCGTGATTGTCGTAGACTGGTATACAACCTATTAAATAACAATTGCGACCCTCAGGAAACATCGATCGGATTACAAAAGTGTAACATATAGATAAATATGATCAAGACGAGCGCGTATAAGTCTGTGTAACATACACGCACTTTCAATGCGGCAAAAGAACACTCTATTGCTACAGTACGTGTCGCGTTAGTTGCAATAATATTGTCAGTCCGAGCAAGCCACCGCAGGAATTGCACGCTATAACATTGCAACATCTGCGGACAGATATATTCGTATATATATATATATATATATATATATATATATATATATATATATATATATATATATATATATATATGTTCTATATACTATATAGATGAGCAATGTGGAAGTGATATATTCCTATATATATATATATATATATATATATATATATACTATATATATATATATATATATATATATATATATATATATATATATATATATATATATATATAATATATATCGATATATATATGTGAGAAAATAGACACTTTTTATATACAATTCGTACAAATAAAACCTCCTAAAATAGAGAGAGGATTATCAGTAAGATACATTATAACATATTGTATATATGCATGCATATATATATCAGAACTTTTTATATTTTGCATATAAAAAGCCTAAAATAGAGAGTTATCAGTAAGAACATTATACGCTTGTACACCGTTTAATTAGTACAGAATTCCCAACATTTTGCGTCGCGCCAAGCCTGTGTACTTATATTGGTAGGTGCGTGTTCTAATACTACTTTATTTGCGGAGGCACACATGTGGAAGTTGGGAATAAATACTCCGTCTTACGATCACTTTATAATTTCGGCCTAGTGACCGATACGCAAACAATCGACCATCAGCCCGAGAATAGAACATTATTCCCGTACAATTCGTACAAAAGAAACCTCCTACATGTAGCAAGAGGATCACCAGGCATCATTCAACGCAATCAACAGGCTCCATCTCCATTTGCACGCTCATGCCTACCGTATTATGACCCCTCGAAAAGCAACCACTTTGGAAGTTGATGCATCGCAGAAAGGGCTTGGAGCCTGCCTCCTGCAATGATTGGACAAAACTACAGTCGCGTCTGCCTCCAAAAGCCTCACCAAGGCCCAATCCTGTTACTCCAACATTGAGAGAGACACCCTATCCCTGATTTTTGTAATCGGCCGTTTTCATACCTACCTGTTTGGCACAGATTTTCATGTCTGCACAGACATCGTAATGATCTGCAACAAGCCACTGACCAGCACCCCTCCACGTCTCCAAAGACTCCTCATCAAGATCCAAGGTTACATTTTTTTCTGTTGCCTATAAACAGGGATCGTCTATGATACTTGCCGATGCTCTGAGTCGACTTCCCAACCCGATGAAGCGAGACAGCATCCCCTTAGACGTACACGTCGACGACATGGATCTAAGCGACAACCCAACAACTGAAGACATCGATCTGGTGCACTTTGGGTACAGCAAACCCGAAACACTCCAACACCAGACAGCCAGCGACCCTATGATGAGACAACTCTAACATGTCATCTACTCGGGAAGGCCCGAAACGGTCAAGGAATTGCCATCTCCACTGCGAATATACTGGCCTTACCGAGATGATCTTGGGGTCTCCAGCGGCGTTATCTTCAAGGACCGACAGGTCCTCATCCCGGGGAATTTGCGCAACGACATCCTCAACCAACTCTACCTTGGGCACCTTGGAATTGAGAAGACAAGGCGTCTAGCCCGCAATTCTGTATACTGGCCGGAAATCAACGATGACATAGCCAAACTGATCAAGGAATGCACGGCATGCCAAGAAACCCAATCCAAGCAGCAGAAAGAGTCCCTTGACCCACACGAGATCCCGAAAACCCCATGGACCAAACTGGGAACCGACCTATTCGAAATAGACGGCACCCACTACCTTGTCATTGTCGACTACCATTCAAAATACCCGGTTATCTTCCGGTTGACAAACACCACCAGTGCAGCCATTGCCCAGCTAACAGCATCAACCTAACCTTCGGCCTGCTAGGAGCACCCATGGAGATAGTATCTGACAATGGCCCACAGTACATCGGGAAAGCATACCAGGACATGTGCAACACTTGGTCGGTCAACCATACAACGTCCTCTCTCGTTATCCACGTTCAAACGGTTTGGCAGAGCGCACTGTTCGCACAGTGAAGTCACTGATGACCAAATGCCGAAAGACAGGCCATGACATCCACCAGGCCTTACTCAACCTACGAGCAACACCTCTTGACACAGGCCTGCCAGCCCCTGCCGAAATCTTATTTGGCCGTCCGTTCCTACCCAGCAACGACCCATCGCAGTAGCCCTCCGATACATTCCACCGACTACAAAATAGAAAAGACCAAATGAAGACTCAGCATGACAGACATGCAGGCCCATCACTTTCACCACTGTTTGTCGGACAAAAGGTTCAAATCCTAAAACAAGATGACAACACCTGGTGTTCAGAAGAGGTAAAAAAAGTACGAGAGGAGCCCAGGTCCTACGAGGTCACTTGCGCGAGATGTTTGGCAAACAGCACACAACGCAGCGAGATGCCAGCAAAGCCCGCACAGCCACATGTGCTGCAGAGGCGAGTTCGTTTTGCAAAGCGCACCTTTGGCAGAAGGCAACCGCCAGCAATCTCAGCATAGCCAGCGAAACAATCCTAGCCAGCATCACACTCCAACTCCGGAGCTTAGTGCAGCTCTTGACAAGTCAACCAAAAACCAAACCAAACTACCTAGCGAATAAGTCGCACTAGCCGCCCACCGATTCCTTTTGCAGACGCCTAACTATACTTGCCAAGTTTATTACAGGACCACAGTCCATACCTACGTTGTTTTGTGAGTTACATACAAATAAGACAACTGTTAAGAAACAAATTTTACTCAAGTGTTTTTAAAATTAAAAACATTGTTCAAGTTTGTTCATTTCAAAAAGAGGGAGATGTTGTTATACTACTTCATGTGCGGAGGCGCACGTGTGGAAGTTGGGAATAAATACTCCGTCTTACGATCAGTCTGAAATAGAAGTTTCACCTTAACAACACTAAAGTGTTGTCTCTGTTTGCAACGAAGAGCATACAGTCTGGAAAGGAGCTTCTCTACGACTATGGTGACGGAATCGGAAACCTGTGGTGGAGGGCTCAGGTCAATATTATGTAAAATTTGCGTAAGCAATGGAGTTACATATTTGAGAGTGGCTGACATGCACTGTATCTTAAGTGGAATCATGTATTTGTCAACTGTACCGACAAACGACAAACACTACTACAGATAGGAGTGAAATATTATTTTGCTCAAATGAAACGTGACGGTGGTAAACTGAGGTAATCTTGCCATTCCATTACTCCCCTATTTTTGCTGGCACTTCTTTGTGTTTAATGCATCCCTTCCATGTTATTTCGAATTAAGCGCACCAAGCACCAAACGTAGAGGATCAAACAAAAGTGAGGCAGGTAAAACATGATACCCATTAGTTGCTATATCAATAAACATGTTTTACATACACTAGCTAAAGTTTATTCTCCG
>CM067350.1:68652515-68670015 GCA_034190875.2 Urechis unicinctus
TTCGATCCTCCCCCAGAATATTATTCCATACTGTAAAATAATAATGGTTATCAACTGGAAAAAGGGAACACCTCGGTTAATAACACCTAAAGAATAATTCTATCCAGTAATCCCACTATTCGATTCAATTTATCACTATGTAAATGATTGAAATTGCTCGTTAATCTTAAAATCTGGCGACCTACGATAATGCAGGTTTAAGCATCCGATGCTTTGACAACAGACACATATGTAATATTGTAACGATGGAACATGAGATTTAACAGTATAACTTGGTAGGTAAGGTCTGTTATGTATCTTAGTTACTTGGCCGCATAAGCTTTACACAAGAAAGAGAGAATTAACATTAAAACGATGTTCACATGTATTGATGTTTTGGCAAATTGCATTTACATAAAAAAAACGCCAAATGGTCCTGCCCAGATATCGGCAGTAGGTTCAATTACACTGCGTCCTGGTCATATTTCGCGACAGCAAATGGCAAGATAATGGCTTGAATATATGATATCTGGAAATAAGCTTCGGAGTGGCAAAAGGAATTGGGATGTTATCACCATTTTATTGGTTGCTTGGCGGAGTTCACGTACCCGCAAAGTGACCCTAATATCTCATGTTTATCAATTTGGTAGCGCTAAGAACGCCTTTCAATGCGTGTTGTTCTGTAAATAAAATCTCGACATCATCTTGAAAGACACTTTATCAGCGACGTGTAGTTTTATTCAGAGAGCCACCACGATATTTGTTTCGCACTGCTAGCAAACATTTTGAGATATCCGAAACATCTATATGTTATGCCAGACACGAGGACTTATTGCTGAAAAAGTGGCTTGCGTTGGAACTACGATTAAGATTTACAGCTAGACGTGGCCAATTTTTACTATTGCAAACGCTATAAGAAATTGCACTTGAGTATGAATATTTTCATCGAGAAAGAATCGAGATTGATAGCAAAAGTAACAGCAGGTCTAACACTGTTAATTAATGGCATATATTTTATCATTTCGATCATCATATAATTTATGTAATTATTGTTGCATGCTAGATGTAACATAAAAATTTGGTAAAAATATATATATCATACAATTACACAAAATCCATGGTTATTTCCACAGCAAAGAAGTAAGTATGGCTCGCTTATGCACTATATCAAGTCCTACTGTTTAGACGATAGTCCGGAAGGGAAATAGGCAAATGAATGAAATTTGTATTCAAACGTAATCACGTCTTGATTAGGTTCCCAATTCTGGAAACATTGATAAAAACGCGCTCACAACTCATAGCGCCATTGTTCGTAAAGATATCCGAATATCCATCAATGTCGACATTGCGAACACAGCCATGGTTGAGATGGCCAGAAAGGTGTTAATCTTAAGAAACGTTTAATTATCCCTAACAACTGATCGCCGCTATTATACACATTTATCTACGAACCTTATTTCAGCGAATGAGCAAGGCAAGGGCAAAAATCGGCGATTGAAAGAATGATGTCTCATTATGTTGTGGCCGTTGTAAGGTCCGAAGCTAACGACGTTTTATCGTATTCGAGAAAATAGATTGTATTTACTTTAGCAAACCCAATTCAGGTTCATCGAATAACGTTATGTACGGCCAAGAGTGAGATTAACCGTATAATGATTTTTTTGGATGCCTCCCTTACCGCCCCCCCCCTTCCCACACACTCTCGTTTCCTCGTTTCCATTCGCTCAACAGTAGGCAAAACGGCGCATAAAGAAAAACAAGGGCGAGTTTTATCGGCAGCGGAATGACGCTGAATAAGCATTCAAAGAACATCGAATAGTAAACAAATCCAGCTGTTGTCGAGCGGGGGAATATACAAACAAGCATCGATATCGCTAAATTCAATAAACGACCCAGTTTAGCTAATACATGCAGGGACACGTTTCGAGTTAGTGTCCGTCATATTGAATGAAATTAAACAGTCCGATACAAGGGCTTTGCCAATGATTACGAATTAGCCATGGTATGGCCTGGACTTTTATTCGAACTATTGGTGACTGACACGTATTTCAATTGAGCCTTTATCGGTCCAAATTAGATATGTTGCCATACTGCAGCCCACTAGCAATCGTTGTAGACCGTTCTGGAACAGCTTCCAGTTGACAAAACCCACAAGGCTGATATCAAAGAAGGTAATTTATGCAGCTACTGTAATTACAGGCGAGGCTTTCCAATGCTAACGCATCTTTCCCCATAGAAATTAAGGCGATTTACCTGGGTATGTTCTATAGATTAAACGTCGTTGTTTTCATTTCGGATTCCCTCTCGAACCTGTTGGCAAACGTAGGAAATCATTTGGGTAAGATGAACGTTTTAGACATGCACCTTTTTTTTTGTGGAATCGTACATATGATATATAACAGCTGTTCAGAAGTATGCAAAATATTCATTGCCTTTAGTCGTTACCCTCGGCATAAACATATAAGAATGTCGAAAAGAGACATGTTTCAGCGTGTCGACTGCTGAGTGTGTTTCTTTTCACCTGGGTTGGTGGCATGGAGATGACCTATTACATGCTTGCATAATCTATCAACTTTATCCTCATAAGCATTTAACTAAAAGTATAATTACTGGTGCATTCGAAATTGGAACACATAGTTTTTAGCTAATGGGTTGCACTTGGTTTTGCTTTTTCTGCTGACTCATTAATCAACATACTTTAATTTTCTATATATAGCCACGCTGTTCAAGATCTCGTAATGGTTTAAATGCCATAAATGAAGACACACTATGAAATGAACACATATTTCTACAACACATTTTCTGGCGAAACGATTAAGGAAACTTCTTAGGATTTGTGTACGCCGTATTTCATATGACCCTTGTCCGCGCATTATTATGTTGTCGGAAATAGCCAAGGAAGTGACAATATGCAGACGAACTAAATTGCAAATACAAATATAAGGATGAAAATATTCAAAGTGAGGCAATTTTACAATCATTTTCAAAGCAGTGAATTGAAAATCTTTTCAATTTTTCAAACATCAAAACATCTTCATAGGTTTTGTTCTCTTATTGCAACGATGTGCATCACAAACTACGTGCTAAATGTATTCTTGTCAAATACCTATATTTTATCTACCCAATTTATGACAATGTCATGGTAATACAATACGTCTCTGTGGCAATAACATTTTGTGTAGACCATGTCAAAGCTATCGAGTTAAAAGACGAGGTTCCTGGCGCTAGCATCTAAAATTTGTTTTGACGCATTATTTACATGTTGCCCTTAGGCACATTGCATTAACAATACAAGGAGGTGTTTCGGCAATGATCATATTAGTTCTCCATTCGGAAGCCTGATCACTCATGACCAAGTACACATAGAAGAGGGTCGTGTCGTTCAGTGGATGTTAGACAATCTGGAAGATAAGGGTCGTAGCTAGACTTTATCTGTGGTTTCCTTTATTGCTTATGCAGATACATGCAGAAATCCTAACATTCCGCATTAAGCTAAACCATCGAATATATCAATTGTATGTCATTAACTTCCTCATTTGCGAATCCTCCAACAGAATTTATGATTATCTTTATATCACAACCCCGTGAATCACAATGTAGTTGTGTTGTTGGTGACGTAATGCACAAGTCTTGGAACTGACTAAAACGGTTTATTTATTTGGCAATCTCGAAACTTCTTTGCAATTCAGTTAACGTTACCTTAGCAGAATGTCAGAAGAAGCAGATATAAGAAAGTAGATAACGTTTATGTTATATAAGCAAGACGGGAATTGCCCTTATTGGCTTGAGAGTAGTTCCTGTGCATTCACCCACTGCCATATTATTAGGTACTGAAAAAAACACTGAACGATTTTCCTTGGCCACGCATAGGTGGGGAGGGGTTAATTTTGTCATACTTAAACTTAAATAAATATTACGTTATCGGTGGAAAAGTGGCCAACTGACAACCGGATAAATAGCTTATATGGTCAGATGCATCACCTCTACAAGAGAATCCAAACAGGATATCTACATCCACACGGGGACTGAAATGCTGAAATTGTCCAGATGCCTGCGACTAATGGAAGGGCACAATGGAAGACGCAAACAGAGCTTCTCCAATGACATAGGTCAATCATATTAGTTGTGGAATTATAGAATTACATTACACATTACCAAGAACAATAAACTATTGTCGTAAATTTTATTACGGACAAAAGTAAACCTATTACGCCCTAATGACACGTTATTGGGACAAGGCGTTTTTTGTATCACCGTATAGTGAACCAAATCATTCATTGAGGATAAGAAATATAAATGTCTTATCATATAATAGCAGGCCCTAAATATCTGCATGTTAGTGTCTGCAATGACTTTAAAATATGCAGTTGCATATTGCATGCATGGAGATCACTGTAAAATTGCCATGCTGTTGATCATTTTATTGCATCTTTGATTTACCACATGCTCGGCCGATATATACAGTAAAAGATCGCTGTGAGTTGAGTCATATAACATGAAAAACGTAAGAAATCGTGCTCATGTGTGGATTGCAGTAGTTATAGTGTGAGGTTCTGTTTGACCCTGTTTTGTCTTGACACCTCAAAACATAAAACAGTCCGCATACTCTTTATAGAGCAGAGTCATTAAGAGTTTATTAGGATATTGTAGGCATATTTATTGCGACAGAGTACGTGTACAAGATCGACGTGACGATTTGACCATTATTACCAACCAAAATAATTGCGACTATTCGTTTATACAGTAAAGTGTGTAAAACCTTGAAAAGCAGTGATGTATACGCATGAAGGAGCCAAGTTTGTTATTTTATGTGCCTACGGTTCTACTGCAAGATGCGGTCATTTGACAGAATGAGCATTTTGGGCTGTTATTCTGAGTTGTCTCAAATACCAGTTTAATATTCCTTTCAATCGCTTGTCATTTTAAAGCACTATTTATCATCACATCCACAATCTACAGGGGCAAGCGTATCGGCAATTGTCTTCTCCATTTACTCAAAATCATTCAGTGGCACATTATCAGAGGTGAAAATCCTTATGTTGCATGGAACTGTTGTTTGGTAGCCGGCGTTCAAGGCACTTGTTTATATATTCTGAACTGTGCGCAACAATTGTGGTGGTAATGCCGTAGCTGAGCCCATTAGATGTAAGTCCCAGTAGACGTTGCATAAAGTCAATGCACTTCAAAGCACTCTCAGAGGAAAGGTGATGAAAGCCGGGCAGTTGGATATGACAGACACGGGCACTCTAAACAAACGCTGTTCTATAAAACAGAATTGCTTCCTGGGCTTTACAAAGAGTCCGGTATGGTTCATTGCCCATTCGAAGCATGCATATGATAATCTCCGGTGAAAAGCGTGAAGGGCAACAGTGCAAATGTGGTTTATATTGGAATACTGCATTGTAATTGATTCAACGTAGCGTATGATAAAGCACAATATAGTGGTGCATGAAGCTAGGTATAAAACTGACTAATTGATGCAGGAGACCTAACACAAATAAGAGCCTATCATTGTGGTGGGGAACATACTATTCCTAGAACCTTTGTGTTTGTGTATGTTTACGTAAAGGGGAAAAGAAAAATCTGTTCACGCCAGTTAAAACACGCGTTGGTTGGTAAGATAAGACAGCGCTACATGATAGACAAAATAAATCCTCTCTTTGTACGCAATGTCAACTAAGTCAACTGGTCACGATGACTATCGGACTTTGGTGGTTTCGTCATCGTGCTTTGGACCATAAGTATACTGAATTAGAAATAAGAACACATTGTGAATTCAAAATGTCAGTTCTTTATTTGGTTATAACTAAGGCTACTCGAAACTGATCCTTCTAGTAAATACTAGTATAAAAGATCTCCCCAAAGCTTTATATGAAGTGGACAATGGTTTGACATCCCAGTGTTGTCTTCTAATATGTGTCGCATATTTTTGATGCCAAGCCGCCTGTATTTTGCTTCCAAAATTAAACTTTGGGAGCCCAAGCAATATTCGTATAGGCTTCACATCTTAAAGGCATCATTTTGCTTGTGTAGATCTGTGCGGTCAAGCACGTGGAATAAAGCAAGCATAAAATGAGTAAAGTATGGATTCTGTATGGGAGCGGTCACCAACGAGTGTGCCGTGATCGGGAGAGCAGAGCCTTTAAGTTATTACTCACCGATAATGAGTCTCCCAAATAACGGAAGTTGGTATTTAGCGAGGTAAAAATAGCATTGGAGCGAGACCAGGGGCCGTATCCATACAGAATCTTAACTTGAGTCATCTTAACTTGAGTCGGCGTGCTAAGCTGAGTCCGCGAACTCAGGCGTATCCACAAAGCCAATTGTTAGCGAACTCAGCTGAGACCGCCAGCTCAGGGCTGGCAAACAGCCAAAAAAGATTAGTGGCTATAATTGTTCACATGTACCATCGCGATCATAGTTTGTGTCTTACAGGAAAAGGGAACAATATGCTATTATGCGTTCATCAGACTGAAAATGGAATAAAATGGCGAAGAATGATCGATTTAGACGACGGAAATTAAGTAGTTTAGTCTGACTCTTTTATATAATCATATAGTCTAGACCAACCGTCGTTATCGTTTATCAAAACAAAGTCAATAGCCTTAAAACCGGTTGCTTATGAATATGTTATTCAATCAGACCGTACAATGTTATATGATATCAAGTATAATATACGGTGCAGCCCTTGGCCACGAGTTTCAACAGCACATAGTCTTGGCACTCCGATCTACGGCTTTGTTTAAGTTGTTATCCATGAACGTGACCACAACACCAACGGCACGATGAACCATTGTTTCTTATGGAGACAATTTACACACTTACTAGGTCTTATAATCGGCAATATATTCACGGCTAATCCACACGATTGAGAAATAATTCCATCAACCATGCTTGCACTAATAACATTATTATTCCGCGATAAATATAAATACTCCTTGTTGAGTTTTGTTGTTTGACAGTCCGTTGGAATTCAGGCCTTACTGGGTCACTGCGCGTCATTAGTCTATGACGTTTCTTTGTCTTTGACGCATAAAACGGAGTTTTTTTTATCGCTTGGCTTGGTGCCTGCTTTCCTAATATTCAATAATACTAAATGTGAATCTTGGCGCCGTTGTTCTTATTGTGAAGTTAAAGAAAATTTACTGTAACATGACAAATCATGAATAATTGCGTTATTGATATAGAAACTCCCACCCACTATGATTATTCCACAAACCATTCCTAATTCAAATCTACTGTAAGCAAACTCGCTCTTTGGTAGACCCACAAACACTGTCCGAAGCGTTTGCGAAGAATTCCCCGCTTTGTTTTTACAAAAACAGCCTGCGGCGTGAATAATTTAAATATCCCGATAATAATTGGTGTGTCATTAAAAACGAACGGCTGATTATGTTTTGGTTCATTTTAAGAACATTCATGTTCTTATTCATATCTGTGAAAGCATTTTCCTGGAAATATTAACGTTGGACCGCCATTGTTAAGTTTGAGCTAGCGAACTTAAGTCAGCTACCTAGCTGACTCAGAGTTGAGCACGCTAGGAGACTTAAGATTCTTTATGGATACGGTTAAGACGGCCAGCTCAGCTTGCCGTCTCAAAAACCTGAATTTGCGGACTTAAGTTTCTTTATGGATACGGCCCCTGGTCTCTTGAGAGAGACGCGATTATTTTTTGTCACTTTTTTTTTAGCATTGATCAATCTTAGTATTACCCATATATGCGGACTAATATCAGGATGGTTTCATTCGCTGGCTATATATGCACATACGGTTTGTACTATATATTAGAAGTGACGAAGAGATTCCTCCAATGTCACGTACACATTCCAATTTTCTATGTGTAATGATATCAGTTTATACCCAGTTATAATGTTACTTGGTATAATATTGCTTTGTATTCAAAATTGCTATCACATACATATCAATCATTACAAACAGCACTAGGTGGAAAAGCTATGAATATAATCTGTAAATTCTCGTAATAGAATGCAACAGGCATTCGGGGTAGATTTGTCTGTTTTAGTATATGCAATAACCGTTGATTAATTGAACTATTCTGACATGCGGTATAGCTAAAAGAGGGAGAACAGACAGCACCGACACTATGCAAAGGAAGCCGGGGTAAAGGAATCAATTATTTGCTGATGTTTATCAAATGTATCAAAATATTACAGTATATAGGCAGCAAAACATATCCGAAACCTTTGAACATACATTCATATTTATAGGGAATCGCAAACATATGCTTTCCGTTTGTACTTAAAAACAAACGCAATATCAACACTGCGCAGACAAGGTATAATTAGACCAGTGCCGTTCCATTAATTACTGATGACAAGCATAGACTTTAATGAGCATTAAGGAGGTTGTTGATCCTAAATAAGCAACTACCTATCATCCTCGCCGCTAACATCCAGCTGCGTGTTAATCCCCACGACGATGGCGGTGTAATAAATGCTCAACAAGTAGCATGAAGACACGAGCAAACATTTCAACTGTAATTGACCTTATATACGCTTCGTGTTTTCTCTCCGTGACAATATTTTATAGCCTATGGCGATTATTCTATCACACTTTTTAATTGTTTAAAAATAAAAGTCGTCTTTGAGATCAATCTATAGCACTATTGTGATGTTACCTGGTTGGAAGGTACAAATCAGCTTACCCTAATACATGAATGCAACCAACATGGCATTCATGACGTAACTGATTCCTTGCAGATGCGTTGATAATGTATGTAAAGGCGTTGATTGGGATTTGATAAGTACCAGGAGAGTGTTATAGGATGTATGTACATTCATAAGATACATGTGCAGAAACTATTAGACTGCTGCAAATGGGCAGAGGTTGGTAATGAATGCAGGATTCGATTCATTTGCGCGTCTTGGATCATTCACGTCGTTTACTTGTCGTAAGCATATTTTTATACATATGTTCAACACCCGTTCCCAAGGTAATTGTTTCGATGATTAAGAAAGGTTACCGAGTTTTCTAAATAACGAGTAAGGGCTAGAATAATTTCATCAACCGGGATAAACGATGAAATACGAAAAAACAATGAAATCGTGACAAATCAAGTGCAATAGCCCACCTGACACAAACATTACCTCTGCCCCTTGAATCAGACGAAATACCATCCAACCGAGTTCGAAAATAGAATTCTGCTGCTCAGTCGCACGATATTTATTCACATATGTTGACTCACCTGCCAATTTTCTTGCTATACGTTGCATATATATATATATATATATATATATAGAGATATATATATATATATATATATATATATATATATATATATATATAGATATATATATATATATATATATATATATAGATAGAGATATATATATATAGAGAGAGATATAGAGATATATATATAGATATATATATATAGATATATATATCCCTCTCTCTTTTCTCTATATATTTTTCTATATCTCTTTTATCTCTCTATATCCCTCTATATATATCTCTATATCTGAATAAGTATCTATAAATCTCTGTCTCTCTCTCTCTATATGTCTCTCTCTATATGTATCTGTCTCCGTCTATATATATCTCTCCCTATATATCTCTCTCTGCGTATCTCTCTCTCCCATATATATCTCTCTCTATAAATATGATGATATCTCTATTCATATGTCTGTATATCTCTCTACATATCTCTCTATATATATATATATATATATTTATCGTTATATATATTTATATATATACATATATCTATCTCTAAACATATGTATATATATATGTCTCTATATATACATATATATATACATATATATATACATATATATATATACATGCACATATATATATAAACATATATATACATATATATATACATATATATATGTATTTATATATATCTATGTGTATATATGTATTATATGTATATATATAATTATATATATGTATATATATATATATAAATATACAATAAGTAAGTTATTACTGAAGCTTGGATCTTCTATGTGATATAATCACGGGTGGCAGAGGATGATAATAAGCAGCAGACGCACTGAACCAACAAACCTCAATGTATAACAATGTACATAATGAAAACACTGCTAATGATTGTTATATAGAATTACGCGCAAAAGCAAATAGGATATTTTCATCAGCAAGAACAATCTCTTTGGCATACAGACTTAGTTCTGTCAGGTAAATTTTGACGTGGCGTCATGAGCCAACAAGGCGTGGCTTGTTCTGACTTCGTAGCAAAAGCTTAGCATAGATCGCTTTGATCTGATAGTTCAGTGTATGGTTCTAGCAAGGGTGATTGACATTATTGTTTAGGTGAATGAAATTGAATGACTGAAAAAACGTAAACCTCATAAACGTACATAAATGTAGTCGCACGTGAATTATATATTGCCATAACAGCGCGAAAGTGGATGCGACTGTCATCAAGATCAACGTCCGGTATGTTGTTACCATTTAGTAAGCAGGATTCATCTTGCCAGCAGCACCCGTGAGCACATTGATGGAAATCACGGATCCAGCTAACCAACCTGCTATTTCATAATTTCACCAGCTACGTGCTTAAAAAAGGAACAATAACAAATCGTTATTATTGCATTGATAATATTCACAAATATAGCCTTTCACTATTGAGCTTTTAAACACAGACAGGATGAACGTCAAATAGTCATATGTTGGTCAAAACCGGTTCTTTGTTTTAATTTGATCAGTGTAAGGTCATCCACTGTGAGTAATATCAATACTAATGCTCAATATACCGACCAACGTGTATTGTACCCTCATAGTCAGAGGATAGGTAAACAATGATCGTTTGACATCCGTTTGCTTGGGCAAGTAAGGACCAATATCCTTCGACGTAGTTCACAGCGCAGTATAACGATGCAGGAGCATTCAATGTTCTGAAGTGTAAAGAAGCGTTAATTTTCAAATTTTGGTTAATAGTACCGAAGAACGTTATGCTACACTTTCCATCATGCTACCCCAGCTTGACGGCAGTCAACGGCAAGTGCTAAGATAATACCAGCAAACCACTACGTAAATGCAAACACGATGTGCAAACGAGATGCATTTACTTCTTTTAAGTCTCAGTAATAATGCACCAAGTTTGCTGCATAAAACGTACGGTTAATTGTTGGGATCAAGTAATATTTGTGCACCTCATGGCAGATAGCAGAAATGACCATATTCATAGTTCCTAATATATCAGTCGTGCGGCTTACATTGTTCCAGTAAACATTTCATAATGTGTTCTACTCCCAAGCTCGTTCATAAAGCCAATGATTATTTTCATTTAATTCTTTTCATTAAAAAGAGGATGATAAAGCTTTCGTTTTGTGTATAAATTTGATAATGATGGCTCTCACATATGGCAGTTCGCACAGATAAACCTAAATCTTAACAATTATGTGTATTAATGCGGCTTTAATTGTGTTCGGAGATAAATAGCACACTCGCAAAACGTTGTCACAAAACGGCCGTTCTTCAAACTTTAGTGATGAAGCAGCCTATTGCGGTAAACGAACTACAGGAACATGATATGCGTTCATGCAGAGAAACATTCACTAACAACAATGGGTTGTTGTCAGTGATGTCGTTATTTTCAATAAAACACTCAAATACACTCCTCAGTTCAGTAAAGATGATGATGTTTACTTATCAGTGGGTCCATAAGAAGTTTTAATTTGCAACATAAACGTCAATCGCTGAATCTTTGCACGCGAAATGTTGTCAGTCGTTTGTACAGTTACAATTGTAATGCAGCCTGTCGTTAAGTCAAAGGTCCTCATGTATAATAACTTCCATCTATATATTCACCAGCGCTTGTGACTCAACCGATACATCAAAAATATAAGTATTCATATCAAACATTCATTTTCAAGGCCACTTAATATATTGAGTCTTTCGCAATCACAAGTTATACATCAGATAAGCGAAGCGATAAAGAACAGCCTATTGGTAAGATTGTGTACCTGTTTCACGCAAGTCATCTTGTTGCTGGTGATGTGACTACCCCCTCACACGCTTGCAATATTGCTCATGGCCGACCCGAGCCAGTAAAAAAACCCAACGTAGCGTGTATTCTTACATAAATCCGTTAATTATCATCCGGAAGACGACGCCCATCTGACCTAGATAACACACAATCGATCTCCAACACCCACGTAACAACACAAGTGGTGGGCAGCAATTTTCACACCATTGACGTCAATAAATGTCCTTTTCGTGGAAAGCAAAACTCAAACATTAAATCATCATAACATAGTTGTGATGCTATACATATTATCACAAACATGGGAGGAGGTATCTGTAACTTTCCAACAATATAATATATCAGAAACTACTATTGAACCTATTGAAATAACAAAATCACCTATTGACTGCAAATGTTAACAATGATTAGACACTGCGGACCATTCCAAATGTCTTCTGAGTACTAAGTACCATATATATATATATATATATATATATAGAGATATAGAGATATATATAGATATATATATATATATAGATATAGATATAGAGATAGAGATATATAGATATAGAGATATATATATAGAGAAAGAGAGATCTATAGAGGATAGAGATAGAGAGATAAAAGAGAGAAATAGAGAGAGATATATAGATATATAGATGACTCTATCTCTAAATGGATATATATATATATCTCTCTATATAGATATATATTTCTCTCTGTCTCTATCTATGTGTGTCCCTCTATATATCTATATCTATATATCTATATTTATCTCTATATCTCTATATATCTATATATATCTCTCATATCTATATCTATATATATATAATATATATCTATATCTCTATATATATATATAGTCTATATATCTATCTATATATCTCTATCTATCCTCTCGCTATGATCTATGGAATCCATCTCTATACATATGATGTCTCTCCCTCTCTCTCCAGATCTCTCTATTAATGTGATTGTATCTCTCTCTTATAAATAGCCATATATCGTCAATTGCCTTATTGTATCGCCCAATCACTACCGAGCAGCTTCAATGACTATTTAATATATTTATGATTGAATTTGCCGCCTTGTAAGGTATGTATAACGTGCTACCTCGTATGGTGTTCAGTCGTAAGATCACCAGTTAGAGCCACTTCTGTGGAGACCTGCATGCCTGGAGAGCCTCTCGTGACATTTTTGTAGATGTCACTTCCTTTGTGAAAAATTGGGACATCGGTCGATAATATTTAGTATTGCCACATGCATACTGTCTTATGAAGAGCCATCCAGGCTGCATCTAGACTGTAGGGTTAATTGTATATCTTGTTGTTCGTTTATAATTTTGTTATTGTATCGATATATGACGCGACTGGGAAATATATATATCCACGGCACCTGCTAATCTACTGCCTTATTCTATCAGTCCAACACGTCACTACCAAGCAGCTTCAATGACTATTTAATATATTTATGATTGATTTGCCGCCTTGTAAGGTATGTATAACGTGCTATCCTAAGAGTCGTATGGTGTATCAGTCGTAAGATCTCCAGTCTTTCAACTTCTGTGGAGACACAGCCACAGCATGAGCTGTGGAGACATCTTGTGACATTTTTGTGAAAAATTGGGACATCGGTCGATAATATTTAGTATTGCCACATGTATACTGTCTTCTGAAGAGCCATCCAGGCTACATCTAGACTAGGGTTATTTGTATATCTTGTTGTTCGTATATAATTTTGTTATTGTACCGATTTGACGCCATGACGCGACATGGGAAAAATTCTATCCACGGCACCTGCTAATCTAGTGGGCGACACAATCTATCAGTCAAACACGTCCACATAACATGATATCGTGATATTGGTGCTATTAATGGTCATCAAGATGATGACACCCACATAACCGTCTAATTTTAATCGTCTTACATGCTGCATTTACAGATAGTCAGATAACGAGCTTTTTGCAATGTGTACGACACAGCAACGTCTTAACATCACTACTTGAGTAGCGTATTTTGTTTTAAACAAAGCTATTTGTTTTATAGATTACCAGATCAAATCGACGCTAGTGATCGTATCCCTTGCATGGAAAAAGATAGCACCACTAATAAGAGAGGAGCTCATCTAACGGCTTTGCAACTCATATATGGCATGTAATTATGTAGAATCTACGCTACTTAATAGTTAACTGGCATAACCTTCACTGAATCGATAAATACCAATGTAAAGGCAACACATTTTGTTCTGTTGTAAATAGTTTGTGATACAACCGCAGCGTAAAATAATGGAAACGTTTACGTAAACCATGTGCCCACAATTATAAACACTATATGGCCACAATGGACCTAACAGAGGTTTACCAACGTAGAGAGCAGCGTGCAATATGTTCACAGCAAATGCGCACGTGACTGCAAATACATCGATACTGGAGTAATGCAGAAATTGTGCTTATCTCTTGCAACCGACGAATACGTGTATTGTATTAATAGATCACATAAACGTCGTCGTTCAACAGACAGTTATGTACGCACAATAAAATGGGATGACAATAAAGATCACGGTATAAATTGCAACCGACAGAGGCAATTCTGCGGAATTTCGTGACAGAAGCAAATGCCATCATGCCTTTATTAAATTTGTAACATTTATAGCCGTGTTAATTATTGTGCGAAAAGATTTTATTCTCCAGGTTGATATAAATTTACCTGACATATTTGTAAACCAACCTAAATATCTTATCAGCGATATGGTAGTCAATGCCCACAATCTATTCTTGCTCAAGACGAGATTTCAGTAGCACAACAGCTTGGCTGATAACAGAAACGGCCAGTACCTATAACCGGTTTAACTCTGGGATGTAGTCGTCAGCTGATGAATGATTTATGTGGACAATATGTGGCAAGACATATTGCATTAATGTGGTTCACCTAGGTCATGTATCACTTTATGTTCCAACTTGCAATGAATGCAAATGATGCAGTTGGCCAAAGTCTTCCATATAAGGCACTAAGATATGCCGTTATGAATAACAAACAGTTTTATAAAAGTAAACAGTAGCTTCTTGGGAAGGAACCACGTCATCACCCCTTCCATCCTAGCTATGACGTAAAAGAAGCATATGCAATCCACATCGATGCATAGACCTTCAGGCTACTAGGTATTATGACACGAGGCTCATGTTAAAACGCACAATGTGAGAGTTAGTGTGGTCGTTTTAGTTATGGTAACGTTATTGTTTCAGAATCTGTATAATTAAGACAAACATAGGAAGCATACCATTCGCATAAAAGATGTACAAACCGACGCCTATTCTTGGCGGCACATAAGCGCTTACAATAATTGAGAATATATTATAACATTTTATGTCAACCGTAGTCGAAACAATGTTGCAATGTGTACGACAAAGCAGCGTCTTAACATCACTACGTGAATAGCGTATTTTGTTTTAAACAAAGCTATTTCTTTTATAGATTACCAGATGATATAACCTATAGTAAAGAATGATATTGAAGGAGCATGGAGCATGTCGGCGCCATTGTGAACATCATTTACGCATTGTTAGTGCTGCAATCCTAAACCTGTAGTACATTAGAGTGCGGCAGATATGATGATTAATGTTCGTATGTGTACGATTTAGTTCAGACCAGTGTGACGACAAATATCAGTAACTTCCTTGATGGAAGATAATATCAGATAATATATACTTACGACCTGATATGGCATTATAACAAGGAAAATAAGCCCAGTGCACGGATATAGCTACCTAACCACTTGAAGATATTTTTTGTTTTCCCTTATATATCTGACAAAATAACAGCCAGCTCAGTCAGCAGATGGCCATATATTATCTTAATGACGCTGTGTTAATGAATTATCATGCTTGGCTTGTTGACGGACACATGTAACACTTTATCGGTCATTTACGACATAGTTATAAAACCAAAATGGTTGGCGGGATCGTAGATTATGTGTGCAAATAGTTCCTGAAAAGTTTAGAGTAAAAGCCTTCGCAAATTAGTTATTCCTTGTAACTATCTCATATTTGTGTTCGAGAAATATACGAATTAAAAGGATGGTCGATTTCTTAGCACGTTGTCAGGCTCTTGACGTCAATAATGCAGCCACATGCGATAACTGCACAGTTTTACGATATAAAGCTTGGGGGAAAAACAACGCTCGAAATAACAAATCAATGTTGACCAGTTCTCCGGGACCGCCTTACCTGGTGTGTCGAATGTATCCAATTAGTGCTCCCTTTATACCTCACAATGTCGCAATTTAAGGACACCACGGCTTCTACGTCAGTATACGGTCTTTTTGTTGTGCGTATTGGTGGTGGCGATTTCACATAACTGCTCACACCCTTTGTCATTCTTTAGCCACCTCCAAGAGCGTTTTGTTTGTACGCCGTATGGCGACCACATTAGATCAGAGGTTCGTCACATCTAACGCAATACGTTAAAGCCTGATGACATCCTTGAAATCAACTACGGCAATTATGCGTGGTCATCCAAAATCAAGATGAACACAGGACCCCATGCGTGGTTTGGTCGATGATCTCAAGGTACTTCACCTCTACTCGGTACATATAACAGCAATAGACAGCAAAGCAGCATAATGCACATACAGCAGGATTAAAGAGAAGCTTTGTCCGCTAATGTACTTTTTCCATGGCTGGCATCATTGTTTACCAATCAGCCTTCATACCGCATTACAGTATGCGTTTCAAACGCTAGACCCGACTCACAAGCCATTTTAATCTCATGCTGCCCTACCCCCTCTACCCCGAATAATACAACTACACGAGTGTACTCTTCTGCATAGGTCCTATATTCATTTCAAATGCATATTGAGAAGAAATAAGCATTTAAGCCTATAAGCTTCGTATTACATCAAGCCTCCATCACTTTACTACTTGTTTATTTGTCACGGTATGTTATTCTGAATCTGCAACACTAAGAACCTCCCTCATATATTTTCTCTCGGAAATAACGTTTCTGTCGTTGCATGCACAGTTGTATCTACGATGATACAATACCCTTTATCACCTATCGTGCCTTTACGTATTTACGATACACTTAACTAACTTCAGCCAATCCCAATTCATGTGATGATACGACATATAATTGCGGAAGAGCTACGCAATTACAGCGTATAATCGACCCTAGAGAGCATAAATTCGATTTCATTTTACCAACCATCTCTATTGATCCTCCTTCCACAGTTCGACGAGGTGTCGATGAGAGAGCCCGACTAATGATTACATCCGTTTTGCGCCATCTACCTTCACCAACAAGAATCATTAAATAACTCGCTTGTTGTGCAGTCAGGTCGATCAAATGCGGCAGTCATATGACAGTTTGACAATCTACGGTGATGTTCTACTGCTCTTGACGCTTTCGGCGGTTTAGCAATTGATGCAATCCCGTTTAGCACTTGCCTTTTGCAGCCTTTTTAGGGTATTATAGTACATAATATATTTCAGATTAGATGAATCAACCACTGCACAAGTAAATATATTGTGCATGTAATTATGATTTGTCATACCGCCAGGGCCCCATT
>CM067350.1:68675015-68790015 GCA_034190875.2 Urechis unicinctus
CGACGCTTTGATCCGATTGTTCATCGGACGTTTCATGGCCATCAATCATAACTAAACAGGGTGACCGTCATTTGTGAAAGCTACTTCTTTTCACAACTCGACTGAAACATGCATTTGATTATTCTTTACTATGGCCAATCAATAGACTCATGGTAATGCCTCTCAGCAGTCATTTTCCAACTCTTCGAGCATTTGTTGTGTCACAAGTTCATAAACAGGGGAGCACTTTACACAACAGAAGTGAGATTTCTGCAATTAAGAGCCATTTTGACAGGAAACATGTCGATGCCAGAAGAAAAATTGCTTCTGCGAATAGTTTAAAGTTTGTAGTCAGGAATTGGTCCAACACCAAGACGTACAATGTTCGTCGCGCATTGCTTGTTATCGTCCGGTCGTAAATCAAGACCGTGACAATAATTGCTTGCTCATTACATATTGCAATGACGTTGGCTTAGCGTCAGATGACCTTGCCACTGAGAGTGACAAGATTTATGGCACCAGTTCTGGATCCCATTATCATCCTCGTCCAACCATTACACACATAATAACTATTCTGAATATGGGTCATTTTGCCATTTTCATATGCATATTGGAACTTTAACTTAGTCAACAGGGATCAGACACTGATTGTTTTTGATTTTAGGTTTATTGTGTTAATATTGCCGTCATTGGAAGCCCTCGTGATTGCATAGGGGTTTTCTACACATTATATCCACGGTGTACTGCGTGTTAACCTCATGTCCCATCCTTACTATTCGGCCAGGCTCGTACCTGTCCTGTTTGTTTGCCGCTACAGTCTGAAGCCAGATCATCAATGCATCCTCTATATGTTTGCAGCACAAAATAAATCTACAGAGCTCCCCCCGTTCGCTGTTAAAGAGATATATGCTTGTCTGCAATGTGGCCTTTACTTAGTGCTCGTTCTCTATTATTATTCCTAGTCCCATTTATGCGAAATGGCCCTTGAGCTTCGACATAATTGCAAGGTTTTCTATCAATCCTCTCATATAGGCCAACCGGTTCTTTAAGATCTGTTGAATCATTCTGCTTCTGTACTTCGACATGCGACTTTGTTTTGAAATCTTTATGTATCGATACTTGGTGTCTCGAACGTTTAAATGGTCTAACTATGCTTTTATCAGCGTCCCTGATGTCATTGTCCCCTCAGTTCCGCAAAGCAGAAGCCGTATCCGAAAACACTCCACGCAGCGTGCAATAGGCATAAAAACCTCTCTACGTTTTACCTGTAGCCTGCTTTGGTATTGCAAAACCGATATGTTTCCCTTAGAGCTCTATAAGCAAACTATTTTAATTTTATTGAATCAAATAATTGGTCGATGAGCATTTTGCGTGGGGCCTATCTATGACACTGCCAGACGCGTGTGATCTATATAGATAAGCGATCGGATAATTACTATAGGAAGAGTAATAGTGTTATTTAGTTGATGCATATAACATGGAAGCGCATATGGCCACCAAGTTTCAGTCGTTTTGCACTTTGCACTTTTAGTTAGGTGTCCCTGAGGTGTTCATTATCTACATTGCTTCGATTAAAAACATATGCCTTATAATTTGTGGAATTTGGATCGACCGTTTGATACTTTTGCTCCCTATAGTCCATTTGCTGACTGCAACACGGAAAACACATGCAACAAATTAATCTGTAGCAGTGGCTATTCAAGTGGCAGCACTCGAAGAACAGCAAAGAAAGTTATGACCAGCAGACGGTCAGTGTTAAGTTGAGTGGTGTGGAATTAGGTACTGCGTGGTGTGAACATATGGAAGTTAAATATAGTAACACAGTTGACTTATGATGAGCTAAATAATCGACCATCAAAGTCAACAAATGCAGTAATTGCACAAAGAAAATAAGCTTAATGTTTATAACGCATGAATCAGGATGTGAATCGACTACCGACTACATAATCAATACACAAGTTATGTACGTGTCGAGGCAATTGGTATAATTTTGCTATGGTAAGTTTACCTTATCGAAATTGTCGTAAATTCCCATGTGCCTATAAACAATAATGTAGTAATGTCTTTGATGCACAAATATTTCACCTTCGAGGCAAACACAATAATATTTGCATACTCATTCGCCGCAGTGCGGCAGATTATGATAATCCAATGACAAGACAGTATACCATATATGTTGCTGATTGACTAACAATGAAGCAAAGGAATGGTTGTCAAAATGAGAACCACATGATAGTCAGTTATAAAATCTGTGCGCTACCGTTCAATCAAAGTCAAAGACATTTTTATAGTCTTGTGAGATAAGTCAATAAATATAAACGTATATAATAAGACATGGATTTACTTGACTTGAACTTTTTGTTTACGTCCCCCGCCTTGGTGCGCAATGTGGAATGTCGAGTTGCGCAATCGATGTAGCATTGTGGCCCTGCGTCTACTACTTTGGTTCATGCTAAGGCAAAATAAGCTTGCAAGGCTAGTAGAATGTTCTATATCATGGATTTGCTTGTCATGTGGAAAACTTTGTTCCGTTCCGTTGTTTGGGATAATATATCAAAATTGAGAAGTATCTAAATTACAGGCCAATCGCGCTATACTTTGCTACTAAATATATTGCTTTCTATTGATTATATGTGAATGGTTCTTTCTTTGAGCATGTCAATGTTTCGACCGAACGGTGTGGATACAAACGAACAAAGTAGCACAAATGTGATGGTAGTTGATCATGAGTCACTTTGGTACACAAACTGATTAAGCGAGGGGGTTTTGTTCCAAATAAACAGACTCACTATAGAGCTTTGTACTTCCCTTTTTCAGAATCGCAATCATTAACTCAATTGCATGAAAATATCCTTTAAGCAGTACTAACGCAAGTATGAGAATAGGCCGGACGTCAGGGAGAGTCCACTATCTTGCAGAGATCAGTAAAAGGATCAAGAGCAACACACCAGAGTTGACCCTCAAATGAAGCATCATCGAGCATTGAACTATAATGCTAGCATAATGGATATTTGCTGTCAATTAGAAAGGTATCTCAACGAAGTTACTTTGTTAAAAACGTCGCTTATGCGATTTACAAAGACGTTCGATAATGTTTTAACCATTTCTGCCTGATTGGGTTGAGTCATTTACATTGTCTCTTCCATTGTTCTTCTGTTGTTGTCAGCCTTGTCCACGTTTTTAAATCTCGATCCTGTTTCATGTTTTGTGGATCTGGAACACAAAACCGATTAGATTGGTGCACACAGAGCCCTCATGGCCGGAAGTATAAAGTGGGGGTTGGTTAAACACATCAACAAATCGAGGCAAATCGAATGGTCACTCACAGTACTTCCAAATTATGAAACATTAAAAGAAACCATATATTCTGTTGAATGAATGCTGATGGTGAAACTCAACAAAGTAAATTGCTAAATGATATTATGTAATGGTACATTCAAGAATAACACGATATAAAGGTCATTTGCCATCACAAATCTCAACTCTGTTCTTTTCCTTTTGATGAGCAGTAATTGCAGGGATGCAAATTAATAGGCATCTTAGCTATGATGCTACTTAGTAGCTGTTGATAATGATGTTTGTGTTTGTTGCGTTATGGAGTTTAGTAAAGGATTGGTCATGATTACACCTTTATGCAGTTAATCTCAGATGGACTGCATGGTGTGAACAGACAAGCAACAAATGTAATGAACACCCAAATCGTATATTTCAAGCTTGTTGTCTAGAGCTTACGCAAGTGAATGCAACATGATGTCCTAGGGGTACTGCGTAATATGCAAATGTGGTACGTTAATCGATGGATAGGACTATTGTTCCATTCACAAGACACATGCATCGAGTCCGAAACCTGAAGCATCTTTACACAGAATTTTGAGGTTTGGGTTTTTAAGATAACTCGGATTATACATCCTGACAACACATTCGTATGTCAATGAGCATATAGGGTGTATCGCGCTTTTCCCACTCGATGTGCACATTGGTAGCTTTGTCATTATTTCGACAAGGTTGCATGTAAATGTATCCAATAACCCACGTTAAAGCCCACCAAGTCCGTACACTACATCAGCTGTTGTTTAAATCTTTTCTTTTGTCATTGCTGGAATCTTTTCTTTTAAAAACGGTATTTAGTCGATTCGCTGGAATAAACATTAATTGTGATAGACAAGAATCATTACTAAAAACGGTATTTAGGGAATCGATTCGTAACTAGTACATAGATTATTAAGTCTAATTTTGTAAATGGCTGCATTAGCATTTCTGTCCATAAGTAACTCGTCTATATTCAAAGTTTTCTCACGTTTAGAGCTGCTTTAGATGTGGATGTACTCCGGCTATCGTCTTTCGAATCGCTGGACAAACTTGATGAATCAACAAATCAACAACTCAACAACATTCCCACCCTAGAGCGCTTCGCACTTTAACGGCCTACAATATTGTGAGTGAATAGTTATTTGGTGCTTGTTTGACTGCATGTCGTCCATGATCAACGAGCAATTATTTCGTTTGCACTATAAGGCTTGTGCAGATTAATATCACTTTCACTTTAATATTACATGTCACAGGGTCAACTAGCATAGTGCAGGGCTACATTGACCAATATGAAGGGCATACCCATCGAATCTCTTCGCTGTAATCGGAAATGGATCTTTTGAGAACGTATAGACGTCTGACGTCACCACAAGATGCCACATTCAGCATACAACGCAATAACAAAAAGGCGGAGCTGTGTAACTGTAATAAGCGTGGCACCTCATTAGCTATTGATCCGGTCACATTTTTTAAGATCGATATGAAACTTACTTTTCTGATATATAACATGCACAGAGGCAGACGTAATAAAATAGCTTTCAAAGAGAGACTTGTTGATTCCTCTGTGCAATAATGTTGATGAACACAGACAAGGTTCCACGCGCCATACAGGTATTTTGTTGTGACCATCTTTAAAACCCTGAAGCTATGGCACTCAATGAATGTGACATCGCAGATACGCATCGCAATACATTTCTGTTCGACATTAAACGGATTCAAAACAAGCAAGGGAACCAAAGCCAGATCCTAATTATTCATAAAACATATCATTATTAGCGTTCTTGATTGGTATGGTATTATAAGCGGCGCAAATGAAGCTGAGTGATAGTCATGCGTTGCTTTTCAGGCTTGCCGTTATATTAGACAACTTGTGTTTACTTCACTCGGGCAATTACAGCACGAGTTTAAAAATCTAATTTTCGTCTGCAATGTTTGTTACTGCCGCTGCCATGAATTTGAAGCATGTGTTCACAATGAATCAATGATTTGACATTCTAAGCTTTGATGAAGGTCACAATGAACAAGGTTATGATGGCTTTGTCCTCGCTTGTGTCATTAATGATGGTTTTAGCGCTGATGTAAAGGGTTCAGCCATACCTGGCGACTAATTCATCGCAAATTAGGTTCAAAAGAGGCCTTTTCATGGCCATTGCTGCAAGTTAGAGGTTCAAGAAGCGGAGAAACAATAAGTGCTGTTCGATTATACAAGTTGTATCTACGTTTGTGGGCAACTGGTGATGGAGGGCAACCCAATATTAAACATGAAAACAATAATGTAAAAAGAATCACAAGCATTATTCAACGAGTTTCCAAAACAAACCACTATAGTTAGCATCACAGGGAGACTGATTTAGTTAGTTTTGGTTCTAGTCTTTGTGCCCAGGGCGGAAGTGCGATGTCGAATAAAGATACCACTCCTAATGAGACTACTTTGGATGTTGCTTGGTTTGCATGTAGGCTACAAGGCATACCTGTATAAGTTGCTGTTTGGCGATTGTTTTTTGATGAGATTACTAGATTAAATCCGATGAAAGGGGAAATTAAAGCTCTATCCGATAAAGCATAAAACACTGCTACAATCGTTTAAAGGCCACTAAAAGACTACCATGACCCAATGAGTAAGCGGCAGAAGAATCTTGGTTTCATCGGTTTATACGCAAGGGAGAATGTGAATTATTCGTCTACTGCTATAAATCACAGGTATATGCTTCTCTGGCTCCAAAACAGCGACATGCAGTCTTTCCATATCATAGCCCTTCCTTTGCTGGGTGCGGTACAAAAGTTACATTGGTTGGTGTAAGGTTGACAAGTTGAATGAATTGAAATGCATTAAGTTGGTAATGATCACCATGCAAGCCTTTGGGGTATGGGATACAGCTTCGCTATCTCCTGCGAGGCAAGGACATATATTTTACTTGATGGGCTGGCTAATACACTTGTAAGAAAATGAGGGATTTGAACAAGTGGACGACTAAATGCGATTGGAGCTGGTAAGCAGCTGTTGTGAAGAGCATTACGGTGCATTCGTGGGTTCGCGGGTATGTCCTTAAACAGCCACCTCCTTAGCAGCTGGTGAGGTCGTCACTCGCACTGCCATGTCCGGTATGTGCAGAGCTACTGTGGGTGTCGTGCTGGTGGTCTTTGGGAGCGAAGGTTGGATGTTTTGGATTTTTTCATGGGGGTGATGGGAATGCTGTAAGGTAATAAGTCGCATCCGTTCTTGGTGACATATATTGACAGTGAAATATATAGTACATTCTGCCTGATTTGCTTAAATGTCTCGAATATTTACATTTGAACATGGTATTGCTTATATATTGACAAATGTGAAATAATCTTTGCGAATTTTATTTTGCACATTCTGTCAGCTGCACTAAAAATGTTAATTTTTCGAATTACATTGCAGAATCGTGAGGTGTACTAACAATGAGGAATTACAAAAGTGACGCATCGGCAATCTTATTCAATCAACAAAGACAGTGGCCACATCATAAAGTAATGTTCAAGAGAAGATTAATGCGGATTGTGAAACTGCTGATATAGACCGCTGAGAGGGAATGACATTTTATTGTAAACATTATGCAGTTAAACATTGGAAATTGAATTTGATTGATGAATGCCTTTGTGAAAACCGCATTTTGTTCGAAATTACTGAACGATTTTTTGTTTTAATCTTGATTAGTGAGCTGTTCTTGCTGAATATAAGCATCCCCTTCCACTGCAAATTTCTTCCTTATCGTTCGTTAAATAAGTCTGGATTTTCAATGTATCTTTATCGCTAATCTACCTGATTCTAAAACCGTAAGTCCTCATTTTGTCGGGTTATAATATTTCTATAAAAAATCAATCATATTGAATGGGTATACTTTTATTTTATAACTGTCTCCTGTGAACCCCATCCTTCCGCACTCGCATAAAGCTCCCCCTTACCTGGTCGTGCATGATTGGTCAAGTTATAAGGTGTAATGTCATCTTATGATTACACATTGTATGGAGCTGTGAATAAACAATCAATGATCAACCTTTTCTTCTTCCTAGCACTTTGCTAGTGTGAGTATGCTTGCATTATATGTTCGTGAATCGACAAACAGCATTAACGCTTCTTAAGTGGACTCTTCACATGGCAAAAGCTTACTTTTGCAATCAACACATGCAATGATACTCAAGGGTTAACACTAGTGCATTTACTTTTGCAGCAACAATTTTAGATAGAGATAAGATCAGCGAGAAATCATTGCAAACGTCGTATATGTACAGGGTTTTTTACCCGTCTTTGTTCGAAACAAACATTGTTGCGACCTTCCATTAGAAGTTGCAGGGCGGCTGTTTATCTGTTATGGCATTGTGGTTGACCTGCAGCCGTCCTATGTATTAGAAATGATTGGGCTAAGGTCGGGCAAGGGCTACTGCGTGATTTGAGATTATCAACATGTATTAGATTGACGTAATACACAGCTGTTATTCAATGCTAACAGATTGTTTTGATATTTTCTGCTTGTCAGACAGGGTGGTCCATATATATTTGATGGCATATGCAAGTGTTAAAATATTCACTTGCAAACGTTATGCCGTATGACTGCTTGGCGTAATCTAGAGGTTAACATCCTCAGTCTGGGATATAGAAACTGCGAGCAATTCACACCTGAATGGACACTGAACCAGCCATGTTGCTTGATTGAGTGATTGAAAGGGCAGAAAGTTTACTTCTCAATTTCTCCTCAACGTTTCGCTTCGATACCTACTGAATGATATAGCGTTACATAACAAAAATCTTTTGATATTAAGATAAAGACTATCATCATTATTTCAATTTCCACCGCCATTCGATGAACCATCTTTGCAATCATCCCTCCGTAATATAATACTTTAAGGTAAATTATTGGCCATGACCTGACTGAACTTCTTGTGGATAAACCTCGGTTAAACCCATCAAGCCGAAACATAAGGCCCAGAGCTGTTTATAGCTCTGTTTATGCCAATCAGGTCTTGCCCAGATCAAGAACTTCTAACGATAGACAGGAAACATCAATGCACACATTCAGAACGGTTATGAGGCAATCAGATCCAAATAGGAAGTTTAGTTCAGTAATATCAATGTCATTGTTACTATCTAAGAGCTGCTCGTCGCTTTTCAACCTTTCTGTATATGAATAACCAATCTACCTGGTTGCACTTAGGACAAACTCTCGGCAATCAATAACAATGGCACCACATTATTCGAAATCGTTGTTCAACCAAATCATAAATATGCAGTCGCTGCCGTGAAAAGCAACATCAGCGAGAAGTGAATTTCAGAATACAGTGTGTTTTAAATGCTATAAAAGTGGAAGAAAGAGTTAGCAAACCATATTAAGGTTACAAGAACAGTGTCATATTGCGTTAATATCAAAGTTTTCTGCTACCTCAAAGGTGCCTCATAATCGTCAAGAATCATCGTTATTTACATTAACAGAATCAAACCTGCCAGCTAATTTTATCAGCAATTCATCCTCATCATAATCAACATCATCATCATCATCAATATCATCAATATCATCAGCATGACAAAAACCATCATCATCATCGTCATTATCATCATCTTCCTCAGCATCAACAAGATATCTATATTCATCATCATCATCATCGACATCCCCATCATACTCATATACATCTTCATCACCATCATCATCATCATCACCATCATCGCCACTACCACCACCATCATCATAATTGTCATCGTTTTCGTCGCCTCAATTGCCATTGCCCCGTCCAAGATAATAGAAGATAATTTCGGTTGCTAATCGGTCCTCCAACATGACACATCGTATTATGCATTTCTGGTAGAAAGGGGAAATGAGCAGGGCTTATTAGGAAACACCCATACAGAGAGGATGGTTCGAGAGGTCCCACGGATACAGCGCGCTTTTAACCTAAACAATATGTAAGCAAGTCTAATCGCGATTCCTTTGTCGACAGTGAATACGGTCTTGGCATTTACATTGTAAACTATATAGTCGCGGAGGCAAAGTTGTGAACTAGTAGCGACGGTTTGTCGCATTAAATAATTTTGCATTGGTTATCGTCATTAGCCGGACAAAACACTGATGAAAGACATATATTGCTTCTTCCTGGCTACTTGCCCGCATAAGGTTCCTTCATTTGGAACGAGTCAATCTACGAACAGCAAAATCATCAGGGAAAACCTGAATTCTAAGCGGATGACAAATTGCTCCACTTTGAACCCTCAGGGATGACAATAACTTCCAATAACGAATTAGGTCTGTATCAAAGCATCATCAAACAAAAGTGTTTGGAAATGTCATTGACAAGGCTGTATCAAGGCGCACTAAACTCATTATGGAAATAGTCAAGCGCCTTTGCTACACTATATTTGCCCGAGTACGAAAGAGTGGTGCTGAGTAGCAATAGATCCTGAAAACAGATTAAGTAAACATGCGTAAAACCTAACGACTGAAAAATGTATAAGAACCGACTTGTGAAAATATGGTGGCTCAGCAAGGCCACCTTCAAAGGTTAGCAGTGGCCTGATAATAGGATTTGGTGTACTCCGGCCATCTAATCAATGGGTATATCAGGGGGTACAATAGTAACCCTGCTGCATAACAATTAAATTTCTGCTACATCATGCCTAGTTCTTTGTAAATTGGACTCGCAATTTGGGCACTTATATGATGCAATCATGTTGTATTACAGGCACAGCACACAATCCAATTGTTATCACTTGAGTGCAAACTTGTCATGGAGCATGGATTTATACCTGAGATGATATTTTTATTGTTCATACTATGATCAAAGTCTTTACCCCAGGTCATTTACTCACTCGACAGCAAAATATTGACATTTCCCACGGTTCGTTGTAAATCATAATTTAAAGATATCATCAGACAAATCGTAGCTGCTGTCACGCTGATTAAGACGTCCCGATCTCGGAGTGTAAGCAGATGACCCCAATTCACTTGCGTTATTTTTCCATCGCCATGTACTCATGTGTGTAGTCATGGGTACGACGGGTGGATTTAAAAGCATTGTTATGGACGCAGTGGCGATGGACGAGTTATCAAAATTGCGTGTTACATATGAGTTGATTCATTAAATCGACCACAGAAGGCGAACAAGTATAGTTTTCGAAACTGACCAAAACATGAATCATTAATATGAATAGGTTGTAATATAAACATCTTTTGGACTTAAGCAAGCAACAAACGCCAAACCCTTTCATCACTTGAGCTCAAGAGGCTTCCTCCTCCGTGCTGTGTTTTGTTATAATCAATGTAACTCTGTTCTATATGGCTTCTATGTGCAGTACACCAAGGAGCATTCAATGTTGCATTGGTGTAATACAATAACTTCAAAGCAACAGCACGGCAATGCATCCATTAAAATGCCTGCATTTACGATCGATGGTCGGAAAATAACAAAGTATTCGTAGACAAAGCAACGTCAAATTAATCGATTCGACATAACAACATCAGTTGCATCGGTGACTGCTGTTAGAGACTAGTTTAAGATGTATCAATACTGTCTATTAGCAAAGGAACAGATCTACGATCACATTCCATCAGAAGAGTTCTAGCATTGATGACACAACTGTGAGAAAAGTAGTTACTTCGACTGTGTAATACAATAACTTCAAAGCAACAGCACGGCAATGCATCCATTAAAATGCCTGCATTTACGATCGATGGTCGGAAAATAACAAAGTATTCGTAGACAAAGCAACGTCAAATTAATCGATTCGACATAACAACATCAGTTGCATCGGTGACTGCTGTTAGAGACTAGTTTAAGATGTATCAATACTGTCTATTAGCAAAGGAACAGATCTACGATCACATTCCATCAGAAGAGTTCTAGCATTGATGACACAACTGTGAGAAAAGTAGTTACTTCGACTGTGTATTTGTGAGACAATCCCCCCCCCACACACCCGCGTTATGGTCATTTTGTGACTACCTTTAGCACCATCTCGAATAGAGTAGCGATTTGTCGTTTATTGTTTGGCGTAAACTAACTGTATGACATTACGTTTTTAAGCTTTGCCTGCATCACGAAACTGAGCAATGAATTTCACCTTTCATTAAAGCACATTACGCTAAGATACTGAGCTGAGTGAAATTGTATCAGAAGCATTTGTATTATCTGGCATATAATATTTGTATGACATTACGGTCTTGGAACTTAACGTGCGTCATGAAACTGAGCATTGAATTTGTCTTATTGCCTAATTCCCAGACAAGTAAATATGCAAAAACAAATGCTATTGATACATAACCTTGTGTTAAAATGACTTTATGCAGCTAATGTGAAATGTGTCTCCGTACTGAGGCGTTTTTAGGAATAAAATTAGTGTAACGATAGTCACAAACAAGTTCAAATCTACGACTAACGCAACACCTTATCCGGACTATTTTAGATTTATTAGTAATGGAGACATCTGCGTTTTTACGAATGTACACCGTGATAGTACAATTTCTATATGTTCTGTAAATGAAATTTACATTTACCTGGACGACATCACTTGTAGTTGTGTCCTTAAGCCACTAAAATGTCATTTTTGGTCGAACATACTAGACCGTAACATTGTGCCCTTAGGCTTATGACATTTGGTGCTTACGTTCATTAATCGTTACATCTGCAGCATAATACGATAAAGGTTTCTTATATTCAAGACGGATAGATCGGGAAAAGCAGTCAAGTAAGTCATTATGAGTAACCCTACCGTTAAGGGCCAATGATGCGTCGATGATCATCACGTACATTCACATAAATGTGCAACAATATTCCCTGCGATGGAAAGGATCGCAGGAATTCATCAATATCCGTCACTGCTTATAACCGATGTTAGCGTCAGCAATATCTGTAAAACAAGGTAAATATTAATTACTAGACTATTAAGATGATTTGATAACGAACTAACTGAAATACTTATCATACTCATTCACAAGTCGAACCTCCAATCCGCAACATCAACAATATTGCCATGCGACCTTGATTTTGTGGGATTGTGATGAACCCTGACAGCCTTAGTACATTTTACTAAGGCAGCGAGTAGAGAACATATGTTGCCCGCCGAGCACAGTCACAGGTATCGTGTGGCATAAACGTGGATTGTTTGTTTCTTGAACAATCAGTCAAAGTGAGCTAAAGCAATGTAGCAAATGGCAATAATGTACAACAGATAATCACACATTGAAAAGCGAACATGATATCATGTAAGGATCCGACTCATAAGAAAGTAGCAGACATGCGGATCCTCATTTTTATAACGAAGGGCCTTCCCATTGTTACTCGATGCGCGGTCATGTATGGTCAAGTCGCCAGCGTCATTATTTTATGATGCAAGATTTGTGGTAGTTTCATATTTTCTATCCACAGTTACAATAGCACGTTGCTGAAAACATGAGATCTTTCCTAGAACAAGATGTTTGGAATGAAAACGTGTCAATGACGAGGTTCATCCGGGCATTTAATATGTAATTGGTTGATTATTTGATAGGCATCTCACTCACCGTGAGAGGTCGAAGTTTGATGACATGACAAGTCGTTGTCTGCAGCCATGTCTATTAATGACATATTATTACGCACGATTTCACACTATCACCTGCTGAAGGGAAATCTAATTTCCGCCGAGTATCGTGACCGTTAACAGTCACTGAGGGTAGCATTACGCAATGGCTTTAACCAAAATATCAACCATTGGTCTCTCATCTATCACTCTGTGGTTGGTCACACCTATTTGTCTATATGTCGTGACATTTTCACTCCTTAGGCTTATGCCAACCCCTTGAGAGGTTGTCTTCCAGCGACTTGAACACGCGGATAACCACCTAGTGTTATTGTATAATCCATGCTGAAGTGATTGTTCAACTACAAATGGCGAAACTATGTCAGTCGGGCCCTACAGGGGGATGTTTTACAATGGGCCTTCTTGGTTCTGGATTTGTCATCGTCCAACCACCGTTATCATCAGGAGGCTAATACAGAATGATTTAATGACATCGTGATGTGATCGTCAAAAATATCATTACTCATGATAGGCTTAATAGGCATATAGACCATATGCGGGACATAAGAAGCCGAGATTGTGAGTCCGGTATATTTCGTTTTGAATATCAAGTAAAAAAAATACATTTTATATCTCGACGAAAACACAGACGATTGGTCGTCCACACATCGTTTGGCCAGTTTTTGCTACGCTATTGTGAATAATTAGTTAATGGAACCAAATAAGAGAGAGTATGTCATTGCGTACATTGCGTTTATCTTTCATAACACAGCGACATATTAAATGGAAATTGCAGAAAAAAAGATCGAAAAGTTGACTCATGTGTTTGCAATCGGATGAGGCGGCATAGATTAGTATATGCCTCTCACTTAGCTTGCTAATGAATGCATGTCTGTAAAGCTATATATGCATACCGAAAGTATTTAGCTGTCGTTCTGCACAGTTGAAGGCACGAAGCGGAAAAGCATTTTGCCTCTAGAAATATCAGAGATCATTTTCGGCACATATCGTCTCTGACCGCCGCCTAATTCAATCCTTCCACTGAATTCCGTTGTTGTTCACCTTTGCAATATCTACGCCTTCATTACCCAGAAATTATATGGCCAACGCCTAACCGTCGTGTTCAGCATGGGGCCCAAGAAGCCAATAGCCAAGAAGCCACTTTTTTGTTCTTATTCTTATATATATATATATATATATATATATATATTATCATATATATATATAACCATATATATATATATAGATATAGCGTTCTATATATCGACATGTATATATATAATTAGAATTATGATAGAGATATAGATAGAGATATATATATATATATATATATATATATATCTAGTTATATATATATAGATATAGGGGAATATATATCTCTATATATATATATATATATATATATATATATATATCTATTTGATATATACATATATATATATATATATATATATATATATAATATATATATATATATATATATATATATATATATATATTCTATATTATATATATATATATTCTTTTAACCAGAATTAGAACGCATAATTTCCGAGAGAACTAGCCCTCGAGGTACGTCATGAATACCATATATTACTTGTTTCTGTTTCGCCATTAATAAGAAGTATATATCTTTCACAACATGATAGCTCGCCCCAAGCTGGATGGTGAGAGATAGATGACATATTCTACGAATTCTTAGTGATAACCATGTTTCAATATCATTTTTTTTTATTCAATAAGCATCTTCTGTAGTTTATCTTTAACAGACAATGAGCTGATAGGTGAGTAATTTGGTAGATGATTGATGAGATAAGTGAATTAGATATGATGTATGTATTTATTCCTATATGCTATATATCTGGATGAATCTTTATATATATTATTGGGATCGAGTATTATATATATTCTATTTCTTCGATTAGATTATTTGTAACCATTTGTACAATTTATGAATATATGAGGACAGCGTTCTATTCTTCGACATTATTATTTTGTGTGTAAGTATCCAAATGAGAATTATGATCAGTGTATATATGTATATATTCATTATGTATGTATATACATTACTAGCATTATATATATATATATATATATATAGAGATATATATATTATATATATATTATATATATATATATATATATATATATATATATATATATTTTATATATCTATATATATATATATATATATATATATATATATATATATATATATATATATATATATATATATATCAGTATATAATAAATTACTTCTGATACTCCTTGTCTTAGTAAATGTGCATGTAATCTGCGGAGAAGGTCAACGATATTCAATGTTTGATAGGTGACGATGTTTTGGTTTGAAGCACCTAAATACACGCACACTGGTGAGAGCCCCAAGCTATCGGGGAGTGGTCCATATGTCGAGACCCCAACATGGTTTTCTTACATCATTAACGTCATCAACCAAAGAGATTTATGAGGCACAATGAATACATATTCGCCAGTGCATGAGACAAATACGTCTGACCAACCACAGAGTGATAGATGATAGACCAATGGTTGATATTTTGGTTAAAGCCATTGCGTAATGCTACCCTCAGTGACTGTTAACGGTCACGATATTCGGCGGAAATTAGATTTCCCTTCAGCAAGTGAAGATATGTAATAGACATGGCTGCAGTTAGTGATTTCGATCACTACTATTTGTCATGCAAATGAAAAACTTCGAACGGAGAATAATGAGCCTATATATTATATTCTATATATATGTCCACCATCATGGCTCCCACGGTGAGTGAGATGCAATATATAAAGTATATATATATATATATATATATATATATATATATATATATATATATATATATATTATATATATATATATATATATATATATATATATATATATATATATTTATATATATGGATGTGTGTATGTGTGTGTGCGTGTGTGTGTGTGTGTACTGTGTGTGGTGTGTGTGTGTGTGTGTGTGTGTGTGTGTGTGTGTGTGTGTGTGTGTGTGTGTGTGTGTGTGTGTGTGTGTGTGTGTGTGTGTGTGTGTGTGCGTGTGTGTGTGTGTGTGTGATCAGGTGCCTCGATAAGCCATTAAATTTTGCTCAGATATCAGGTTCTTATCATCATATTGCATCATATTTTGGTTACGACTGAAAGATGCATTTCGTAACTCTTTCTGGGATATAAAGCTAATCATGATTGACTTTTGGAAATACCTCCCTGCAGTCAATACCCAATGCTCTGATTGAACTATTTGAGCATTTGTTCTTTTATAAGTACCTAGGGTGGCATTTTCCACCACCATAATGAGTATTTTACTTTTTAAGAGACAACATGTCGATTTTAGAATATTAATTGATTCCGAGAATAATTGTAGATTTGTAGCAAGGGATCAGTCTGACATCAAGGCAATCAATGCAATCAAATTTCGCTCGCGATTCCATGAATACCGTTTTGTTATCGTTCTACGTGCTCGGCAAGTTATTGTCCGATCGCGGAGCGTGTCCAATCGCTTGCCCTTCTTTACATATTTCAGTGACGTTATGTTAGCATAGCGTCAAAGACCCCGCCATGGTTAGTGACAAGCTTTATGATACCATTTCTGGATCCCATTATCATTATCGACCAACCATTGCACAGTCGATCTATTCACGACGCATGAATAATGCAATTTGTGTGCTTCTATTCAAATCCCCTGCAGAATACCAAAATCGACTCGTGCATTTTGAAGTAGCTGCTTTGATAGTTCACAATACCAGAGAAGGTAGCATATGCCAGAATCACGAGAACAATTTAATCCATACATCGGAGGATAAGTTTCATTATAATTATGATTCTGTGCGATTTACGCACATAAACATGGCATACCCCAGCAGCTTTCTTCTGCGCTCAAACAATGTCAAACTGCGTGGGAGGCACTACGCTTCAATGCAGGTAAAACCCACATATTTGATCTGTACCAGAGGCATAAATCGAAGTTACTGTTACCAGCATGGGTCATTTTGTCGTTTGCAGATGCTATTCGATCTTTTACTCAGTAAGCAGGGATGAGATTAACTGCATTAAATGTTTAATATTTAACTTAGGGGGTTTTCTACACATACGATCTATTGAAATATAGTGTATGGCTACTCCAGCCGATTGATATTTGGTGTATGGCTTCTACAGTCTATTTGATTATAGTGTATGGCTACTCCATTCCTTTGAAATATGGTATAAGACTTCTCAAGTCGATCAAAATATGGTGTATGATGGCAATTCTAGTCTATTGAAATATGGCATTTGGCTACTCCAGTCAATTGAAACATGGTGGGTGGCTACTCCAGTCGATTGAAATATAGTGTGCTGCTACTAAAGTCCATTAAATTGTGGTGTATGGTTGCTCCAGTCGATTGAAATATGATGTACAGCTACTCCAATCCATTGAATTATGGTGCACGGCTAGTCCAGTCCATTAATGTTTAGTGAACAGCCACTCAATTCTATTAATATATGGTGTATGGCTCCTCCAGTCCATTGAAATAGGGTATATGGTTACTCCGGTGTGTAAGTTTCCAGGCTTGGGCATTCGAAAGTAGGATATAATTGGAAGTAACTTAAGTGATCATCCATTCAATGACTGCCTGGCTGGATCAAACGGCAATGTGTATGCATGCAAATTGAATATCTAATTTGGCTTGTGTCCAGTGCTTACAGTCTCACTAACACAGACATGCTGTGTTAAAACAGTTGCAGCATTTTCTCTATGTGCAATTAGACAGAGGTATCTTGTTTTAAACAAATGTGGGATATATTATAATCTATAGCATACATTATGCTGTTTAATATGCAGCTGACTTATATCCCTTAATATTAAGTTGAACGGAAAGTGAAGTTTTCCGTTTCTTTTGGTTCAATCAGTACATGAATGTTTTGATTTTAATGATATATTTGTGAGTGCTACGGGACAAAATCAGCTTATCATTGCAGCCGCTGCTAGGATCCATTATGGAAAACCTCAAAACGGATTTTGTAACACAGGACCAGTTCTCTAAAACTACACTGTAATAATGCCTGTATCTGCTGCAGCAATATTGCAACATTTCTTGTTTGAATTTCACTTTAATTTTGCATCGTCAAAATACATGCCCTATAAATAAAAAAAACAGTCAATGGCCATAGGTTGCGATTCGTGTCAGTGGACAATGGGATCCTGGTAGTTGAGTGGAGAGGTCCTCAAGAGGGCCATATCTGCAGTGCACCACTTTGTCCCTGGGTAGATTCTACGTTGCGAATATTATATTTTCTTTGTTCATATTTTATGTTCATGTATCATTTGAATCAACAAATAAAAGTCTGTAGCTACAGACAATACAGCAGAGACAAATCACACGACTTTCACACGATTGTTTTGGCGCAACGATCAACCTTCAAAACACCGCACATACACGTGCACCAGCTGACTGCATGTCAACAATAGTAACGTCTATATAACGCGTATGTCATACCGTTTAATTATTCCGAGCACATTTCCCCCGTATCCTTCTAAACGCATGATAGATTTATTGCATACCAAAATATCAATTGGAAGAACCGACAATGAGTGATATAGTCGTGTTTCGGTGCATCATTTACAGGATATGAGCATCCTAGTTTACCTAGGTCTCGTCTTGGTTCTTTCGTAAATAACTCCAACAATCAAAACATCTTTAATTGTTTTTGATGTAGCTAATCTGTAAGAGAAGCACATATATGATGGGTCGGGATATGTGAGATATTTGTTTTGCGTACACAGCTACAAACACATTGTGATCTCTTCTGCTTTCTCATTTGTTATGCTGTCAGCGCATTGCAGTATATCTTTCGGGTTATCATAGTATTTCATGGGAGCAAATGTAAGAATTATTTATCGCACCACCTTTTTATAATAAACGACTAACGTCAGAAAATATCGATCATCATAAATCAGTCTCATTATTGTGAAGTATACAGTCGAATAAGAAACAAGCCCCGGTACACCGGCCCTTTATCATATACCATTAGTCAATATAAACCCAAGATTGACTTCACACGTAATGCGCCTACAATCTTACGTCCACCATTCGAAATTACCTTCTGCTCATAGCAAAAAGCTGTCGCTCGCTGAATGCAGTACTACACGTGACAAAGGTTTACTTAGATTATTTCAGCGGATGCTATAGAAACTGTGCAGACTAAAAGTAAAATCAGACACGGTATGCTTGATCAGGTTCGCACTGTAAACCATGCTATACATAAACACGCGCCGTTAATACAACTTGGTAGTTACAGTATATGCACCTGAAAAACTAATCTGGCGCATAATACTCAGCCTCTCAACACATGACTTTATAGCTTAATATTTGTTGTTCGTATACAAGTAGTTTAGGATAACCTTGTTTTTTCGCCTTATTCGTGCAGTATGTGTATTCGCTTGCGAATATAATCTCATTTAAGTATGGAGCACTTATATTATGCACCATCACTGAGACATTGAACGCTTTTCCTTGGCCACGCAGAGATAGGGAGGGGTTAATTTTGTCATATTTAGCCACCCGTAAACTTGAATAATTATTACGTTATCGGCGGAACAGATGCAAAATTATTTATGATATAGAAACGGATCATTGACTTTTATTCACCAGTGGCCAACTGACAACCGGATAAATATCATATATGGTCAGTCACATCATCACTACAAGAGCCTACAAACAGCATATGTACCTCCACCCTGAAATGCTGGAAATTGTCCAGATGCCTGCGACCAATGAAAGGGCACTATCGGAAGACACAAACAGAGCTTCTCCAATGACATGGGTCAATCATGTGAGTTTGTGGACTCAAATATAGAATTGCTTTACACATTACCAAGAACAATAAACTATTGTCGTAAATTTTATTCCAGTCAATAGAAAACAAATAACAGCATCAATTTACGCTCCAATGACACGTTTCGGAGACGAAGCGTTATAATGAACCAAAACGATTTATTGAAGATAAGCAATATAAATGACTTATCATATAATAGCAGGCCTTAAATATCTGCATGTTAGTGTGTGCAGTGACTGCAGAATATGCAGTGGCACATCGCATGTGTGGAGATCACTTTACAATTGCCATGCTGTTGTTCATTTTCTTGCATCTTTGATTGACCACGTGCTCGGCCGATATATGCAATCAAAACTCGTTGTGAGTTTAGTCATATAACATGACAAACGTTAGAAATCGTGCTCATGTGAGAATTGCAGTAGTTATAATGTGAGGTTCTGTTTGACCCTGTGTTGTCTTGACACCTCCAAACATAAAATAGTCTGCATCCTAGGATCGAGACTTTAGTAGAAATTAGTAGGATATTGTATGCATATTTATTGCGACAGAGTACGTGTACAAGATCGACGCGACCATTTGACCATTATAACCAACCAAAATGATTGCGACTATTCATTTATTCAGTAAAGTGTATAAAACCTGGCAGAGCAGCAATGTATACGCATGAAGGAGCCAGGTTTATTATTTTAAATTTCCTTTTGTTGTGTGCGCCGTTTGCTGTGATAAACCTGAAATTATCGTTGATAACCCACTGGTAGAAATATATATGCAATACGAGGCTTTGACTCAGTCAACTATTTGCAATACTACATATTTCATAAACACGCATTCTGCTTTGCTCAACATCAACGCAAATCGCGCTATGCATAATCTCCCAAAATTTAATAAGCGATCGTAACTTTTCATGTAGATATACATAGGGTCATAGATGTGCTCAGTAGAAGTACCTAAGTATGTACCACAAACACACCAGTGTACGGAAAGAACCTAATTCATTAGCGCATAAGGTTTTTGCAAATATAAATCCCTACTAAAATGTATCATGTTTGACGACGGCTGGAGGAATGTGGTAGGAACAACACAGTAGGATGAATTGTTAGGATCACTGGCAACCATTGCTTTGATGGATTTCTGCAATGCATGTGAAGCCACCAAGCACAATCATCGTAGTTTCAATATTACGCTTCGTGAAGCAAGCTATCTATTCTGCCTGTAAAACGCGAGCTTTACGACAGAAAAGTCAGTAGTTACAAAACCCATGAATAGTGAAGTATGCCCAGCACATCTCACATTCATGTTCCGTGTCCAAGACGTCCTTCAATTAACAGTTGAGACTAATACAAATCTGCACTGTTGAAAGGCGTCTGCTGATTTATGATCATTTTAACGTAATGGCTAAAGAAATTCGTAAAGCATCTCATGCACCCGAGTTGTAACATATACTGTGGAGTTGTAGGCTTGTTGACATGTATTGCACTTGTATTGTTTATTCCAGATCAGCAAACTTATCTACTTTATTAAGTTTATTGTAGAGCTAACTCATAGCAACAGCTACGTGTGTAGCCCATCCCCACCACAGCCCTCACAACCAAACAGTAGCCATGCCATCAATGTATCAGTGGAAAGTAAAATCGTAATGAGGCCACTCACTAAGTGAAATTGAGGTCCTGATCGTCACCATGCATATGTGCCTATAATATATGATATTGTTACATGAGACCAATTCTGCATAACGTTTCTATTGGCATGACACAACCCACTAGAAATAGGACTTACACATAGAGTGGTTCATTCCAAAAAGCCAATTATATTTAAATACCTAACTATTCGTTCAAAACCGGAGCGAAAAACAATGAAAATGGATTTCTCTCTTTTTGTGGCAGCTTTTAAATAATCAGACAATCTTACAGTTTTATTGGTATAAAATAAAATAAATCCAGTCAAATGAACTACCAAAACGGAAGGCAGACATAAGAATACAGACGAGAGAGGGAGACAAGTGCACTAGAACGTCTCGTTTCAGTGAATGTGGTGTGGTTATCATCAAACCTTTTGTGTTACAAATTTCACCTTAGGCTATCACTGATAGCATTGTGTTTGTATAGTCAAGACTTCAGTGTCATAGTTTCATCACGAACTGCTACAGAGTGAACACTGTGAATAATGCCGCCCTCCCATTAGCACGAATAAGATGTTATTTGCAATTTAATCCATGTGATTTTCTTGTCTTAGTCAATTGCATCTAATCGAATTATTAGAATGGGCATATAAACCCACAAAGACTTGATAATCCAGTGTAATAAAGGTACACTAGCGTCATATTTATAAACAATGCAGGCACACCGAGTTCACGTTTATTCCCAATTGACCACCAACGAACATTGTGTACAGAAGCAGAGGATAATATGACCACACCAGCATTTATGCACTGAGGACATTTCGCTGACTGCTTATCTAAACGTGACATTAATGGCATGTTGTCAAATGTGACAGGCACTTGGTAGCAGTGTTTTGTTCTCTCCTCAGTGAACGAGAGGTACACATGACGAGCTCAGGTATAACAGTGATTGGCGTTAATATTTCTTGAATTGACTTTCGGCATTTTGCAAAGAGTTAGGATGGTCACACTAGGTTCACGGTAGAAGCCTTTATGTAGAGAACTCTCTTTTTACGCGGCTGGGAATCAAACTCGCTTCAGCATGCGCAACATGGACAACACAGCCAGATATATCAGCGTTATGCTGCTTTTATTGGCTTCCATAACGCCTGCGGTTCTACAGCAAGATGCGGTCATTTTACAGAATGAGCATTTTTGGCTGTTATTTCTGAGCTGTCTCGAATGCCATTTTAATATTCATTTCAATCAGTTGTTTTACTGAATGAGCATTTGGGCTGTTATTCGGAGTTGTCTCGAAAGTCATTCTAATGTTCATTTCAATCTTCTTTCAAAGGGGAGGGTCCGGAACGGATCAATGCCTATTCGACGCTTGCATATGACGATCTCCGGTGAACAGCGTGCCGGGTTAATCCTTGTATAATTGATCTCCCCAAATCTGTATATCGAGGGGACAATTCTCTATTGAAAATTTTGACCACGGTTTGACATTCCAGTATTTTTCTACTATGTGTCGTATATTTCTGATGCCAAGCTGCCTATATTTTTTCTTCCATAATTGAACTTTGGAAACCCCAGCAATTAGTCTTCACTTCTTAGGGGCATCATTTTCCTTGTGTAGATCGATGCGGTCACCCGTATTTCTCACGCACGTGGAATAAAGCAAGCATAAAATGAGTAAAGTATGGATTCGATATGGCAACGGTGCACCAACGAGTGTGTCTCGGTCGGGAGAGCCGAGCCTTTAAGTTATTACTCATCGATAATGAGTCCCAAATCAGCATTGAACCGAGACCAGGTCTCTTGATACAGACGTGATTATTGTTTGTTCATCATTGATCAATCTCATTATCACCCATATATGTGGACTAATATCAGGATGGTTTCATTCCCTAGCTATCTATGCTTACACGGTTTGTACTATAAATTCGAAGTGACGAAGAGATTCCTCCACTGTAACGTTCACATTCCAATTTTCTATGTGTGATGTTTATATCCAGCTCCAAGTAACTTGTAATAATATAGCTTTGCATTTAAAAGTGCAATCATATGCATATCAATTATGACAAACAGCACTACACGGAAAAGCTATGAAAACAATTTGTTTATTCGAATTATGCTTGTAACAGAAGGCTAGAGGCATTTGGGGTAGATAGGCATTTTGTCTGTTTAGGTATATGCAATAATCGTTATTAAATTGAACAATTCTGACATGCGGTATAACTGACAGTAGGCGAACAGACAACACTTACACTATGCAAAGGAAGCCGGTGTAAATGAATCAATTATTTGCGTTATACACTTATGAATAAGTAAGAGAAAACAATTGCTGATGTCTATCAAACGTTTCAACATATCACCGTTTAAAGGCAGAGTAAATGTATCCAAAACCTTTGAAGATACGTTCATATTTACAGGGAATCACCAACAATATGCTTTCCGTTTGTACTTACAAACAAACGCAATATCAACACTGAGCAGACAAGGTATAATTAGACCAGTGCCGTTCCATTAATTACTGATGACAAGCATGGACTTTAATGAGCATTAATGAGGTTGTTGATACTTAATAAGCAACTACCTATCAACCTCGCCGCAAACATCAAGCTGCGTGTTCATCACCACGACAGTGGCGGTGTTATAAATGCATCAAGTAGAATGTGAAGACGCAAGCGAATAGCTCATAAAAAATTACCTTTTATACGCTCCGTTTTTTCTTTATGTGCCAATATTTTATAGCCTTTAGCGACATATGCAGAGGAACTATGGCGATTATTCAATCACACTTTGTTGTTTAAAAATGGTCATCATTTATATCCATCCATAGCACAGTTATTGGTGATGGTATCTGCTTAAAAGGTACACATCGTCTTACCCTAATAAATGAACGCAACCAACATGTCATTTATGACGTAATGCATTCCTTGCAGATGTGTCGATGGTGTATGCAAAGCTTTGATTGGGATTTGATTCATTTGAGCGTCTTGGATCATTCCCATCGTTTGCTTGTCATGAGCATATCTTTGTACATATATTTAATGGCCGTTCCCAAGATAACCGTTTCGATGATAAAGAACGGTTTCCGGGTTTTCTAAATAACGAGTAAGGGCTTAGAGTAATTTCATCAACCGGGCAAGATGATTAAATACGAAAATACAATGAGATCGTGAAACTATTCAAGAGCATTCCCAAGAGACAAACATTTTTGCTGCCCCTTGAACGGGAATCAGACGCAATTCCATCCAACTGAGTTCAAAAATAGCATTCTGCTGCTCATTCGCGCGTAAGAATATATGCCGCCAGATATTTATCCACATATGTCGGTTCACCATCCAATTTCCTGCTACACGCGGTTCCGGTCAATCAGAACTACTTCGCACCTGTGTTATGTGGAATCTAGCAAATATGTGCGTTTGTGTTTCGGAACGAAGAAAATGTTTCTTGCTTAATCGGATGTCAAGCAGTGTTAGCTGCGATGACTGGATGCATGATGCATGTATTTAGTAATGTCAATTAAACGACACATCAACTTCGGGCTGCTTAGCATGTGATGTGTTGTTGGACAATCAGGGCAAATGATTGTTGAAGGTGACAAAGCAATCAAGCCGATTACCTTCTCCTTTACAAGCCGTTGTTAATTTTGGTAGAACAAGAAATATAATACTCGAACGGGCGCAACCTCAGCCCTGATAAATATGCCCTGACAATCCAACAGAATAATATTTTTTCGTCTTGTTGCATTCTCAGTCGGAAGCCTAGTGCCGAACAACATATAAGTAACTGGTGCCCTACGCATTACTTCATTGCTTATAAGTTGTGCTACATTTAAATGATGTAAACCTACGATATATATCATGCCTTCGCAGGATGTCGGGAGGGTATGCTGATTTATGTGGCAAGTAATGATCTTGGCAGTTTACACCGTTATTGTCTGTAAGTTGGATATGAGCTCTTGGCAATATATTTCGTGCTTTAATATTAATAACATAGTGAGTTTTCTAGCGGCATTCTGATTAGGCAAATAATATTATGCTACTTTTGCGCAAGTTGTGCTCTGTAAAGTCATTATCATGATTGAAAAAGATATGTGTGTAGAGCATTAACTAGTTTGATCCGAGGAAGACACAATCTTGTTCGTTCGTAGTGCTCAATTTTGATTATGGTCATGCCCCTGAGCTGCTACCCTCACACTACAAATCTCCATTGAAATATGATGCTCTAAAGGTGTTTGTGAATGATGTGACCAGTCCCTGAAGTGCTTTGAACTCTTTATCTTATCTGTCAGACTTGACGACGAATTCATTTTTTTATGAACAGCGGTGTGGTTCATGTGACACGAATTTGTTACAACACAGTCACATCAAAGAGGAGTGTAATAACTGAACACGCATTAATGCTAAAATACCATTCGAAGGCACTATAGTAATCAGAAGAGCCCTACTTTATAACCTTACCTTACTCCGTGGAAGATCCATGTAATCCGTGGAAGATCCATGTAATGGCTTATATATATATATATATATATATATATATATATATATATATATATATATATATATATATATATATATATATATATATATATATATATATATATATATATATATATATATATATATATATATATATATATAGTTAATTATTTTGAGCATTCTAATAACTTCCGATGGATTGGCTTTTAATTTTTAAATCTGTTGCACGCACATAAATAAGTCATGTCGCCTCCAATACGAAATAATATGTATGCTCTTTCATAGAGTGTTAACCATTCTAAACAACCCCTTCTGAAACCTGTGTCGTCATTATGATCTCGCGCACTTCCAAATCAGCCTAAACAACTTCAATATTATATACAAATATCTTTTGGCAAGGCTAGTCCCTAATAAAACAATGTGCCATGTAGTTATTCGCTCGAAATATGGTACAAGAGTTGAGTTATAGTTAGTCGAAGCTAGCAGTTGATAATGCATGAGACACATGACGACCATAACGACAGTAGGAATACGTGAGTATCATTGCTGTACGGACATTTGTTATGCATGCACTGATGTTATCGGATATGTCTATAACATCGTATGTATCCATTAAGATCACGGAGTACATGTCAAATAACGACAGCCATTAGTGAGCCTCTGGTGAGATATAATTACAAATAAGAACATAAGAGCGAATGAAAAAGGTACGTATATCATTTACTATTTCGTCAATGCTGTAGTCACATTCCGTAATTATGTTACCGGTGATGGATGCTTGTGTTTGTATGCAGCACTCAGAGGCGTTAGCAATGCTGAATAGATACATTTGCTTCCAAGTACCGCGTAGCATAAGCCAATCTGAACCACGGAAAATACCGATCATTGTCGTATTTGGAAAGCAGGAGTTTCCGGTTGGAGCACTTGGCCGCATGTAATGCACGCAGACTCTGAGGCGGTTGAGATGAGCGAACCCCCACAGTCGAGTGATGTAGACTACTTCACACACGCCGGAAGTGTATAACAGAAACATACTTTGCGATTAAGGGTTAAATAGAGATGACTGTGACCTCCGTCCTTACATCAAATGCCCTCCAATATGTGTGTTAAATGTAAGCGTTTACTGACACCGTTCAATCCATCCCTTATCTTCGTTATAACTTGTGTATTTCAAATCAACAATATTGTGCATAACCAATTTGTGATAATGTCAGATATCTGTAACCTCATAAAGCATAGAAAACGTGGTTTTGTGCCAAACAACACTGAAACAATCCAGCAATTTCTGAGACTTTAGGGAAATAGTAAAAGTAATCAAAGCAAAGTGTTCGGAAAGCGATAAGAATGTTTGTCACCGATGGAACTTTCTGTTTGGAATTTCTTCTCTAACCAATGACATTACCCGTTAAGTGATTTAACTAATTTCAGGCCCTGACTAACAACACAATTTGCTTAGTGATATCGTAATCTTAATAAGTGTATATATATATATATATATATATATATATATATATATATATATATATATATATATATATATATATATATATATATATATATTATATACAATGAGCATGACCAATTGAATAACTTCCCATAGATCGGCAGTGATCGATTCGTGCAGATAAGCGGGTTAGTAAGAACCTTTTGCGTCAGGCACCTCTAATCTTTAAGCGCTGACATTAACTTGTTACGAGATTTTAAATTGATTTGAAAGCAGCAGAAGTTTATTTTTCTTGGTTTCGCAATATAAGCAGCATGCACTGTTTTGTGTATCTCACTGAAAGTACCGTAGCAGCGTTACGATGACAGGAGGCAATTACTCTGGCACTGAATATATGATGGCTGATGCAATTACAGGCAAGGACATCAGTAGTGCTATTAGTCATTACATGCGGGCAGGTGCTGACTGGCCCCTATAGGATCACTGGCCAGAGCCCTCCAACCGAATGTGTTCCGGGGATCTACTTGCTTTTCGTATAAATAAAGCTACCTGCAAAGTGCCTTCTGCTGCTCAGTGAAAATGATTGATGAAATGCAGACATCAATGTAACAGCATCATCGTTAAGCATGTTCAGCGACCTGAAACAGCAGTCGTGATTGATGTCTTAGATAAAGTTTCCAATGCAAATAGTCCTTTTTACTATTGAATTTGGCAACACCGTGTTTCGTCTATTAATGGCGATTTCGGTGTGTTAAGGAGCGTTTTTAAATATAAGATCAATTTGAGAAAAACCTATTGAAAATATACAATTAGATGTATTCGTTACAAATTCGGAATAGCATGGGCTAACGTCAGGCGAATACATTTTTAGGATACGACAATTAACGACGGAGAAACATCGTGCTAACTTCCGACTTCCGATTGCACTGCTGAGTTGCATTTATTTATCGTAACCGTAAGTGGTGTCATTGACATCCAAACAATATCGTAATTAGGTAGACGCTGTCCCTATCAACATTTTACCCAATTTGTATGACCATCGATCGAATATTGTCGATGTTTTATGTGATTGAAATATGTGTTAAAACAATGCCACAAATATTCAAATAGGGCTATGGTGCAATATAGGCATATTTGTTCGCAATATGCTTTAAGAACAGTTGGCTAATGTAGCAGGCTACAAGGAACTGTAAACTTTTTCAAAATCGTACCCTAGGTTAAGAAGATATCAAAGTTTGGAAAATATACAACGTGACCTTGACCATCAAATGAAGTCAAGGTCAAAACAAAACCTATGGGTTTTGCGCGTTATAAATTTTTTTTAAAAAAGCATGCATAGCGTCTACCGCGACTGACCAAGGTAACTTGATAAATGCGAATTTGCCAAGTTAACAAGTGTACAGCGTTTGACTACATCACAAGATTGTTTAGTTTTGCGATGTGCATAATGTCACGATACTACTGCTGGAAAGACCTGTATTGCTGGTATGAGAGATAACCAATTTGAAAGCTCTTCCGAGGAATATTATCGACTAACCACAATTTCGGATTGTGCATAACCATTTATTCAGACTGCCACATTACTAATAACATCCCTTCTGAGAGAAAAATACAAATGCAAGTGAATAATTGTTTTAATCTGCCTTTCTTCGGAATGATTCATCTGATGGTCAATGCACTATTTCAACAAATCAACTCTTTAATCACAACAGCGACAGACAGCTTACCATGTCTGATGACCTCTAGACATTGAAATCGACTGGAATCCATTTCATTGATAGATAACAAACTATCGGGCTGACAAGGACTATGTTGAATCAAATGTTGATTAAATCCGAATGCATTAGTACACTACCAACTGTAAATAATGATCGTACATTCTTGTTCATAAAGCGAATAACTCAGATACTGATTATTTTCCGATATTTTATTGGTGCAGCTTGCTATGATATCAACGCCCGGTTTTGGTTGGTTACGCGTGGCCCCGCATCTCCAAACCAGCATCAAATGATGCGACGATATAACATTACTTTGTAGCAGCAAATACGTTGTATTCATCAGTAATTTCCATATGCTTTTATCGGGCGCAACTGATCATTTCACAGGCAGGTAGTTCATCGTCGAGGCATTATTACGTTAGTTTGCTATCTGCAAAAAAAATATGGGTAGCAAAAGACTTCCCGTAGAGTAAGCCATCACCATCAGGGTATATAGCATTGCATTTGTGCATTTAGCACTATATACTAATAGGGAATTGTTATCGTAGGTATCCGAGTGCACTGCAGTACAACAACATATTAATGGTCTGAGTGATGACCAGTGTAGCAAAGTGCCTATTACAGTAGCTGATGGAAGATATAAGTCGGTGACTATTACATAGCAATTTTATGTCTTATCTGTAATAGACTACACATTGCAACTACTAGCTACACCAAAACGTTGGCAAAATTGGGCGCATTGCCCCTCGGATTGCATAATCAAAATTACATAATAGGTCATATGGCTTCCACAATGTGTCTTATGTGCTATAGCCAGCACATTTTCTCACTTCACGGGGACAAAGCATATTTCGACCTGGAGTGAATATAGGCGCAAGAACATCAAATACAACAATGGTGCCCAACCATCATCCAATGATGAGCGAGTGTTGGTGTGTTGAGTGTGTCTATAGATAAGCAATCGCTTTCGGCTTTTTTGTGCAATGGGTCGTGGGTCTATTTTAGTTCGGTACTTTGTAGCCCTCACTAGGGTAAATACCGCCAGTAAATCTTTGAAGAGAACAACTTGTCTTGTTGCCTTGAGTTTAGCCGTTTAACCTCTGCAATTAACATACATTGCCGTATTATTGAATACGCTGATGTCAGTGACCTTCCCTGAAACATTATTTGAATCGTCAAATGTAATCCTTTCCCACAATAGAAACATTCAAAATTAAATTGACGCTAGTGATCGTGTCCCTTGCATGAATAAAGATAGCACCACTGATAAGACAGGAGCTCATCTAACGGCTCTGCAAATAACTCATATATGGCATGTAATTATGTAGAATTTACGCTGCTAAATAGTTAACCTATTTCATTGAATCGATCAAAACCAATGTAAAGGCAACACATTTTGTTCTGGTGAAAATAGTTTGCGCTACAACCACAGCATAAAATAATGGAAACGTTTGTGTAAACCATGTGCCCACAATTATAAACACTATATGGCCACAATTGACCTAACAGAGGTTTACCAACGTGGAGAGCAGTGTGCAATATGTCCACAGCAAATGCGCACGTGACTGCAAATATATCGATACTGGAGTAATGCAGAAAGTGTGCTTATCTCTAGCAACCGACGAATACGTGTATTGTATTAATAGATCACAAAAACGTCGTCGTTCAACAGACAGTTATGCACGCACAATGAAATGGGATGACAATAAAGATCACGGTATAAATTGCAACCGACAGAGGCAATTCTGCGGAATTTCGTGACAGTAGCAAATGCCATCATGCCTTTATTAAAGTTGTAACATTTATAGTCGGCACATATCGGTTAATTAGGCTCAACAGCCACATGACATCTCACAAACAGTTTAAGGTTTTATCATGCACCATACTCTTGCTCAAGTCAAGATTTCAGTAGCACAACAGCTTGGTTGATAACGGAAACGGTCGGTACCTTTAACCGGTTTAGCTCTGGGATGTAGTCGTCAGCTGATGAATGATTTATGTGGACAATATATCGCAAGACATATTGCTTAATGTGATTCACTTAGGTCATGTATTACTTTATGTTGCAACTTGCAATGAACGCTAATAAAGCAGTTGGTCAAAGTCTTACATATCATGCACTAAGATATGCCGTTAAAAATAACAAACAGTTTTTATAAAAGTAAACAGTAGCTTCTTGGGAAGGAACCACGTCATCACCCCTTCCATTCTAGCTATGACGTAAAAGAAGCATGTGCAATCCGCATCGACGCATGGACCTTCAGGCTACTAGCTATTATGACACGAGGTTTATTTTGAAACGCGCAATGTGTGAGTAAGTGTGGTCGTTTTAGTTATGGTAACGTTATGGTATCAGAATCTGAATAATTAAGATAAACATATGAGGCATACCATTAGCATAAAAGATGTACAAACCGACGCCTATTCTTGTCTGCTCATTATCCGGAAGCGCATACAATAATTGAGAATGCGATATACAATTTTATGTCAACCGTAGCCGAAACGCATCTTTTGGCAAAGTGTACGACAAAGCAACGTCTTAACATCACTACGTGAATAGCGTATTTTGTTGTAAACAAAGCTATTTGTTTTATAGATTACCAGATGATATAACCTATAGTAAAGAATAATATTGAAGGAGCATGGAGCATGTCGGCGACATTGTGACTATTATTTACGCATTGTCAGTGCTTCAATCCTAAACCTTTAGTACATTAGAGAGGTGCAGATATGATGATTAATGTGTTCGATTTAGTTCAGACCAGTGAGACGACGAATATCAGCAACGTCCCTGCTGGAAGTAAAATCAGATTATGTATACTTAGGATCTGTTATGGCATTTTTTAGCAGTGAAAATAAGCCCAGTGCACGGATATAGCTATCTGACCATTTGAAGATATTCTTTGTTTTGACCTTATATATCTGCCAAAATAACAACCAGCTCAGTCAGCAGATGGGTATATATTATCTTAATGACGCTGTGTAAATAAATTACCATGCTTGGCTTGCTGACGGACACATGTAGCACTTTATCGGTCATTTACGACATAGTTAAGAGACAAAAATGGTTGGCGGGATCAAAAAATTATGTGTGCAAATAGTCCCTGATAAAGTTTAGAGTAAAAGCCTTCAAAAATTAGCTATTCATTGTAATTATCTCATATTTGCGTCCGAGAAATATACGCATTAAAAGGATGGTCAGTTTCTTAACACGTTGTCACGCTCTTGACGTCAATAATGCAGCCACATACGACAACTGCACAGTTTTACGATATAAAGCTTGGGGAAAAACAACGCTCAATCTTTATCAAGCGCAAATATGCAGTTGTTTTCGAAATACAATATCAATGTTGACCAGTTTTATCTGCTTTACCTGGTGTGTAGAATGTATCTAATTAGCGCACCCTATATACCGCAATGTCGCAATTTAAAGACACCACGGTTTCTACGTCAGTATACGGTTACTAATGAAATAATGACGAGTGGTATATTGTTCGGATCCTCATGTAAGATAGCCTGCCTCAGCTTCATTGGGAAGTCATCTGCATGCTTGGCAATTGTGAAATGCATTAATAGCGCAGCAAGTCGGCGATTATCCTAATTATATCATCATCATTAGAGAGAGAAACTAACAGTAAATCAAACATGCTTGTTAGACCCTCGTTGAAGAAATGTCGCTTTTGATCGATCGTCTCGTATGATTGAGAGCGTACACACTCGGCAAAAAACTTGTGTGACCTTTCCCTTTTATAAGAACATTTGCTTCCATGTTAGTGATGCTGTTATATCCTCCTGTACAGAAACGTTGGCGATTGGTCGTCTCGTTGTTGAGCTCTCTTGGCACACAATGCGTTTTTTGATGGGCCACATGCGTCCAACATAACTGCGATTTAACATAACTGCTCACGCCCTTTGTCATTTTTTAACCACCTCCAAGAGCGTTTGTACGCCGTATGGCGACCACATTAGCTCAGAGGTTCGTCACAGAATACGCAATATGTTAAAGCCTGATGACAGTTTTAAAAAATCGGGGGATTCATGGTCCCCCGAATCCCCCATGAACACAGGTACGTGGTTGGTTGTTGATTGAAAGCTTTGTATACATATATGCTTTGACATAAATCGCTGTATAGTACGAAAAGGAATGCCAACAGCCTACTCTTTTGATAACTAATGTATGATGCTGACAACTCTTATAAAATATAGTACTCAGGAAATGTACTCTGTTACAATATAATGGTCGCCATGATTTTACTCAGAGGTTCAACTCCACAGAAAACATTGCAACAGCTTGTACAAATTGAAAGACCTGCATTGAAATAGTCTTTGAAATTTAATACATTAGCATTAAATGGTGACCTGCTAGTTGCTATTTGGCAGACATGCAACATGCTCTCAATCGAGTAATTAGTGCTCTACTATACCGATTGCGAACCGAGCGCCTGGTATTTTAGCAGATGGACACAGGTGTTACAACGACCAAAGAGCATATACGAGTTCATTTGTGAACAAAATATTGCATTCGAAGGTGTAATCAATCGATCTTCCTGTAGACATAAACTAACCCGGCAGGATTGCTTTGTTAGAGAGGTGGATACTTTCCAGAGGCTTAATGTTGAAGCATAGAAAACCTCAATATCTTCCCTAAAACCACATATACTTTGACCAAAATGGTCGAAATAAAGTTTATGCATGATTGTGGAATATGTGTATTTGAAGTATGAAAACAATTGCTCTTACCAAAATCTCATTATTCATCTCCTTACAACATTGAATTATATCGCGAAACGCTACTAATGGTTCGTAATAATTATATCTATGACAAATAGTTTTCTAATCCGCAAATAAATATGGGCACGAAAGGTTGGATTTGTATTTATAAATTAGTATCTTGACTATGGATGCTGTAAGCATAACAGTGACGCTGGTGGTTCATATTGGCGGAAATACCGTGTGGCTGTAACCTTGCGAGCTATGTCGCCCCCCTAAAAGCGTGTGTTGCTCTGCAAGGCTGTGACCGAGTAGAACAAATTATCCTGAGTATTATGTGAAATGAATTCGGAATGCAGGTCACCCTTAATCGATTATTGGAATAGATAGGCGAGCCATAAGTATGCTGTTGTTTTCCAGTCCACACACTTGCGAGGCAGATGGCTAAGATGAGTGCCTGGACAATGGTCTTGTTGTAATGAGAGCGACAGGCAGACAGTCTGACCAGTTACATGTGATGCAACACCTCCTCTGTGGAAAGTTATGGAGGGTTACTAGCTGCCTCTTACGATTGATGCTGCCCTTCATTGTTTTGATCTTCAGCAAAGATTAAGCGTGTGTCCAAAATCGATGACAGACCTGATGATAGGGAGATAGGACGTGAAGAGCAATGGATAAAGTTTGGAAGTAGACATAGGATACGTGGGCGCACGTTCGCTATTACTGACCATTTTGGTGTTGCTCATTAATTACTGAAGTCGGATTACCACTGTGGAACCCTGATTAAATATTTTGCAAGGAGATATTGTGATATACGATGTAAACAATTCTAATGAAATCATGTCGTTTTTGTGGCCAGTAGCAAAAAACTTCCAAATGCTGCTCACAAGCCGGCCTTTTAGGCGTCTGAAAAGAGGTGTATTCTAGAATAACCTATCAAGCTTTTCATTATTATGATGTGTGTTGACTTGCGCAGCTCATACTGTTCAACGACGGACTGATAAGTGGCTGATAAGCTTGCATCGTCAGATCCTCCGATCTTCTCAAGCAGGCTCCCCACGATTAATAACTGATGTTGTGCGCTGAAGCACTCCAAATACTTTTTTATCGATTTCTACTTGTACGGTGTTATCTTGTTCTTCTCTAGGGCTTTCACATACTAGCATCCCATATTTTAGGAGCTTGACTACATGTATGCTGGTCTGTATATTAACTGCATCAACGAGAGTGTTCAGTAGTAGATGGACCGACGTATTGTAACAGAATAAGAGGGACGGCCAGTGAAAATGGGATGTCGATTTTTGTTTTGGCCTTTGTATTGTTACTATTGTGGTTGACAAATTGAGAAATATCAAGGGTTAAGTTTAATCAATTAAAGCTTCGACCTTAAGTAACCGTTATTGTGGCCAAATAGTACTTATTGAATATGCCCAAAACATTAAGCCTAAACGTTACTGCACCCCAATCATCTGATACAAGGCATGTAAACATTGTATTTAGATCAACATGTATCTTCCATTTGTCCATACATGCTCATCTATACATGTTTAATCATCTATGATATTCAATAACAATTAATTAACAAAATTAATTAACAAAATGCAATCATCTGCTCATTTGATTAAACGTTCAATATTCTCTTTGCTATTAATGCAAATCTGCATATCTGATAATCTACAAACCCGAACACTTAGCCCAACTCCCCAATTTTATTTATTTGCCATAATATTCAGATTAACTACATCACTGGCATTCTGCAATAGATCGTGCGAACCTTGTGTGTTTTAGCAAACGCGTACCACGTAGGGAGCCACAATAAACATGCAGATTAGCCTTGCAACCCTAAGTACCCGCGTTGTGTATTATAAATTGTTAACAAATTTTCATATTGCAAGTAAAGCACAACTTTACAGGACTAATGATATCCTCATATAAGCTTTACATTGCAGTACGGAGGGATGGAGTTTATAAGGAGAGTCAATGCTGCATTGACCCGATTTTTGAATCGAACTTATCGTCCAGTCGAAAAGGAAACTTGTCCAAGGCAATGTCTCTACAGATATGTACGCATATTGAGACATAGAAGCTGTTATTCTCAGTGGCTTTTCTCCTTTCAATATCCTCTGTGAAATTTCGCAGTAGCCAAAGTATGCCGCTAGTTTTTTTCAATGTATGCTTGACCAAATTGACATTGACAGACTTGGCAACGATTGTTTTCGAGGTGAAAGCTTCAAAGAAATTTTCGCGATCAGTGAATACGAAATTGATTCACCTGTTCGCTAGATGATTTGCTCGCAAAATGTGCAGCAACCACTGCATCAACATTGTTCAATCTATAATGGGAACACGATGGTAGTTGGTATGTTTCTGTTTGCTGAAACAATGCAGTAGGTGCTACGCAAACCTTGCCATTAAGAAAATCCATTGTTTATACGCGGACACAAACACTTATCTGCATGAACGCGACTGGTTCAACCGGTGACATCACGTATTGTCAATAAGGCCATCCGTTGGCGTTTGCATTTTCCTCAGCGAAGCGTTGAATAATGGCAGTAAATATAATTTCACGGTAACTCCCTTTATTGTTGTTAAATCGTCACACAATTACTATGGAGTTTTGAATTACCGGGAAGGTGTACAGGTGGAGCTCAGCCTACTAAGCACGCAGCCGGTGTGTCTGAGTTAGGTTAAAACTACGGATTACGCTTGTTAGGATTGACAATTCATGAAACACGGCATCTACTTGGGGGCCTCATACAGGTACATAAAATGTCCGATGTATTGGATAATATGAGTGTTTTTTTGGTGCGTTTTCAGCTTCGCAGAACTCGAGAATTGCGGAGAACCAGAGACACTTCGATTCATTCATCTTGACAAAACCCATGGCAAGTACAGAATGAGTATGAATAGCTCTTCCAATCGCGTTGTTAGTCCATGGAATAATTTACCAGCTAGCAACCTGTTTTTTCTGCAAATCTATAGAAAATTAGCTTGATGTACATTTTAAGGACAAAGGTTTAAACCTACCTTATTAGTAAGAAACTGTTGATGACCACTGGCAGAGGACATAACGGTTTATTGGCCCTTCATCGTAAAGTATTGGGTGGCCAGCATTGAAAATTATTGTAAATTATTGCACCCACTGTGAGGGATCGTGTATATATAGGAAACAGTTTTTAATTCAACGGTTTGACCCCATATCATGTGTACGGCGACTCCGTTGTCTCCAAGCTGCTGGAAACGATTTGATAAACTCGAGAAGGTCCAGAACCAAGCAGCGAAAAGACAAAAAAACTCAAGCTACCATCATTGGGATACAGGTGATCAACACTCTTAAATATGAGAGCAAAATATGCAATGTCGAATCAAGTTTACCCTCGATGACAGCCGCTCCTGCGGGAAAACAAAGTAACTGTCACGAAACAATGCCCTAGGGGTAAGCTCTTCAGCCACAGCGTTTACGACTGATGGCATGGTCTCTGTAACGAAGTAGTTGAAATCCCATCGGTCGCCGCTCTCAGAAGTAGCCTTGTAGGATTGCCGTTATCTATGTATGCATGTATACATGTATATATATATATATATATGTATGTATGTATGTATGTATGTATGTTATATGTATGTATGTATGTATGTATGTATGTATGTATGTATGTATGTATGTATGTATGTATGTATGTATGTATGTATGTATGTATGTATGTATGTATGTATGTATGTATGTATGTATGTGTGTGTGTGTGTGTGTGTGTGTGTGTGTGTGTGTGTGTGTGTGTGTGTGTGTGTGTGTATGTATGTATGTATGTATGTATGTATGTATGTATGTATGTATGTATGTATGCATGCATGCATGCATGCATGCATGCATGCATGTATGTATGTATGTATGTATGTATGTATGTATGTATGTATGTATGTATGTATGTATGTATGTATGTATGTATGTATGTATGTATGTATGTATGTATGTATGTGTGTATGTATGTATGTATGTATGTATGTATGTATGTATGTATGTATGTATATATGTATGTATTTTATGTATGCATGTATGTATGTATGTATGTATGTATGTATGTATGTATGTATGTATGTATGTATGTATGTATGTATGTATGTATGTATGTATGTATGTATGTATGTATGTATGTATGTATGTATGTATGTATGTATGTATGTATGTATGTATGTTATGTATGTATGTATGTATGTATGTATGTATGTATGTATGTATGTATGTATGTATGTATGTATGTATGTATGTATGTATGTATGTATGTGTGTGTGTGTGTGTGTGTGTGTGTGTATGTATGTATGTATGTATGTATGTATGTATGTATGTATGTATGTATGTATGTATGTATGTATGTATGTATGTATGCATGCATGTGTATGTATGTATGTATGTATGTATTTATGTATGCATGTATGTATGTATGTATGTATGTATGTATGTATGTATGTATGTATGTATGTATGTATGTATGTATGTATGTATGTATGTATGTATGTATGTATGTATGTATGTGTATGTATGTATGTATGTATGTATGTATGTATGTATGTATGTATGTATGTATGTATGTATGTATGTATGTATGTATGTATGTATGTATGTATGTATGTATGTATGTATGTATGTATGTATGTATGTGTTGTTTGGTTGATTTATTTTAACTACCGATATTATTGTGAGCAACCACACAACCCCTGGACTATAACGATGCATGAATTCTCAATTTACATGCAAAATAACGTGTTCTAGTTGCTAAGCGATATAAACAACGAGCATCGATCAGATCGTTAAATCTGGAGCCGCATAATTCATTATCTTTATCTGCTCAGTTACATTCGAATGTTAAGAGGCAATTATGCAACAAATGAAAAATATTATCGAATATGTAAAGTTTTTTGGGCCAATTAGCTTTGCTAAATGCCCGGCCCTGTTTCATTAAAAACTATCATATTTTTTTTGATTAACTGGCTAATGCATTACATTTAACGACTGATTAAATGTTAAAGATGTCATAGGGAATTTTTTAAGTAGTCAGAACCAAAATGCGAACCCAAAGACGAACCTCTCTTTCAACAATGTGTGTCATGCCAAACCGCAGCATAGCTCATGGTCATATATGGATATTAAATAGTCATATCATATTCCCAAAAGCGTACAGTTTTGCTATACAATTGCAACGCACAACACACAAACTATATGCATTTAGTTTAATTACGATGCTTCACTACTAAAAAAACTGCTATAGAGGGGATAAAGATAACTGCACTACCCGTCCAACTTGCTCATCTAGATGGTTGGCACGGCGTGTACTGTTTTCGTTCTTAGTTACGCATGGCAACCCTCAGCATAGGAGTAATGTGACGACAGTTAAATGCAATAAAGTATTGGTTTTGATACGTAATGATGGCATTATTGGTCTAATACGATGACATCATATGTCCTTGTCTTGAGCATGATATTCGCCAGTGTGTTATTGCGTTGCATTGAGTTCTATTAAAGGACATTATATGATCGACAACGCCATGGTGGTTGATGCCGAATCCTTGTTCATAATGAATCATGATCCAACACAAAAGGGTCACTGACTATGATTCGATATATGATTTATACAAGTCCTGCCGTTCTTCGCTTGCGATGATATGTGAATTGTGATGTACGGGTAGTCTATGGTCGACGTATCATTATAGTCATGTAAATAAAACTGATGCACCACATTGTTGCTGCATCATTAACAACGACCAGACATGAAGACAGTAACATTATGATTCGCTACCTCTACTTTTACAGTTTTGTGTCTTGTTGCAGTTACCTCTAGAATTAAAGATGTTCAGACTCTTCTTCACAAGATGTTGGCAGCGATTATTGATTATTACGGACCTCACTAAGATCTCTTGCTGCAAGTGCGCACATTCTGGGCTGTGTTCGGAACGCTGAGACTATACTGTATTATCATTCCATGTGCTTTTCGGCTGACGTAAGCCACGTCACCAACTACCAGACTACTGACCACTGACTGCCGCGTCCGTTGGTAATTACAATCGGAAGAAGAATAGATAAATTAATACTTGGACGGACCTCACGGACGAAAACCGTACGTTGCTTGAGTCATACTACACCCGGTTTGAATCACATGTGAAGTCCAAGAATAACGCAGTGTTTGCCAGATATAAGTTTCACCACAGGAAACAGGAGCAACGTGAGGCATTTGACTAATTTGTCACTAATTCAAAGCGTCTTGTGATTGACTGTGAGTATAATAAGCCAGATGAAATAGTTAGAGATCGAATTGAATGCGGTATCACCTCTGACCTCGTGAGAGAGAAGCTATTAAAGGAGGGATCACTCCTGAAACTTGATAAAACATTAGAAATTGCACATGCTCATGAAATTTCTCCAACACAGCTTCGCACTATATCCGGCACACAAACCACTGTGAGCAATGTTACTCGCTCGAAATCTCGAAATTAAATTAGGAACTGTTACATTTGTGGGCGCAACCATGTCCGCGGACGATGTCCTACTTCGGGAGCCAAATGTGACAAGTGTGGCAAACTTAACCACTGGAAAGTTCAGTGCGATACGGCAACCAAACACGCTACTGGCCACAAAGTTGAGCCGTCGCACAGGAAGTCTAGTGGGCACTCGAGGGATCGCGAGATCAAATCTCCCCGCATACCCAATAATGCTGAGAACATACATTACCTAGCAAATGACTCTGAATCTGAGAATAAATCGCTGAATATTCAACATATCTAGTACAGTATTTACGCTGAGCAACTTCGAGTATCACACAAGTTGACACAGGTGCAGAAGCAAATATCTTACCTGCTCGTTGTTTTAAACAACTGTTCCTTGAGCAAACTGATTGGTCAAAGTGCACACTGCTGATGCAGAATCAAAATAGACTACTAACTTATGATGGCACGCACTTACCTCACCACGGTATTTGCAATGTGACATGTTCTGCTGATAAACAGGACTGGCACGAACTTGAATTCGATGTATGTGAAAGCAATGTACCAATCATTATTTGACTCAAAGACAGCAGAAAAATGAACTTGATCAGTGTAAGTCCACATGTAAATGTGACTGTCTTCGTCATCCAGGATGCCAAACTTGAACTTATTACTGGTAGGCAGAGCCTCATTGCAAAATACCCTGACAGATTCACTGACCAAGGCAAATTCCCTCATAAGGCCAAACTGGAACTCACTACTGATGCAGTTCCCGTAATACATGTACCACGGAGACGCCCGGTACGCCTAAAGCAAGATATTGACGAGGCTCTACGTCAAATGGAGCAGAAAGGAATCATACAGAAGATGCCACAAGGTCAACCAACAGTGTGGCTGTCGAGTCTTGCCTATGTCAGAAAGTCAAACGGAGAGCTCAGAGTTTGTCTGGATCCTAGCGATCTAAACAGGAAAATCAAAAGAACATATCACAGAGCAATGACAGTTTAGGTGATCACACATCAGTTGTCAGATGCCAAGGTGCTTAGCATAATTGATGCAAAAGACGGTTATTGGAGCATTGAATTAGATCCAGAATCCAGTCTTCTCACAACATTTAGTTCTCCTTAATCGAATAAAAGATACAAAGTTAATCGACTTCCATCTGGGCTCTGTGTAGCTCAAGATATCTTCCAAGAGGCTATGGATAAAATAACTAGATGACTGAATGGTGTTATCTTCATAGCAGACGATATCTGTGCTTAGCAAGGACGCGGAAGACTATGATCGCAACCTACACAACTTGATGACAAAAGTAGGCTCCTATGGACTTGTGTTCAACCCCAAGAAATGCTTCATTAAAGTGCCTGAAATCACATTCTTTGGAGCAGTGTACAGCAGTGATGGGGTTAGATCAGACCCTGCAAGATCAAAGGAGATCCAAGAACTTTCAGTAACTACCTGTAAACAGAAGGTCATGTCTTTCCTGGGAATGGTACAGCACCTCACATTCCCCACCTCATTTAACTCACCGCACCTTTGCGTGAACTTACCAATAAAGAATCTGTGTTCACTTGGACTCAAACTCACCAGAATGCCTTTGACAAGATCAAAGACATCATTGCTAGCGCAGCTACTTTGTCTTACTTGAACCCAAAACGCAAAACAAAAATCCTAGTAGACTCTAGCAAAATTGGTTTGAGTTCTGCATTAATTCAGATCAACCCACAGGAACCAGAGATAGAGCATGTTATAGCTTTTGCTTCTAAAAGCCTCTCTGACACCGAGTCTCGTTACGCTCACATTGAGAGAGAATGCCTTACAGTTGTCCACGGTACAAAAGTAACTGTGGAAAGTGATCACAAACCACTAGAGGCAATACTTACCAAGAACTTGGCGCAAGCTCCTCCAAGACTTCAACGGACGATGCTACGTCTGCAGCCATATGATGTTGAGAAAATACCGCAAAGGATCGGAACTCCAACTGGCTGACTTCCTGTCCAGATACCAGCCAAATACTGTTCAGAAACATATCAAGATGGAACACACTATACATGCCGTGAGATGGAGTGACAGTAAACTCGACTCCATAAAGAGGGCCACAAAACAGGATGAAACGCTAAACTCGCTACTTGATGTTGTTAAGAACGGATGGCCAATGGACTGTCCAAAACTTCCCAAAAACACTAAAGCCTTACTGGACTCTCAAGGACTACATCAGTATCGATGATGGCGTGAAAGGTCATGAAAGGTCAACAGGTCATAATACCTGAGTGTCTTCGACGCGACATTCTTACTCAAATTCACAATCACAGTCACCAGGGCATCGGGAAAACACAAATGCTTGCCAAAAAATGCGTATATTGGCCTGGTATCAACTCAGATATTATTGATACTGTTGGCGTGTGTCACAAATACAACAATTTAAAAAAACAGCCAACCGCAAGAGCCAATGTATCAACGAGAACTCCCCAGCCATCCTTGGTAAATGCTTGGAAGTGACTTGTTTGACATTGAAGGCCAGCAATATCTATTATTGTGCGACTACTACAGTCAATTCTTTGTCGTACGCAAACTGTCTGCTGAAACCAGCTCTAGCGTTATCAAACACCTAAAGCTTATATTCTCAGAACATGGGATTCCAAGTCAACTATTCACCGACAATTGACCTTGCTTCAGTTCTGAAGAATTCAAGAAATTTTCAGCTTGTTTTGAAGCAACGACAGGACACTCAGAAACGCTACTTCGACCGAGGGACGCGCGAGCTCCCATCCTTATCACCCGGTGATACAGTGATGCTTCAGTCACCGACTGACTCCAAATGGAAACCAGCAACCGTAGTTTCCCCAAATGAAGAGCCACGTTCGTAACTTGTGCAGGACACAAATGGCACCAGGTACCAAAGGAATCGTAAGTTCCTACGTAAGCTACCCCGACAACGAGCTCCTCCAGAGAATGGTGCTGACAGAGTGACAGATAACATAATGACAAATGACAGAATAATGCCAAAACAGAGTGAATCTTTAACCGACGATCGCACAGCTAAAAAAGTCTATTGCTGACTCGCCTTCAGTCGTGACATACGACCAATGCGATCCGGTAACTGCCTGCACACCCAAGAGAACCAGGAAACCAACAAAGAGACTGACCGAGGAAATGTAAATGCAAATTAAAAACTTTATATGAACCTGTTTAAGTGATAAATGAAACCCTTATTTTGTTAAGAGTATTTGCCACACCGTACCACATAATACTGAGCAACATTCTTATCAAGTTAAGGCTGTCACAAACAACTCTTACTGGACTAATGTACGTATGTTATGTTTTCTCGAGTTATATGCTGTTAACAGTTGTTCACAGTTTACTAATTGTATGATAAAACTACCTAAATTTTTCTTTTGATGTAAGGTACATGAGAGTTTTGTTCCTGTAGTGTCATCAGCCTCGATGCATAAATATCCACTGTAAATTTGCCATGATGTTTTCTTTCTATAAGGAGGGCGATTATGATTCGCTACCTTTACTTTTACACTTTTGTGTCGTGTTGCAGTTACCTCTAGAATTAAAGATATCGTAAGTTCAGACTCTTCTTCTTAACAGCTTCTTCTTACATTAGCTGTATTTTAACTACATGATTAGGAACGCGACAACACAACAAAGACGACCATGTCTGATCTGTTATCCTACCCCTCAAAGGCGGTCGTGCAACTGCCATAGAGGCCATGGACGAGGGCTGTGTCACAATAACACATAACCGTGCCAATGCCTCTAAACATGTGGACATTCAGTGTGTACGCCAGAAGTTATATCCGTTTTCTACCATCTTATCCTCCTACCAATGAAGATTTGTTTTGCTGTGCTACTCTTGAGTGAAACAGATATCAGCGACCGAGTCAATTGGCCATCGTCAAGCTTCAGTGTCAGTAAAAGAGAAATCGTTACAACGCTATAGACAATATTCTTCTTTGTATTAAACGAAAATATAAATCAAACTTCTTCACAACCATTGTACCGCTATTGTGGTGATATGAATCACCATATTGCTGTGCACGTGATGCAATCTTGGACTGTCAACACTAGCAGGTACTACTACAGCACATAACTAACTTACTTACAATGGCATGTGCTAATAATAAGTCGATGAAATATTCACACACCACTATAACACGACGATTATTCACCTATTCAGCACATTGGCTGGTTAAGTATGGGATTTATTGCAGTGTGGGTGGTGAATGTTAAGCTAGAACGTTGCATTAGTCATGATATGCAAGGGTTTATCTTGTGGGAGAGAACACAATATTGCGGTGTGAATACTGAGAGAGCAACGCGTTGTGTCTAGCGTTTCTTGTTTTACACACGGATATTACTGCATAACAATGTAATATGCACATCGGTGATCGAAATAAGTCGACTCTTTTTGCCCATGGTTGCGTTTTGGTATATAATTGAATCCATTTGGACTCGGGTGAAGGTGTCCGACATATGCCCCAAAACTGCTGTTATTATTAGAAATGACCGCCATTACCAATTGGTGTGTCCTCAAATACTCCCTCCCTAATCACAATGCAGAATTACCATAGCAAACACAGAAGATTATATTTGTTAAATGACTGCTTCATTTGACAAGAGTTATGATTGGTAAGCAAATGATATATCATCTAACATCCTCATTGAGTCGGAGCAAATGCGTTAAAGTGGCTTCACTATTCTTGTGTGGTAATTATTGATACACTAGGCTTTAATGCGAACATAAACTATTGCGTCTCTCTTCCTTGGGCAAGACAATAGTCTTGGTGTTATGTTTTTCCTTTGTCCACGGATTCAAAAGATTTTTCTATTCTAAAGTTATTAATGTAAGAATGCAACAAACATGAGGAAACTAGTGTGTAGGTATGGCCGTAGACAGCTTAGTATGCCGATATCGTTAGTGAGGCAAATTCAAAAAGCGCGCGACCGGGTAAATAATGAGCCTGGGAGCAAGATAATTATGTACGTAGGTACCTCGGAGAATAGAAGTCACTTGTGATTGGAAGCGTGAAAGGAACCTTGCGAATATCGTTCAGTCATCGGCTGTGATTGATGTGCGACTCTAGAATTGGCTGTCCTGCGATAAAGCTATTCTGACTGGTTCGACCCACAAGTCGCATGTTATTTATATATCGACACTAAGTCCGACGGAGTTATTTATATCAACAAAAGAATCTGTAGCTAAGCCTTTATTTTCTTGCGTATATAGCACAGGAATTAAACAGGCCACTGCTTTTCTTGTGCCAATATAGCTTATCTTGATGAGTCATTTTTCTCCAGTGTAATGAATAATACATCATCCCGACAATTTAACATCCGGCTTTGTTCATCACCTGAATTTTTAAAAGTTCCGATATATTGGAGATTAGGTTCCCAGATGTGAAGACTTGACTGAGTGGTATACCTCAAATTAGTGCATTTTTGGTTATGCAGCCCATTTCCTTCAATTTGGATCTGTCTTTGTATGTCCCAGTTCATTTGCATCGGTTCACTACTAACCATTTGGTCACTGATTCACACCTGGTGTTTGCTAGGCACTGGTACGTTTTGTTATGGTACTGTGGACGCGGAACAAGGCAGGCGTCGTGATGAGACTTACATATGTCATTATTTCATCCAGACATACATTCCAGTCTGTGGCATGCAGTCGCCCAATACGCTCAATTCAGCAGGCGACTATTACCGATCACTCCATTATGAATGTTAAGTAGGAGATAAGCATTTTATATCGCACCCTGATTGCAGAAATATATGATATAAGCTTGATTCTCGTGTCACATCTATAAAGTGGTTATTTCTTACCCAACATACGCAAAGTCAATACCTTCAAAAACCATATTCGGTTACATTTGCTGTGGTGTGTTACGGCAATTCGCACTTCATTTGAAGATTTTGGAATGGCAGACCATCACATAAAGCATAGTTACTGCCTGTGTTAGTGGGATTGGCGGATGTCATTACCGACCCTTACTGGTGCCTAAGTAATAATAGGCTATTAGCATTCCAACTAACGATTGAATGCAACTGTCCATGTCCTAATTTGCCATACTTCATTCACGCATCGTCTTTTATGTACTGTTTGTCCTTGCGCATGTAAGATCAAGATTGGCTTATTATGTGCGAGTTAGTTTAATGCTCATAATGACAGTTCCGTTTTTGCCAACCGTTCTCGGATTATAATAAACGAACCAATGTAGATAACCGATACAAAAGTGAGCCAGAAATCTTATCTGCTAAGTTACATGAATGTTTATATCAAGCATAGCTAATTTGTAAGCATTCGCTGTTTGATAGGTATACATACGGCGACGATTGTGGACCCCTTAGAATTAAATTTAATCTAAATAACCTGCCAATTGTGACTGATTAATGTAAACCCAGCTAGTGGAATATCCACGCGTATTAACTACCTCCTGCTTTTGATTTCGCATATGCTGCGGTTTGCATTAGCTATGTTTGTGGCTAGTTACGCTATAATCTAATATATGAGCTCACGTAAACCACCCCGAGGTATTATTTCGATGCAAGATCCTAAAATTGACTTAGAGGTGGTGAAATAACCAGTCATACTGTTATCCATAGCAGTTGCATATTTAATGTTATTTGACCCTTTCATTTGAATCGATCTGTAACGAATTTTTGTAAGCCTTGTTAATTGAAGTGTGTGATATTATGCGCATGCTGTACTTCTTGATGCTGGTACTGCTTGTTTTTGTTTATGTTAATACGAGTGCGTAGGATGTAGGATTTTCAAGCGGCCTCGTGCCTTGTAATTCGTTCTTAGAAAATCGTGAATGCATCGGCCTCTATAAGCAAGTAGAATATGCTCATGTATCAGGTCCCCATCAACTTTCTGCAAAAACCTCAGTGCATGTTTTAAATGATAGTATACATAATAAAAGAAGATATTATGGTTATGAGATCAAGGTCAGTTTTGTTAATTAATCTTTAATTATTTTAGGGCAAAAGGTATCATTTTGGTTATATTTTCGGATATAGCAATTTAAGGAGACGTGCTGACCAGATGTATTGGTTACATCTGCAATAAAGGACTAACGGAATGTTATACACATATGAGAGAATGTGTCATAACGTCAACCACATGCATGTCCATGCTAAGTTAAATTAAAAGGACTTAAATAAGTCGTAACAGTACAAATTTGTTCGTGGCGGGTAAGAATCGTTTACTTTATTAACATTAGTTATTTAGGCAGGTGGAACAAAACATGTCCATTTGATGCAAATAAACGACACAAATATATTACTGATTGATGTTGCTTCTCAATAAGCAAAGAGAATGAATTAGATTGTTTGGCTCTCAAACTTATTTCTAAGTGATGGAAGGTTAAAAACATCTACGCACTGTAGAATCAATTGTGGCTTTGACAGCAAAATCGCTAGTTTTATGTGCTAATGAATCTGATTAAGTCTGTGAGTTGATAACAAGTGTAACTTAATCATTGTACACTTTGCACTTTGGAATCTAAATCTCTTTACTGTTTTATTCGACAAAGCTACCTTGTGATACAATAAGTAAGGTGTGAGTGTTTTCCTACGTCAGCCTCTTATGTTCATTAAGAAGTTTTAAAATCACAATTCAAAACTTTAGTTAAATTATGTGTTATGAGAACGGTACGAGATAGTTGCTACATTACTAGTGATATTCTATGCACATTTGGACAAACGTGATGACCTGCAATGCAGCTACAAACCAACAACTTCCACGGATCGAATGTCGCTTCATTAATATTCTCTCGACCTAGACAGGATTTGTCAGGGCTCCCATGTCATTTTGACGATCTCACCCGCCGTGTTTGCCACCATCTTACCAGCCGCCCGAACATTCATGTGACGAGAACCTATGTTAATGAGTTATATCTAATTATCGATTTGTAAGTCACAGACTACGATTAGAATGAGGTGACAGCGATTTTAGCATTGCTTAAAAAAGTCGTTTGGGATATGTTAACTACATTATCCAGTTCTATCCTTTCACAAATGGTTTGTCTTACAGTTTCACGGATAAGATCATGAAAACCAATATTTACTAATTTGAGCATCCAAGCGATTGACTGGAGGTCTTTTACTGTTGCAAAAATCGTACGAGCCAACGTGTGGACCAATGCCATCTATACATCACCTGAAAGCCACATTTGTTGATGCGCATAACCTGAAGCATGTTGTGTCCACGTGAGGCGATATGATGGTTAAAGTGCCTATCGCACGAAAAATCATGTCATTTTTTTCGCCAGATTACGGAAATATAACCCAGAAGTACCTATTCTGTCTATGTATTAGTCGCCAAAGTGCGCGCTCGCGGATCGAAATTCGTCTTTAAAGATGAGTCTGGCGTATCGACACGACGAGCTCATGAATAATTAATCTCCCTTACCTGACGTCAAACGCATGGTTGACCTAGATAATGGCTGAAGCAACGTTTTGGCGGGCGCGCTAATTTGCATCTTTTTCGCCAGATTACGGAAATATAACCCAGAAGTACCTATTCTGTCTATGTATTAGTCGCCAAAGTGCGCGTTTTCGGATCGAAATTCGACTTTAAAGATGAGTCTGGCGTATCGAGACGACGAGCTCATGAATTATTAATCGCCTTACCTGACGTCACACGCATGGTTGACCTATATAAAGGCTGCCGCAACGTTTTGTCGGGCGCGCTAATTTGAACTGACATTTTATCAAATCTTGGCCTTAACTGATCAGATGCGACGGTTATTGGACCGGTTTGAGTTTATTGATCACATTATGAATTGATTTCAGCGAAGTACCTATAACCGTGCGATAGGCACTTTAAAACCTATCCCAACGGCGTTGGCCAGAGTGGTGAACATGCGTCTCGTGGCATGGCAGGTAGCACGGTGGCTTGTACAATTGACGCACTAGCTTTATTATCTACGAACTACATATTGCTAATTATTGTTGAGATGCAGCGTATTATGTTACAAGATATGTAGCTTTCGGACGCATATCGTTCCCTATTACCGCTATGAACTTATTCGCCCAACCCATTCCATTACCCCGAAAATAACAATTAAATTTGAGCCTTACTCATCTCCGACTATATTCCTTTGGCAGCCCATAGATGAGAACGCAAGCCACTTACAAGGGGTCCAGAGTGTTACCTTGGTGATATTCCTCAATAGACTGTTGTCTTAGAGGATGTAAAAGTGGTTAATAAAATCGTCGCGTCATATTGGATTTTGATACAGATAACAGGTTTACAGGTGCTCATAACGCTTGTCCAATTATATCTAAGCCGCCCTACAGCCTTGGCTTTTGACTAAGACCGTTTTGAAATGAGGATACGTTATTGTCACGACGGTCAGCAAACATTTGGCTGCAGGTTTACGCAGGTTTGTGGCGGGTTCACAACCAGTGGACGGTGGTGCGGTCCAAGCATTACTGCTTCCCACATTCATTACAGTCACAGTACAGTGCCTTCTCGCAGTTTGATGTGACGCTATAACACTGGGATTTTGTTTGTATGTAGTATTTATTGCATGCATGCGAAACCACATGCCCTGTTATTTTCTATTCGTCCGACCCATAATTTGCAACAGTTGTGAGGCACATTCCAGCGACTATACCCCTTGAGCTGTCGCAGTGATTATGCAGCTTCTAGCGTCTTAACAAAACTTATCGGCAATGGCGATGTGTTTGCTTCTCCATTTCCCTCGGGCTAAGCTGTCCAATACCAGGCAAAAAGCTGCATGGTTTAGGGCATGAAAACAGTTGCAGATTATATTGATCATGGCCTAGATAAGCGTCCACTAAGTTCATGTCGGTAGGGTCTGAGTAGAACGATAAAGCAACGATCACGTTACTGAAGACTAGGAAGCGATAATATACTGTAATCCATAGACTTGTTTTATTAACCTCTGCAGACACGGTATGCTTTGCACAAGGCTACTATTGTTAAAATGTCGGGATAGTTTTATAGGTTGCTTAATGTAAGCTTAAGAAAACCCGATATAGTGATTCTGCTTTGAGCACGGATGCTTTGCACATCTGGCGTAAGGGTGAAATGAATAATGCAAAATACGATAGATAATGACAAACAGAAAATAATGCCTATAAGATTCACCTTATCTTTGTCCGACCCACGTGCTCGTCGATTATCCAAAAAATATTGCTCGGAACTACTAATGCGGCCTCTAGAATAGCAACTATAGGCCAGAAAACATTATTACAGAGTTTGTATATACGTCAGCAGTTACCGTGACAACAAGGAGAGCTTGAAAAAAAAATAACAACCTAGGAATCGCCTTCGCTCATGTAAACCGCTGAGAGCAAATTTTGTGTCATATTGGCAAACGACGCTTCGATCCGATTGTTCTTCGGACGTTTCATAGCCATCAATGATAACTAAAAAGGGTGACCGTCATTTGTAAAAGCTACTTCTTCTCACAACTCGACTGAAACATGCATTTGATTATTCTTTACTATGACCAAAAGCCAATCAATAGACTTATGAGAATGCCTCCCAGTAGTCAATTACCAACTCTTCGAGCCTTTGTTGTGTCACAAGTTCATAAACAGGGGAGCACTTTACACAACAGGAGTGAGATTTCTGCAATTAAGAGACATTTTGACAGAAAACATGTCGATGCCAGAAGAATGATTGCCTCTGCGAATAATTGAAAATTTTTAGTTAGGGATTTGGTCCAACACCAATATATAAAATGCAATCCAATTCTACTCACGACTCCATGACGACCATTCGTGGTTATTTATGTTCGCCGCGCAGTGCTTGTTATCGTCCTGTCTTAAATCAAGGCCGTGACAAATCGCTTGCTCATTACATATTGCATTGACGTTAGCTTAGCATCAGACGACCTTGCCACTGAGTGACAAGATTTATGGCACCAATTCTGGATCCCATTATTATCCTCGACCAACCATTACACACATAAAAGTCAAACTATTCACGACGCACGAGTAATGCTGATGCTGTGCTTGTAAACAAATCCCCAGCAGAATACCGTAATCGATTCATGCGTTAAGAAGTAGCTGCTTTGATAGTTCACCACATTAGAGGATGTAGCATATGCCAGAATCGCGAGAACACTTTCATCCACATATCAGCGGATTTGTTTTATTTATATCCATTAATTTATGCGAATAAGACACATAAAATTCGCTTCTGCGCCCAAAAAATGCCTAACTGTGTGGCAGGCATTACGCTTCACTGCAGGTAAAAAAAACATATTTGATCTGTAACGGGGCATGAATCCAGGAAACTATTCCGAATATAGGTCATTTGATCATTTGCATATGCATATTAGATCTTTTACTCAGTGAACAGGGATCAGAGACTGATTGTTTTTGATTTTAGGTATATTGTGTTAATATTGCCGTCATTGGAAACCCTCTTGATTGCATAGGGGTTTTCTACACATAAGATCCACGTTGTTCTGCGTGTAAACTCATGTCCCATCGTAGCTATTCGGCCAGGCCTGTCTGTTTGCCGCAACAGTCTGAAGCCAGATCATCAATGCATCCTCTATATGTTTGCAGCACAAAATAAATCTACTAAGTGGACAACCCTACAAACAGCATTTACGCTTCTTAAGTGGACTTTTTACAGGGCAAAAGTTTACTTTTGCAATCTACACATGCAATGATACTCAAGGGTTAGCAATAGCGCGCTTACTTTTGCAGCTACCATTTAAGAAAGAACTACGAGCAACCAGTAATCATTGCAAACGTTGCATGCGTACAGGTTTTACCCGTCTTAGTTTGAAACAAACATTATTGCGACCTTCCATTAGAAATTGCAGGACGGCTGTTTATCTGTTATGGCATTGTGGTTGACCTACAGCCGTCTTATGGATAAGAAATGATTGGGCTAATGTCGGACAAGGGCTAGTGCGTGATTTGGGATTATCAACATGTATTAGATTGACGTAATACACAGCTGTTTTTCAGTGCTAACAGATTGTTTTGATATTTTCTGCTTGTCAGACAGGGTGGTCCATGTATATTTGATGGCATATACTAGTGTTAAAATATTCACTTCCAAACGTTAAACCGTATGACTGGTTGGCGAATCTAGAGGTTAACATCCTCAGTCTGGGACATAGAAACTGCGAGCAATTCACACCTGAACGGATACTGAACAACCCATGTTGCTTGATTGAGTGATTGAAAGGGCAGATAGTTTACTTCTCAATTTCTCCTCAACGTTTCGATTCGATACCTACTGAACGATATAGCGTTACATAACAAAAATCTTTTGATATTAAGATAAAGACTATCATCATTATTTCAATTGCCACCACCATTCGATGAACCATCTTTGCAATCATCCCTCCGTAATTTAATGCTTCAAGGTAAATTATTGGCCATGACCTGACTGAACTTCTTGTGGATAAACCTCGGTTAAACCCATCAAGCCGAAACATAAGGCCCACAGCTGTTTATAGCTCTGTTTATGCCAATCAGGTCTTGCCCAGATCAAGAACTACTAACGATAGACAGGAAACATCAATGCACACATTCAGAACGGTTATGAGGCAAATTGGAAGTTAAACTCAGTAATATCAATGTCAGTGTTATTATCTAAGAGCTGCTCGTCGTTTTTCAACCTTTCTGTATACAAATAACTGATGTACCTGCTTGCACGTAGGACAAACTCTCGGCAATCAACATCAATAGCGCCACATTATTCGAAATCATCATTCAACCAACTCATAAATATGCAGTCGCTGCCGTGCAAAGCAACATCAGCGAGAACTGAATTTCAGAATACAATGTGTTTTAAATGCTTTCAAAGTGGAAGAAAGAGTTAGCAAACCATATTAAGGCTAAAAGTTCAGCGTCATATTGAATAAATATCAATGTTTTCTGCTACCTCAAAGGTGCCTCATAATCGCCAAGGATCATTGTTATTTACATTAACAGAGATCAAACTTGCCAGCTTATTTAATGCGAAATTCATCATCATCATAATCATCATCATCATCATCATCATCATCATCATCATCATCATCATCATCATCATCATCATCATCATCATCATCATCAATATCATCAGCATTACAATCACCATCATCATCATCATCGTCATCATGATCATCTTCTTCATCATCACCAACATAATTATATTCATCATCATCGACATCACCATCATACTCATTTACTTCTTCCTCACCATCATCATCATCATCATCAACATAATCGCCACTACCACCATCATCATCATAATTGTCATCGTTTTCGTCGCCTCCATTGCCGTTACCCCGTCCAAGATAATAGAAGTTTATTTCGGTTGCTAATCGGTCCTCCAATGCGACACATCGTATTATGCATAATATTAGTCTTGTAGAAAGGGGAATTATGCATGGCTTAATAAAAAACACCCATACAGAGATAATGGTTCGAGAGGTCTCACGGATGTAGGGCGCTTTTAACCTTTGCCGCAAGGGAATACGGTCTCGGCATTTACGTTGTAAACTATATAGTCGCGGAGGCAAAGTGCCTTTTCTACACTATATTTGCCCGAGTACGAAAGAGTGATCCTTAGGAGCAACTGATCTTAAAAACAGATTAAGTAAACATGCGTAAAAACCTGAAGCACTTTAACGACTGAAAAATGTATAAGAACAGACTTTTGAAAATATGGTGGCTCAGCAAGGCCACCTTCAAAGGTTAGCAGTGGCCCGAAAATAGGATTTGGTGTACTCCGGCCTTCTAGTCAATGGGTATATCAGGGCCTGCAATAGAAATCCTGCTGCATAACAATTGAATTTCTGCTCCATCATGCATAATTCTTTGAGGCCACTCATCTGTAAATTGGACTCGACATTTGGGCACTAATTATGATGCATTCATGTTGTATTATAGGCAGAGCACATAATCAAATTCTTATCACTCTAAAAGCAAACTTGTCATAGAGCATGGATTTATACCTGAGATGATATTTGTAATGTTCATACTATGATCAAAGTTATTACCCCAGGTCATTTACTCCCTCAACAGCAATATATTGACTTTTCTCGAGGATCGTTGTGAATCATAATTTAAAGATATCATCAGACAAATCGTAGTTGCTGTCGCATTCATGCTGCTTACGACGTCCCGATTTCGTAGTGTGAGCAAACGACCCCAATTCACTTGCGTTATTTTTCCATAGCCATGTACTCATGTGTGTAAACATGGGTACGACGGGTGGATTTAAAAGCATTGTTATGGACGCAGTGGCGATGGACGAGTTATCAAAATTACGGGTAACATATGAGTTGCTTCATTAAATGAATCACAGAAGGCGAACAAATATAGTTTTCGAAACTGACCAAAATATGTATCATTTATATGAATAGGTTGTAATATAAACATCATGCACCCTTGATTTCATGAGATTGTGATAAGCCCTCACAGTACATTTTACTAAGGCAGCGAGTAGAAAACATGTTGCCCGCTGATCGCGGTCACAGGTATCGTGTGGAATAAAATGGATTGTTTGTTTCTTGAACAATCAGTCAAAGTGAGCGAAAGTAATGTACAAATGGCTATAATATACAAAAAATAATCTCACGTTTAAAAAGCCAACATGATATCATGTAAGGATCAGGCTTATAGGAAAGTAGCAGACATGCGGATCCACATTTGTATAACAGCATTCCATTGAAGGCCCTTCCCACTGTTACTTGAGGCGCGGTCATGTATGGTCAAGTCGCCAGCATCATTATTTTATATATGCACGATTTGTGGTAGTTTCATATTTTCTATCCACAGTTACCATGGCACGGTACTGAAAACATGAGATCTTTCCAAGAACAAGATGTTTGGGATGAAAACGTGTCAATGACGAAGTTTATCCGGGCATTTTAAATTGATTGATTAATTGGTAAGCATCTCTCTCATTGTAAGTGGTCGTAGTTTTCCATTTGCATGACAAATCGTTGTGATCGAAATCACTAACTGCAGCCATGTCTATTAATGACATATTATTGCTCACGATTACACACTATCACCTACTGAAGGGAAATCGAATATCCGCCGAGTATCATGACCGTTGACAATCACTTGGGGTAGTGTTACGCAATGGCTTTAACCAAAATATCAACCATTGGTCTTTCATATTTGTCTCACGCACTGGCGTATATATATTCATTGTGCCTCATAAATCTCTTTGGTTGATGACGTTAATGGGGTAAGAAAACCATGTTGCGGTCTCGACATATCGACCACACACTGATAGCATAGGGCTCTCAACAGTGTACGTGTCTTTAGGCGTTACAATCCATAACATCGTTACCTATCTAGTAATCAATATATCGTTGACCTCCTCCGTAGATTGCATATGCATTTACTAAGGCATGGAGCATAAGGAGAAAGTTATTATAAACGGATCTATATATATAACACAAGGCTGTAGCCTTAATTAGTGTGAGTTGTACATAGTTTCACTGACCCTAATTCTCAAGTGGAAGCCAAATAATAGTAATGTCGAAGAGTAGACCACCGTCCAATATTCAATGGGTTGAAATGGTTACAAATTACGAATAAATGGTTAATAAACTCATACAATATATATGAGTTTCATCCAATTACACTGGATAAATCACTTATCAGCTCAATATATATATATATATATATACACACATATATATATATATATATATATATATATATATATATATATATATATATATATATATGTGGTAATATATATCTATATATATATATATATCTATATATATATTATATATATATATATATATGCATGTGTGTGTGTGTGTGTGTGTGAGCGGGTGCCTCGATAAGCCAGTAGAATTTGCTTTTTTATTAGGTTCTTATCAGCATATTGCAAGACATCTTAGACTGCAGGTTTTTGTTAACAGATTATGTAAGAATAAAAGATATTTTAGACCGAGGTCAAGGTCAGCTTTTTATTTGATCCTTAATATTTTAAAGGCAAAATGTACCATTTTGGTTGTATTGTAGTTCAGAGCAATTTTAGCTATTTAGTACTTGTTTGTGCTTTCAAGATTGCCAATGATAAGCACCTTGACAATTGCAATGTGAAAGTTATTGCTATAAGCAGAGATCAAGGTCATTTTTCATCGTTATCTGATACAATTTGAGATTTCGTCTTCAGTCACACATTCAGTAATTTTACTGTCGTCCTTGATAGGATTTGTGAAAAGTCTGATAAAGATGGTATGATTTGTGGCGGTAAATTTGCCAAATCATTGATGCAGTCACAACAACAACCCAGATATTATTTAGGAAATGTCCCAATTCTGTCGATTTCAGCTAAATTAAATTATCACCACTGATTTTGCCGTTTGCAATCCGAATCTGATTCTATTTGTAAAAAACGACCGAATCTGTACCGACAGAGTTCCGATTCTCCCGTAAGCGATCCGACAGAGGTAACACAGTTACCGGACAGAGAAACGAAGCTGGCGGTTTGCTTTCGGCCATATCTTGACGCAATCTGGATTCAATCGGCAAGAAATCGCGGTTAAATTTGGAGTCTTACTCGTCTCATTAAAACACGCGGGCCGTTATGGATTTACAGTCTGCAATTACAAGAAGTGAATGGCGATCTCTGTACCATATAGATGGAAACGCAGGCTACATTCAAGGGGTTCAGTGTGTTTCCATGGTATTATTCCTCAATAGACCGTTGTCTTAGACGAGCTACAAGTGGTTCATGCAATCGCCGAGACATATTGGATTTTTTCCCAGATTACAGGTTTGCGGGTGCTCATTACGCTAAGACAATTATATTAAAGCCGCTCTACAGTCTCAGTTACCTTTTGTAGGTCTGTGACTGAGACTGTTTAAGGATATCTTATGGTCACGACAGTTATCAAATCTATGGTTGTAGGTGTATGCCGGTTAGTGCACACGGCGGGTTTTTCTTGCATAGTGGTCAGTGGCGCGGTCTAAACATCACTGCTTCCATATTCATTACAGTCGCAATATAGTGCCATCCCGCAGTTTGACGTGACGCTTTCACATGTTTGTACGTTATATTTATAGCATGTATGCAAAACCACGTGCATTGCTATTTTTCATCTGTCAGACATAATTTGCAACGGTTGTGAGGCACATTCCAGCGACTAAACCACTCGCTCTTCCAACTGTTTTTGTTCCTCAGAAGAGCACGAGACAATTCACCCGGCAGAAAAACCTAATTCAGCCAGTTGTCACGTATCAATAGTATATTGACGTATCTACGTTAAGAAATCAGAGTGCATTTTGATAAATGAGCCAGTAGAAATCCCAAGAAAGCCGCACTGATTTTCTAGGTCAGCCAAACGGTTCTTTGCTGATGTGTTATATAACACGGGTAACATGCACCAGTAGATCTCTCAAAATACAGCATTTCGTGTATGCTGAGAGAGGTTAGTGCTTTTGTTGATATGTTTGTACCCCGTTTTTGTAAAAAAATAAATGTCCAAAATTTCCAATGGGTGAAAAATAGATAAAAGTGCCGATCAGTCATTTTAACAAGATACATAATATTGCTGCTGTAGATAATGAAACCAAAATTAGCATGATATCAACTACCTGCTGCGTCTACATTGCACTGTCTGTTTAAATAGGACTGCATAGCACAATTACTGCATCATAATTCTCGTATGAGAAACACCCGGCGCCATGCATTTTAAAGCCTCTGGCGGCTGGCTGGTGGCATGAAATCGAACTGAGGTAATGAATGTTGAATTCGGATATAAACGCTTAAAATACATTTGTTCTTGTTAAGTTCTAAGATCCCTGGACTCGTTTTGGATATGTAACGCGACACTTGATGTTTGGGGCAGGAGCTTTCACAGCCGCCAATCATTATACAGTTCAATCCATAATTAGATATAGAATGCTTAGACACTGATTAAGAGGTTATTCGGATCACCGTCAGCTAAATGTTTGTTTGACGAACACATTGTTAGTTATGGTAAATTTATTAAATACTCTAAGGGTAAGGGATCTAAGGTAAGTGTAGCTTAATAAAATTCGTAGAATTCATACATGGGTAGAGATATTAGCTTTATTCAATATGTAAACTTAAGACAACCCGATGCTGTGTAACGGCTTCAAGCACGGGTGCAACACTGGCGTAAGGGGAAGTGATTCAATGCCAAATACGATAGATAATACTTCCAGCTGCAACAGAGAAGGCCGATAAGATTCACCTTGATATGGCTGACCCATGTTCCCGTCACTCCAGCATCGCAACAATATGCCAGAACACATTATTACAGGGTTTTAAAACGGCGACCGTCATTTGTGGAGGCGATATTTTCCACAAATCGACTGAAAGTAACTCTTTCTGGGATATAAAGCTAATCATGATTGACTTTTGAAAATACCTCCCTGCAGTCAATACCCAATGCTCTGATTGAACTCTTTGAGCATTTGTTCTTTCATGTGTACATACACAGGGTGACATTTTCCACCACCGAAATCAGATTTTTCATTTTAAGAGACATTTTAATGGGAAACATGTCGATGTTGGAAGAACAATTGTTTCCGTGTATAATTGTAGATTTGTAGCTAGGGATCAGTTTGACATCAAGGCAAACAGTGCAATCAAATTTCACTAGTGATTGTTAACGTTTTTCCGCGCTCGGCTTGCTATCTATCACCCGATCGCGGGGCGTGTCAAATCGCTTGCCTTTTTTATATATATATATCGTAGTGACGTTTTGTTAGCATTGCGTCAAACGACCCCGTCATGGGTAGTGACAAGCTTTATGACACCATTTCTGGGTTTCATTATCATTATCGACCAACCATGGCACACATAAAAGTCGATCTATTCACGATGCATGAATAATGCAGTTTCTGCGGTTCTATTCAAATCCCTAGCAGAATACCAAAATTGACTCGTGCATTTTGAAGTAGCTGCTTTGATAGCTCACTATATCAGAGGAGGTAGCATACGCCAAAATAACAAGAACACGTTAATCCATACATCGGAGGACTAGTTTCATGATTCTATGCGAATTACACACATAAAAATGGCATACCCCAGCCGCTTTCTTCTGCACCCAAACAATAAACTGCGCGGCAGGCATTACGCTTCGCTGCAGGTAAAAACGACATATTTCATCTGTACCCGGGGCATTAATCCAAGTTTCTATTCCTACTATGGGTCATTGTGTCGTTTGCAGATGCTATTGGATCTTTTACGCAGTGAACATGGATGATATAAGCTGCATTAAATGTTTTAAATGTAACGTAGGGAGTTTTCTATACATACGATCCTATGTTTCAAAGCAATTTTTCGGCCAGGCACGTACCCGTCCTGTCTGTTTGCCACTACAGTCAGCAGTCTCAATGCATCCTCTTTATGCTTGCAGAAAAAAAAATCTACTACTACGTTCCCCCGCTGGCTACTAAGGATAGTTTTACTTCTCGACCATATGGCCTCCGCTTTGAACTCATACTCTGTTATTATTATTATTTCCATTCATGTGAGATTGTACTTGAGCTTGAACATAATTACAAGGTTTTTCGATCAATCCTTCTTCATAGCACAATAGGCGAAAAAGCCTTTCAACGTTTGGCCTATAGCCTGCTGTTGCAAAGCAAACCCAACATGGCGTTTTCCCCAGAGCATGATAATTCAAAACAATCAAATAGGCGAAATTTAATCAAATATATCGGCTGTTGCAATGTGCATCTTGCGTGGTGCCTAGCTATGACACTCTCAGAAGCGTGCGATCTGTCGAGTTAACAGAGTGCATAGATATGACACGATCTGTCGAGTTAACAGAGAGCATAGATACGATAGCTGAAGTAGTATAGAGACTGGGGTTACGAGCGCAGTTTCCAAATGAACGCATGTAAGCCAGCCTGCGGTGCGCTCGCACCTCCCCCATATCATACCACAGCGTCAGCCAGCCCTTCTAGCCCCATATGGTCCGAGAGGTCGGCGCTTGAACAGTGCTTGCTGGTTTTTGCCTAGGTTCATAAATACTCGTTTTTATTGACATCTTGTAAATTCAAGAACACACTAACAGGTAAGTCGTGGTTATCTAATAGCCTTCCTTAATTATCATGTAACTGAACCTTTAACTCATGCACTGTTCCGCACGCTTACATACAGGATTAGTGATGTTCGTGGTTATAATATCACCGAAAGAGCAACCCTCTAAGCCAACAACTTCGACTAGCGTAGTGGGCGCATCATCTAGCATGTTGCGCGTGGTGCTGACGTGATTGGGGTGAACATAAATTGTGTTAAAGTTGCTAAAGTTGATGGGCCGGTCACCTATGTAAGTACCTGAAAGAATTTATTGCCTACCCTGACCGTCATCAAGACCCAACATTTTTAACACACCGTCTGATATGCGCACAGCCCCATTATCAGGAATTGTGAGGGTAATAACCCCATTTGCAGCATCAACATCTAATCCAAGACCTATTGACGTAATCTGCTGCTGAAGAAGGCTGAAACTCCAGAGACCAGGTTTTAATTGGACAGATCCTCCCTCTTCTGAAGTTCTTGACCGCCTTTGAATGGTCTCGTTTGATTCGAGATTGTACCAGCCCACAATTTACGTGATTGACCTTAGGCCAACACATAGATTGCTTGCAGTGTTGTCCAGGGACACAGCGTCGCCGCTTTGAACATTAGACATAGAGTTATACAAAGCACCATGAATAAACAAGCCTTTAGTTTCAATAGAAAAGCTACATATGAAACGGGCAGGGTGTATCCAGCCATTTCGGTGGTATAAACTAGCCCGACAAACAATTCAAGTCGTTCACAATGGGTACATTCACAGCAAAGTTTCCTGATCTATTCAGCAACTATTAGTTGCCGCCAGTCAGAGCGGACAAAGTAGTAAAAGACTGGTTGACAGATCCAATCCAGTTTTGGCAGAACCAGTTAAACTTTGCAGTGTGGTATGAAACATCTGGCTGCGGTGTGTCATCCCACGACCACCTTCGAGGCTGGGATTCCACTCGTGAAAGCGCTCTACACCTTTCACCTTTATTACACAGTGCGTCGCCTATTATCAGAACGGCAAGGGCATCTACCTCAGGACCATACCTATGACTCCTATAACAATCCATATGACAAGAGGGCATATCAGAGACACTGCACTAACTTTGGTGTTCAACCAAACACAGACTGGCGCCAGAAGGCAACCGTAGCAAATGTTGGCCTTGGTGTCTTATATGCACATGATGTGTATGGTTACGGGAGTGTCGTCAAGGTTGCTGGTCGAAACGTTCGTTATGACCCTACACGGATGGCCTTTGAGGCGGAAAAGGATAAAAAGCCAGGTTTTGCCCACGCGAGCAACCTACAATCCTTTCAGGAGAAAATGGGTGCTGTTCTACATCTAGCACAGGGACCTGAAGCAGACGAGGCCTGGAGTACATTCATACTGGATACGTCTGAGGGCTTTACACAGACCGGTGTTGAGCGCATTAATGACAGCATCAGAACCTATGTATGTACCATTCTTGTTGCTCAGGCATAGACCCACGCAAAGAAACTAGGTGTTGTAAACCCCTTTGATACCCAAAAGCAATTTCAGGCAAACGCTGAGAATGCATCAACTCCCGACGGTATCAGAACGTCCTCCAGAAAGCTTCCTAAATGGTGGATTGTGTGTTTGGAACAAGCCTTTACATGGCTCATTCGGATATGAGCCTCACCATTGGAAACTTTGCGAGGTACAACAATCTGATTACTATCGCAACTGTGGAACAGCAGATCGGCAGCAATACTGAGAGAGGAAGCTTTGACCCTCCGACAGATTCAGATATGGGATTCCCCTCTCCACGGCCGGCCCCTGTTGGCGTGGCCAAGACCGGTCTGCGTTGGGCGCACGAGTATGAGAAAACCACTTGTATTGTAGGCGGAATTGCTATAGGCTTAGCTGTGCTTTGGTAGCTACGTAGTAAGTCACGAAGTATCAGGAGGATAACTCTCCCCACAGCCACAGCTGCGGCCCATACATGTTCTGCCATCCAACCTGCTACCTTTGCATCTGACTTAAGCAGCCATGATAAGCTGGAGCCAACAATTCCTGAAAGGGCAGCTACTACCTTACCGGCAAGGCCCTTCAGGACTTTTGCCAAGGAGTTCAACTGCTTTTTTAATCCATTCCTTTACACTGGGCTTATCAGATGTCGTCGGTGTTGGTGCCAAGGTTGCAATAGTGCTCCCTCCATCCTTCAAAGCAACAACCAGGGTCGAGATTGCCAATCCAATCGCAGTGAGGATGGAGGCGATTGTTATGCCCTGCTCCCGGAACAGGGTGCATACACGCTCAGCTAGCGTTGTGTCCTCGTTATGAAGTCTGTTGATCGTTTCCCTGATGCGGTTAATTTTGGTTCGCAGACGTTCACGGTTTACAGAGGCAGCCTCAACACGGACACGCCGCAGGTCCTGCAGCCCTTTAAGCTCATTTGCTTGGAATTTCCATGCTCGACTATCACCCCTCCCATCCTCCTCCACCATTCTCATTTTACTTTCCCAACTACCAATTTTAATGTCTAGTTGACTTATACTGGATAAATTATTGGCCAACTCTGGGTCTGCATAGCCTTATCAAGCCCTGCAACTCTCGGTTTGTCAGACCATCTGTCTGTGTACTCACGTCCTCTATAGCGTTATGAACGCCCTCTATGAAGCTTGTTTCTTCCTCGCCAACTGTTACAGTCATGGCTTCAGGGCCGTTCATTTCTAAATTCTCAGTGGCTTTTTGGTACTAGAATTTCTAATTCTCATTCTGGGTAGTCCTTCAAACCTAACTCTCCTCCAACAAGTTCAAACTTTCCATAATCACGACCGAGGGGTGGTCTGTAACTATTTTCAGCTAATGCATCGTAATAATCATTGACAGCGCCTATAACGAGTCGAACTTCCGGTGGAATTGACTTGTCCATCTCAAGTTCCCCTTCTATAACAGGTGGGAAAGTTTGCCTCTGGGAGAGAGGCCTCTGGGAGTACCTCATCCCTCTCCCCTTCAAAAATCCCATCTCTAAATCCACATCTTCGTACGCTGGGTTATCAAAGCTCATGTCTGTGTGTTAAAGATATAATTGTAATTAAGCATTCAACATGTCTAGTACTTACGGGCGCAAACTAAACCCACACCGCCGGATACACGAGCCTCTCGGGGTAAAGGCCGTGTGACAGTCTGCAGTCGTTACAAACAATCCAAGCACTAATGACCAGAACCAACAACTGCTGGTTCGCTTCCCCAATCAAGGCGCAGATGACGTTATTGTTCCAGGAACAGCACGGCTGGACTTTACAATTACGCTGACCTCGGCTGATCTTAACCGCAGCATTGTGCAAAACCTGGGCCGTGCTGTCGTTAAGAAAATGACAATTAAGATTTCTGGCAATGAGGTAAAGTCTATTAATAACAGCTATGTGTATCACTGTTACCACGACTTGTGGCGGACTGCACAGGATAGACAGGGCCTCCAATACCAGGGCATTGACACATCAGATGACAGAAACACAATTAAGATATGAATGGGGGCAGGAACAAGGATGAGACCAAGAAAGAGGACCTGGCCATAGCCGATGTGTATGGTAACAGGTTCTACGTTTCGCTTGACTTTGAACTCCTCGAGAGCCACATGCCATTCTACCAGAGCGTGCGCTTAGTGACAGACTGGAATACAAGCTCACCTTCAACGACTACAGCCGTGTGATTCACACAACAGGCGACACAGACGCCAGCTACAAAATTGATGGTATCTCGCTGGAGTATGAAATGGTTATCCAAACAGAGTTGGCCCGCATGATACGCACCAGTACACAGGTTGGCTCTCGATTCTGTATGACTGTGTTCTTCGTCACAGGAAGCTTGTATACAACAAAGAGATACACTGTGGAACATCAACCTGAACGTGCCTGCTCGCAGCATGAAGGGCATCCTACTGCTCTTTGAAGTCGTTCTACAACCCAAAGATTACGAAAGTTGAGGTGACCATTGAGGGCATCCCCAACCAACTCTATGCCCAGGGTATGCGTGGCTACCAGCAGTGGGATGAGGTCAAGAAGGCCTTTGCAGCAACGAGTAAACGAGACCCCAGTGTAGCAACAGCTGCAAAAGACTTGGCACTGTCGGACGTTTTCCTAGGAGAGTACCTAGTCAGTAAGTATGCTCTGTGGCTCGACTTAAGGACGAGTGATGACGACCAGCTGCACGGTAGTGGCAGGGCCGTGGAGAATGCGTCTGAGGGTATCACCATTCAGACCACAAAAAATCACAGGCGGCCGGCACATTGAACATCTATATGTATATTGTAACGGATGCACAGCTTAACATTAAAGATGGCAGGTTCGTCAACGCAGTCTACTAACAAGGTTTTGATGAAACCGAGAACTGAGTTTACATTTCCAGATGGTCCCTGTTCGGCAATTGTTTATGGGCAGACAGGATGTGGGTAAACCGCATACATCCTCCACCTACTTGAAGGGCCCTTCTTCGTTGCCTTAGAGCATATTGTAATCCTCTGCCCTACCATACGTTTCAACGAGGCCTATCAGACGCGGTCATGGGTTTGGGATGATTTTGAGGTCTACGTCCGTTGATCCAGGGGAGTGGCTCCATGACCACCTGAGCTGAGATACCGGCTTTCTACCATTGTGTTAAGGGCGAGCCTTCCCTCAACATTATTGATGACTGTTCGGCAACAAAGCCCCTAACCAAGACGAAAGACATGTTATCGGAACTGGCCGCCCGCCCATGCGCAGCAAAGTGTCTGGGTCCTTACCCAATAGTACAACTCTGTGCTGAAGGACTTACGTGAGCAGACTCGCTGGATGGTGCTCTTTCACACCAAGGACCGTGACTCTTTTGAAGACTCCTTACATGAGAATGATGCTATTCCGAAAAGGGAGGAACGTGACGCATTATGCCAGTTACTGGCAAAGAAAAAGCACGCAAAACTGCTGCTGAAGACTGATCAACCAATTGCATATGCCGATGATATTGGCCTTGATAGCAGCCGCTGTCTCAGTAACCAACTTAGGTTTCTTCATCTGGGTGGCGGTGCAGTATTTTGAAGCTTGAAGGCGTATACATATATTCTTGGATCCTGATACTATAATTGATAAACTCCTTGAACAGGACACGACTAACTTAGTGGAGACAAAGTCTAGGGGAGCGGAACCTATTTGCACCCCTTGTGTAGATATGTCTTCTAAGAGAGATAGGCTTGCTGCCGTCATAGCCGGCGGTCAGGCCCGTCAGTATCTTGGTTTGGAACGCCTTACAATTGACCAGGTTGAATCAATGTCTGATGAAGATATCATAAAGCTGTATGTGAGATACGAGGCTTGGCTAGGCGCCAGCATGACGCGCACTCTAGGTCAGACACTGCTACAGCTATACTCAGGTATTGCTTGTATGTTTCTACCAATCCCAGCAGAACACCAACCAAAGCTAATTTTAGACCTTAAGCACTGTCAATTTTGAAAAACTAGCACCGAATCAACAAGGGCTGGTGGAGAGAAATACACCACTTGCACGCTATAGTATGTGTGTAATTCCGCTATAACAGGTGCTTAACTCCGCTATAACAGGTGCTTACTAAGAGCTGTCAATTGGACAAATAAATTTAGTAAGTAAACATGGAAGAAATGGACAAGAATCAAGGGAGACAACACCGGTGGAGATAACGTCAGAGACCACCACTAAAACGCTAAAAGGGTTGCGGCAAGACGAAAGGGTGCTGCTGCTCAAAAGCCAATCAAAATAAGCTTCTAAGAGGGCTCCGAGAGGCTTAGGCCGTGCTTACAGATGCTAGAGAGAAAGCTGTCGAGCCAATATCAACAAGCAAGCCTCTGGAAAGGTGGGCGTGGCCACCATGGCCTGTGCCTTTGGCTGTTTGGGTTTTTGGACTCGCATTGTATTGCTACAGGCAGAAACTATCCTCACACCCTAAACAGGTTGTGGTACAAAAGCCTCTGGACGATCATTTAAAGGATCGTTTTTATATGGAATAAGATGACAACACCAATTACTGATGAAAAAATGCTCGTCAGCGCATTGTACCACGGTGCAGTTGTTTCCGGTATTTCAATAGGTTATGCCAAGCTTGCTAAGATGGCTCTGGGTGGTGGGGTGCCACGTTTTGATTTCACCCACGGGACCTGGCTATGGCTGTTGCCGATGTATCACTAGCCATGGCAACAAAAGATATATTAATTAAACAAGGAATCTTACCAGTTGATATATTAGACTTCATCAATGAGCAGCTGCCGAGCATACTTTTCAGGATGCGGACGAGGCTATGAATGAGTACTCCCTGATTACGGGTAAAACCGTTGATCCGCTGGGCTCTGAGCCGCAGCTTTCAGACTTCTATGAGCCCTCAGATGGTCAAAAAGGGCGTGAGGTGGCGTTCATTATACTGGGTATGGCTGCGACTGGGCTGTTTGCATACAGGCTTGCCAAGTAGGTCATTTAGAGACTCAGCATTAACTTTGTATGGATCGTTGCATGCAGAAGATAAACTATAGTCCTAAGGGCTACTGGAAAGGCATGACAGCTGTCAAGAAGCTTGCAACAGAAGCGAGGGTTTCTGAGGAAGTTGACAGGGGGTGGCTAACAAAGCAAGCTATATGGCAAATCTTCCTGCCATGTGCCAAAATACATTCCCAGGCCAAAGTTTGATGTCCCTGTCCCTAATGAGGTTCACCAAGCCGATCTCTTATTTCTTCCTCATGATGCTGTGAAGCTCCTGACTTACAAGTATGCCCTAACGGTGGTGGATGTGGTCTCACGCTACAAAGCAGCTGAGCCATTGTCTACAAAAGAGGCTAAAGTGGTGGCAGGTGCACTCGAAAGGATATACAAACGAGGACCACTGCATTGGCCTAAACTACTTCAGGTGGACCCCGGACGGGAGTTTATGGGAGCAGTGAATCAGCTGCTAGCAAAACATGGAGTATCAGTCAGGCATGGCCGTGTGAATATCCATCGAGATCAGGCTATAGTAGAACGCTTTAACCAAACACTGGCTGAGCGACTCTTTGGTCACCAATATGCCGTACAGTTACAGGATACTGGAAAACGATTGACTGAGTGGGTTTCTCGACTAGAGGCTGTTGTCTCTGAGGGGACCCGCTAGACTGGAAAAAACCTCTAAAGATGCTATTAAGGCAAAACGAGTTGCACAAAAGCCCTCTGCAGTCGTACCAGGGCACCCGCAGGGGGTCAAAGAGCAAAAGCTTCCCTCTGGTGTTGGCGTTTGCTACCTCTACCATCCTGGTGAGGCAGAGCAAGACCAGCGTAGGCAGGCCACTGACCCTGTGTGGTCACTCAATGTTTACCAGATGGGAAGCTCTGTCACTACATCTGGTGAGCCTGTACTTTACTATTTATTGGATGGACCGCTCCGTGGTATTGTGAAGGAGGAACTACTTGTGGTGCCGTCCGATACCCAGTTGCCCCCAGATGGTATTACCAATTAGACATTAGAGATCTATAGATATAACAATGGTAGTATATGACAATAAGTGCCCGTGGATATCACTCAGAAAGAAAGACCCCCGTAACAGGCCCTGTACGCAAGAGTTAATCGTCTTTGTATGGGTTGTCAGAAGGCTATAGAAAACTAATAAGGTGGGATTGTGTATTGATTGTGGGTTTGATAAAGTCAACTGCAGTCGTCTGCGTCAAAAGAAAAAAATTGCTTCACAAAAGACTGCAGCAGGAGCCACTAGACGGGGATTTCCCACTGTATAAAAATAGAAATCTTGTGGCGCTGTCAGCAAGGTCAAAGTGCGCCCGCTGTATAGTTGTTGTCTTTTGTGTACCAAAAAACTTCCATTTAGACTAATGGAAACTGAATAGTAAACATGACTCATAATCAGCAAGCACGTGAAGCCCAAAACAATTATGTTTCAATTCACGGTTTTAAGCCTCATTATCCACTCTCTAAGGTTGCACTCAAAGCACTCCAAGTGCGTAATGAATATGACCGTACATACAGGGAGATATTGGCTAGATTAAGGGCTTGGGTGGCTCGAATCCCAGTCCCCACTGCTGCCCCATGCAGACCAGTCCCTGCCCCATGCAGAGCGGTCCCTGACCCTCGCAGACCAGTCCCCAGTCCCCACAGTGCGTCTTGCCTTCAAGAGGACTGTTAAAAACTATTTGCGTGGATGGGTGATGAATGTCCCTGAGTCTCACCCCCTTAACTCGTACCTTATGATGTTCGTTAAGGGTATGCGTCCGAAGATGCATAAACTGGTGAGCTTGAAGAGCTAGGTGGAATCAAGTGTCAGTTTGCCCTTAAGGTTAGACAAGCACGTCGATGATGACAGCAATGAGTATGTTGAGCCTGTGTTGCGTAATAAGCAGCAGGTGGTTCTCTCCTCAGAAGACCTGGACGTTGCGCTGGACCAGAGTGTTGTTAATATCCAAGAGCGGTTGAAGAAGTGGACCAGCCAAGGTTCTGGCTGGGAGTTTGAGACGGTCAGAACTGTGTGGATTGATATTGCCAACTACCAACCATTGAAGGGTGGCTCCTACCTGCGCTGGCGGCTAAGCAGGCCATCATAAACGTAAAGATCTGGGACGACTTCTGCATTCTATTGGCTATTGTAGCCGCTCTGCACCCGGCTGCCAAGGACCCACAGCGACCATCAAAATATAACATTCTGTGGCTCTTGGATCTGCTGGAGGGTGCAGGTGTAGGATATCCTACACAGGGGTCGCATGTTGACAAGAGAGAAGTATGCTAACCTAACCTTGAACGTTTTTGGCTGGGATGGGCAGACCACTATTGTACACCGCATCAGTAAGCACTCTGGTACTCATATAAACCTCATGCTGATTGAGAAGGACGGCAAGTTTCATTACAAACAAATCAAAGACCTGAACCGCTTGCTGTATGACCAGACCAAACATAAAGAGCGCATGTTCTTCTGTGAGCTATGTCTGCATGGATATACCACACATGGGTCTGCTCCTGGCGCATAAGCGTGAGTGCAAACTGCTGTGCGAGTGGATATGCCTGAGGAAGGGAAAAACATATTATCCTTCCAGAACTGGCAGAAACAGCTTGCAACACCCTGCGTCATCTATGCTGACTTTGAGCGCTAACAGTGAAGCTTCCAGGTCCTGCGCTTAATCCTGGTAAGAGCAACACGCAGAGAACGCAGGAACACCAAGGATGCGGCTAAAGCTATGTGGTTGTTCGTTGTGACAGTAAGACCGAAACCCCTGTGGTTTACAGAGGAAGCGATACTCTGCAGCAGGAGGAGCAAAAGATCAAAACAGTGCTGTCCAAGCCTGTCCCTATTCGGGTGACTCAGGAGGATAGAAGGGTACATAGGGCTGCAACCCATTGTCATGTGTGCAAGAACAAAACGGGGCTGTGACGATCACTGCCATATAACAGGCTTGTACCGAGGGCCAGCCCATAATATGTGTAACCTGAAACTTCGGCAGAGTCCCAAGACAACACCGATCCCTGTGGTGTTCCATAACCTGCGGGGCTATGACTCCCATCTCTTGATGCAGGGTATAAGCAAAGTGGCGGGGAACATCAACTGTATCCCCATCAACATGGAGAAATATATTTCCATGCCGCTTGGACAGTTGTGCTTCATTGGCAGCGCGCAGTTCGTCCAGGCCTTACTTGATAAGCTGGTGTCTGCTAGCAACCCAGATACCTTTGCTGTGACGGCGGGACCAAAAGGCGGCGGTTGCTTTGATTCCATAAGGTAGTCTTCCCCTTAATCTCAGTTCATGGTCAGCTGGGATAAGTTTCACTCCCCTCTGCCAGCCACCAATCCAGGAGTTCTACAGCAAGCTCTCGGAGGAGGGTATATCTGCTGTAGACTATGCCTATGCACAAAAGGTCTGGAACGTGTTCAGGTGTAAGAAAATGGGTGACTACCACGACATGTATCTGCGGACGGATGAACTGCTCCTGGCTGATGTGTTTGAGGTGTTCCACAAGACCTGTCTTAAGCAGTACAGGTTAGATCCGGCCCACTACTATACCAACCCCGGTTTGTCGTGGGATGCTTTGCTTAAGAGCACAGGCGTAGAACTCAAGCTACTCACCAATGATGACAAGCACCTGTTCATTTAGAAGGGACTACGCGGCGGTATAAGCATGGTGCCGCGCCGCCACGCTAAGGCCAATAACCCGCTCGTGGATGACTTTGACCAGGATAAACCGACGAGCTAACAATTTGTATGAGTGGGCTATGAGCCAGCCTTTGCCAACTGCGGGTATTGAATGGGTGGCTCGGCCGGAGGATCTACAGATACAGGACCACCCAGATGATGCCGAAACTATATACATACTTGAGGTTGACTTACAGTATCATACTGCACTTCATGACGAGCACAACGACTACCAGCTGGCTCCGAAGTGGCTTCTTGTAGAGAACGACTGGTTGTCGAACTATCAGAAGAACCTCCTGGGCGAGTTGGGTGGCACCTTGGGTGAGGTTGAAAAGCTGATGCCCAACCTGGGGAATAAGGAGAAGTATGTGGTGCACTACAGGAACCTCAAGCTGCATCCGTCTTTGAGGATGAGACTTACCAAGATCCATCGTGCACTTGTCTTGACCAGAGCCCCTGGATGGAGCCTTACATTCGGATGAATACGGATCTGCATAAGGTGGCCACCAGCGACTTTGAGAAGGACCTGTATAAGCTTATGAACAACTCTGTGTTCGGCAAGACCATGGAGAACCTCCGCAGGCGGGTCAATGTCAAGATTGTGCACTCTACGGAAGAAGAAAGAATTCGTAAGCTTATCACAAGTCCCGCCTATGCACGTCATTAGGTGTTTGATGATGACCTGGCGGCTCTGCACATGCACAAGACTCACCTGGTACTGAACCGCCCAGTGTATGTGGGCATGTGTATTATCGACCTCTCCAAGCACCTGATGTATGACTTTTATTACAATACCATGAAGCCCAGACACGGCAAGAACCTTCGCTTGTTGTACACAGATTCGCTTCTAATGGAGATACGCACGCCCTGATGTGTATGCTGACATGAAGGAAGATGCCCATCTCTTAGTAACTTTCATCCCTCCCGTAGCCTCTACAGCAGTGTGAACAAGAAGGTTCTGGGGAAGATGAAGGATGAGTGCGCCGGCGTGCCCATCAAGAAGTATGTTGGTCTGCACCCTTAGATGTACTCGATCTTGATGTCGAGCAGGGATGAGATCAATATAGCAAAGGGTGTGAAGAAGGTGGTGGTGAAGAAGCATCTATGGCACACTCAATATGTTGAGCCGCTGTTTGCCCAAAAGCAGTTTCGCGACGGAATGAACATGCTCACGAGTGACTGCCACAAAACATATGGTCTCCACATTACCAAGGTGTCTCTCTCCCCCTTTGACTCAAAGCGGTGGATAGCTGAGAATGGCGTAGACATTCTGGCCTATGGGCACACGTCGATCTGTTGAATAGATGAGGGCTGAGGTATAGAATGAGCACCGATCAAAATGTGGTGGCCGAGCTGCGGGTAGATGTGGATTATTTAACGGAGGGCAAGGTGGACCTTGAGATTAAGGTGAGGGATTTGGAATCAAAGTATGAGGACCTTTTGGAGAGCGTGAATTGTTTACAAGCGCTTATTCCTCTGGGTCCTGGTGATCGCCCTCTTTAGTGTGGCCATGGACCATAAGGGGCTGGAAGGGCTGGCTGACACTGTAAAGTATGATATGGGGGGAGGTGCTAGCGCACCGCAGGCTGGCTTATGTGCGTCCATTTGGAAACTGCGCTCGTACCCCCAGTCTCTATACTACTGCTGATATTTTTTCTGCAATTTCCTTAGGTGAAGATCTTAGGCTTAATACCTGGTGAAGGGTCCAAAATTGAATTTTGATCGAGCGTTTCGTATGATACCGTTGCTCCTGGCAGTTCATACCGATGCGCCAAGCCCTATTGATTGAGCACAAGTCTTCGTTAAATACATCGATTGCGTTATCCTGAGTTTGTTTAGTGTACCACGAAGAGCACATATATAACAAACAAATATGTAGCAGTGGTAATTCGAATGGCATTATTCGAAGAGCGGGACGAGAGAGTTTTGACCGGCAGACGGCAGTTTAAAGTTTAGGGAAGTGGGCGTGAAACAATCGGAACTGCGTGGTGTGAATATATAGAAAATAAATATAGTAACACAGTTAACTTATGGTGTGCTAACGGTTACAGAAATAATCGATTATCAAAGTCAACAAAGGCAGTTATTGCACAAAGAAAACAAGCTTAATGTTTATAACGTATGAATCAGGATGTGAATCGACTACTGACTACATGGAGAGTACTCAAGTTATTTACGTGTCGAGGCAATTGGCCTAATTTTGCTAAGGTTAGTCTACTTCATCAAAGTGGTCGTAAATTCCGATGTGTATATAACCAATAATGTAGTAATGTCTTTGATGCACAAAGATTTTAGAAGCAAACACAATAATTTTACGTACTCATTCGCCGCAAATGCGGCGGATTATGATAATCCAATGACAAAAACAGTATACCATATATGTTGCTGATTGACTAACAATGAAGCAAAGGAATGGTTGTCAAAATGAGAACCACATGATAGTCAGTTATATGTAATGAGCGCTACCGTTTAATGAAAGGCAAAGACACCTTTATAGTCTTACGGCATTATGGATTTACTATAAACGTATATAATTAGACATGAAATTGGTCGACGTATTTGTGTTGTACACTTTACCCGCCTTCGTGCGCAATCACTACTAGTAGAAGTGTATGAACGGGGGGTGCATAGAGGCGTTTTTATGAACAAACAAGTGTGTTTCTAACGTAATCAGTAATAACCATGTTGGTAGTAAAAACCAGCGGTCAAAACGTTGCTTGTATTGGAACGGCATGGAAAGAGTTGCTCCAAGCATAAGAAGCATGCAGTGATAACATCAGCAAAACCATATGCTACCGTTATTTCGATCCTCTTACGTGTTTCATGAATCTGGAACAAATAACCGGCAAGACTGGTACACACAATGCCTATATGGCCCGGATAATGTTGTGGGGGGTAGTAATAGATATAAATGAAGACCCAAATCGTATATTTCAAGTTTGCTATCCACGGCTTGTTGATAATCCTCCAATAGGTGATGTCTTAGACGATAAGCAAGTGTTTACCATAACTTTCTTCGGATTGATGGGTGGAGTAGCGATTACAAGTTCCACCTTTAAATTGCTGCATCAACAATGGCGGCCTAAGCGTATTATGTTTAGTGTAGAGCACCTATAGGCAGAGGATAATAGCAACCGATATTGAATATACTGCACATGTTATTGATTATACTTATGTATTCATGTGTGAGATAAAGACGAAGGTCATCCATTATCTGCAATTTAAGTGTGTTAATTATGTATGACATTAAATAAACTTGGTAATTTGACAAAAGACCACAACTGCATACGTAAGATAAAATGATAGTCATTGGAGGCTGTGTACAGAGTTGACTGAGGAGCTTCGTCGACTAAAGTTATTGCTATACTTCTTCACGAGGTACTCAATGTACAAATCGATTCAGTCGGTGTTTTTAATACTGACCATGGCATTATTAATATTCCGTTTGCATCCGGCTTTTATATCAATCATAACACAACCACTTATATCATCAGCACTTTGATATTATCTGCAAGTGCTCGATGCTAGTCATGAGCTCAAATGAGAAGTGATTTGTGTTGACTATATCCAAAGCTCAATGTATTTTATGACTGCCAAGCATAATCTAGCGACTAAATTCCACAGCCTGATACATAGAATCTGCTGCTGTGTACGCATTAGCAAACATCTTACAGGCAATATCGCTTAATGTAGCTATTGACATGGCTGAGTGTTTACTTCTAAATTCTACCTAGGCGTCCTTCTCTGGTCAATACCAAGCTAATAACTGTATGGTATAGCAAAAAAAACACAAGCACACGTTACTGACTATTATAGCTATATCGCTTGGCACAATCTGATATGCAACAACCTGAGCAATGGTTTCTAGTTAATTTAATGCTGGTCGGGAATATATCCAATAAGTTACGTTTAAGCCAACCGAACCAATACGTAGGATCGTCTCTTGCTTGAATCTTTGTTTCCGTCATTGCTATGATAAGCATTAGTTGTGATAGTCAAGAACTAAAAATGCGCATCCCGAAAACGTTGTCGGAAAAACGAACATGAAATTGCTGTATGATTCCATAGTCAATCATTAAAATTGGAAATCGTGCACACATGTGTTTACGCTGCTTCTACTTTTTTCCGGCAGATGCAAATTATGTATGAATGTCCAAGATATTGCGACCGAAAACTCATCAGTAGAATTTACATGATAACCGCCAGTTAGAAATAAGATTTCATAGTAAACGACTGTGCTATTATGCAATTATTTTTAATAAAATTAATGAAAAGAGACCAAGCCCAGTCTTAAAACCATGTCTCCTGAGATTATCGATTTCTGACACACATATAGCATCCAGTCTGCCTTTATCGGTCTTAATCCTCTGAACATCGGTAGTAGGCATACGCATGTACAGATGTTTTGGCTCGGACTGTTGAACGAGTTAAACACCCTGAAGATTGAAGATTCAGGTTGACTTATTTATAAGAGCTGAAAATATGGCATAACTGGTGTGTCAATTAGTGGCCGTATGTTTCAAATCTCAGTGTTGATAATTAACCACAGCGCAAATATTACAAACTTTACGCCGATTTTTATAGAACATACGCCGGTATTTAATACATAAGATTTTGGCATTATTTCTACGTTCCAGTGCAGATTCCTATCGCCATCGCAGGTGGCGACTATAACGCTGTGGGTTATATTCATATGACAGCAGTAAACAAATATGATGTAATTTCATATCTTATCATAGCTCTGGAGCTTTTCTCATATTTCGTGGACTATTCGAGTGATAAAAAAAGTCAGCAATTGTTAATTAGTCGGTATGTTTAACAGTTCAAGCACATTAATCAAAATATTTCTGATGGCAATTTTAATGTCCGTTTTCCAGCATGACCTAATCCTCAAAAGGGCATATTACCAGAAATCACATTCCATTTGAAAATATCAGCCACTGATATTTCTTACTCAATATCGAAATCATTATTTCAAAGTAGAATAACTTTTATCATGTATCATTGTTTAAAACAGTCGTTGGAAAATACCCAACCCCGTCGCCCTGACCAGGTACAAGATTAACGCTTGTGGGCGAAGTTCAATTGCAATGGTAAGGTTGAGGCGCCTTTAAGATTACTTTCTACAGTAGCCGCCATCTTGTGATTTTGTCAGAATTACTCATGGACGACTGAATCTCTATTTAACCATCAAAAATAAGACTGAGCCTAATTATGATTTGCAACAGCACTGGCAGCAGCTTGATAGCTCTTGATCAGTGGATGTACGGAAATATTGCTTTTCGTCTCCATTCCCGGGCGATATTGATATCAAAAACTTTAACTTAGCCCGGTAACCAGCTCCGGTCGAATGGTAATATAAATACACATTCAGTCAATTCAGACGTCTTGTAAGGCTACCAGGTACCATACCAAATTACAGTTGGCTCTCCGTTAGTTTCTGTACAGATATTAAAGCCCATTGAAAAATGGTGTATGGCTGCTCCATCCCATTGGAAAGGTGCGAGGCTACTCAAGTTCGTCAAATTATGAACCCTGACCACTCCATGACATTGAAAAATGGTGTACAGCTACTAATGTCCATTGAAATATGGTGTACTGTTACTCCAGTCCATTGAAATATGGTGTATGGGGCTACTCAATTCCATTGAAAGGTGGCGTACGGTTACTCCTGTCCACTGAAACTAATTATGAACCCTGACGACTCCATTACATTGAAATATCGTTCACGACTACTCAAGTTCAGCGTAATATGGACCCGGATTATTCCAGTCCATTGAAACAAGGACTACAGCTACTCCAATCCATTGAAATATGGTGCACAGTTACTAAAGTCCATTGAAATATGGTGTATGGCTACTCCATTACATTGAAATGTGGCGTATGGTAACTCTACACAAGTCTATTGAAATACGGTGTAGAGCTACTCCAGTCCATTGAAATATGGTGTAGAGCTACTCCAGTCCATTGAAATATGGTGTATGGCTACTCCAATCTATTGATACATGGTGCATGGCTTCTCCAGTCCAGTGAAATATGGTGTTAGGCTACTGCAGTCGATTTAAATATGGTCTAGAGCTACTCCAGTCCATTGATTTATGGTGTATGGTTACTCCAGTCGATTGAAATTTGGCGTATGGCTACTCCAGGCGATTGAAATATGGTGTTAGGTTACTCCATTCCATTGAAATATGGTGTACGGCTACTCAAGCTTATTCAAATATGGTCTAGAGCTATTCCAGTCCATTGATATATGGTGTATGGTTACTCCAGTCGATTGAAATTTGGTGTATGGGTACTCCAGTCGATTGGAAAAATTGTGTAAGGTAGCTCAATTCAATTAAAATATCGTGTACGGCTACTCAAGCCTATTTAAATATGGTCTAGAGCTACTCCAGTCCATTGATATATGGTGTATGGTTACTCCAGTCGATGGAAATTTGGTGTATGGCTACTCCAGTCGATTGTAATATGGTGTACGGTTACTCCATTCCCTTGTCAACTTACTCAACATGCTGTGGGGGCTATCCTTTACTGCCCTTTTCACTCACCCACTAAATCAATAAAACTAGCATTGTCAGCCAATAAGGCTCGAAATCAGCCTCTTTTAGCTAACGTGCATTCATTGTTAGCAAGCTTTCTATTGTCCAGTTCATCCAGAAATTTAACAGCGAGTGACAGCTTAACTCAGAGTTTTGGGGGTGGATAATCTATCCTGAAATATTGCCATAATAGACATGCGCAGTACTATCAAATCCGTTTTGTTTGACAAAGGAAGCACTATAATAAGAATGTTATAAAACCCTGAATCAATCAGATCTATCACACCAAATGGTACCTGCACATCGCCTAATAACTTCTATCAGCTTATTGGGGTCACTGCGTGCAAGCTGCAGCAAGTACTCACTGAGCAGTTTCTCCCCGAATTTTCTCTCAACTTGTCCCTTGCCAAATCAGACACTTAAAGTTTTGTGGTTTTTAATGTCTGGTAAAATAAGCTCTAAAGCATCTGAGTAAGTTAATTAAATAGTTACTTACCCGTCTTACAGAATTAAACCAACAACGAAATATAATGGTCTACTTTGAGCCTTTGTTTGGTAAGAGGTTTTAGTGCCCCCGTTGACCTATATATAGGATTGGCGACGCTCTAGCAAGTAGATGCAGATCACTTTCCTGAATTTTTTAGATTCAACATTGCGTGAACTTACAAATATTATATTTTGTAAGAATAAAAACCGGCTCGAATCGAACATGAAGTTAACAAGGTTGAACTATCTCACCAATGTCATGCAATACTCTGCGTGTCTAGATTCGACCTAAGTCTGTTTGCATGGTTTTCCAGAAAAATAGTTATCACATATTATGTTTAATTTTGGCCTTTTTGTACTCTAACCAGGAGGTATAAATTATGATTATAAAAACGTGTACCCCTTTTAATGTAAACAGGCTTCATTTCAACAATAAACAAACATCCAATATCATATCTTCGAAACTTTGACATAATCCCGTATGTATGGTAGAACGAATTTGGCATTAAGTCGAAAGAATTATGTCGATTCATACGCTTATATCTTTTATTTATGGAAATAACTCATGAAAACAGGGTACTGGATGTCGAATAAATGACAAAGATATCATATGAATTAACATAAAAATGTAAGCCGCTGTTTGAAAAGTACGACAAACGTTTTCGTCGCCTTTATGCTGCGCCTTTGCCTTAAAGTACCTATAGTACGGTTATAGGTACTTCGCTGAAATCAATTCATAATGTGATCAATGAACTCAAACCGGTCCAATAACCGTCGCATCTGATCAGTTGAGGCCAAAATTTAAAAAAATGTCAGTTCAAATTAGCGCGCTCAACGAATCGCTGCGGAAGCCATGATCTAGGTCAGACCCTGGCGTGTGACGTCAGTAAAGTAAGCCCATTCTCAGAGACGCATGGAGTTCCCCATTGTTTACATTGTGCTTTGACGGAGTTCGTCTCTCCATTTTTGTTATTGTTTTCAGCCATCTTGTGACCGATCGAACACGATAATTAATCGTTGTTGTTGTGGGGGTTGCTCGCATTAGCAGTCTGCACGGCGTGAGCTTGTTCAAGTTTCCTGATAAGGAAGATTTGAAGAAACAATGGACTGACTAGGTACAGTCAATGATTGCGAGACAAAAGGCCGGGCCCGGGCTCGTTTGTGTGCTCGAATAATTTCACCGAGGAATGTTTTGCCAGGCACTTACAGAAAGGATTTGGTTGGATTACACGTGTAAGCATGTAAGCGGATTTTGAAGCCATATGCTGTGCATACTTTTTTTGCGAAGGCCTCTGTTGTCAAGCAAGCAAGAAAGGATGGTGAGGCAAGTGATCCCCTCCCACCCCAGCCCAAGACAAGCAGACCTGCCTTTACCAAGAGAGAGAAGCAGAGGGTGCGACTCGGTGATCTTCTTGTTGCATTAATATTAACTAAATAGTCCCTTGTCTTGTTTAGAGGAAACAATACATCCCGACCATGCAGCAAATTCATTGATCTATATAAATATGATAATTCAGAAGATTGATTAAGCAGATACATTCCACGTGTTTGTTTGTTTTGCATTTAAATTGTATCCGAAAAGCACTGATATAATTAGTTCTTCGTTGATATACCGATTTTGGAAACACCAATGGCTAGCTACGACATTGTTGAAAAATATACGTTTCACTGGATGTTCAAGGGGCGCCTGTCAGATAGCTTAACCTGAACAAATTCCTGGTACTAAAGACAACTCTGCACACCATTCTGACTCCATGAATGATTGCACCTAATGGATGGAAGCCAATCCGTTACATTAGCAATATTTGACCCTGGCAACACCAGTGCAGGCACATGCTAGGAACAAATGGCTGGAACCAGGTTATTTATTATTGTAACAGCACAGGCTGGTCATGGAACTCGTATCTTCTGCCCAGATGTCTCTAGCACCATGGAACGAACGGTCTATATGTTGTATACCTGAAACATCTGTAAAATAACAATGTTTATTTATCAATGCTCAAATGTCTTTTGTCATACAGGTTTAAATGAATATAATGAAATTGTTGAAAATGACTGTAAGCCTTTATACAGATGTATGTGTTAGTAAAATAAAAATAATCCTTCACCTTTGTACACCATTAACTGACATGTGCCCCTGTTGTTGTCTGTAGGAGAAATATGCCACTTGCAAAGTCCAAGTGTTCACACAGATTGGTCTGAAACCAGGATGGTAGGTTTGCAACCAATTGAATGGGGCTATTATCTAGAGAGGTAATAAACGGAGGAATCTTCACACTGCATACATAATCTTCCACTTCCGCCATTGGTTCACAGTAGCTACATAGACACCTGTAACATAATGTAATGATGAGGATATTAATGTATGTCATTAGCGATGGCATATTGTATGACAAATATGTTTTAGTTTTGTACATTCATTGAAACTCAGATGTAACTCTGACCATGATAATAATGCCATAACATACATTTTCTTAAGTCAAGTTGTGCCTTCATGTATGCCTTCGTTAATGGGCTAACTGATATTCATACCAATACAAGCTGCTGTACTTGTTCTCCTATATATGCTCTTGCTCAGAATCAAACTTTTAATTATCCTTTGATAAGGCCTACTTCATATTCAAGAGCATCACTATTTATTATCATCAGCTAATCAGAAATTAGTTGTGGTTTGCTTACAATTTGTGCCGAGGAGCTATTACACTTACATGGTACAACTTTGTAAAAGATGAATCTTTGCAGCCTCATAATCAGACAAATGTGTTTTTGATATCTCATGTCTGCTGTTTGATATGGAAGAATTATTTGCTGCAAAGCTCGGCTTTATACTATTTGCTTTAAGTATTGACATGAGTTGAGATTTATTCAAACATTCATGCAACTTTGGTCAATAAATCTTCTGTGGCTTTGGTGTTCATCAGGCTCCCACCAAACTCAATTGTCAATATACTGATATGTCTGAAATTATTATTTCAATGGATTTACAACAGATTTGAATTGGTTGTCTTAAAACACATAATGAGTGTAGGAAAATATGTCCAGGAAAAGTTTGTTTATAAAATTTATGGATTATCTTCTCGCGTTATATGCCAACACATATGCGATGAACTGGTGCATAAATACGATCAGGCATAGCTTACCAAGATTGTTCTGCAGCCGCACTATGTCCTGGGCAGGATGACCCGCGTGAGTAAGACCCTAAGGCGCAGTCGTGGCATCGCCAGCGTCTTTATCCGCTTCATCAGAGACGCCTGAATCGCTCATTTCGGTTTCGAATCTATAAGAAGAAATTTGTCCGGCCGATGCAACGATGGCCTCCAAATGATCTGTGCCACTTCATGTCGCTTCGTCGCCCTCCAGAAGTGATGAAATAGCGAAACTACCAGCAGCTATTTTGCAAGAATCGTAACGCAGTTCGCGCCTGCTAACAAACCATTGCCGGGACTGACGGCATGCGAAGGCGATTAATTATTCATGAGCTCTTTGTTTAGATACACCGAACTTTTCACGGCTGATATATAAACAGAATCTGGCGAAACAAGTGAGATGATTTTTCGTGCGATAGGCACTTTAAACCCGTTCCTTCGACCTAATCCCGTTGATATCGTTATATATATATAGCAATTCGTTAAATAAATAAAATAAAGAAAATATATATATATATATATATATATATATATATATATATATATATATATATATATATATATATATATATATATATATATATATATATATATATATATATATATATATATATATATATATATATATATATATATATATATATATATATATATATATATATATGCTCAGTGCATTTCGATTTTCGGACCAAATATATGCACTTAAACTTTACAGATGGGCTGTGCATAGAATTGTTTTAGAATTGCTTGCTTTCACAATGTTACGAAAAGCCATTTGGTATAATGTAATCAAATGACGCCTGCATGGCTTGAAAATTAATTATCATAATTTAATCGTGTTTTACATATGATACACTCGAGTGCAGCGAATAGATTGATCTGTGGCTTTGGAAAAACACTACTTTCCTAATATTTCTTTAGTGATGATGCTAACTGTGGCGATAGCCAAGTCGGCGACTACGACCTTTTGAATTTGATTATGCAAGCAAATTAATCAATAAAACGTCCGAACTGCTGATCACATATATAAATAAGCTTTATTGAGATTTCTTCCGCTTGCTCACGCACATTTCAAATTGTGATAGAACCCATTTCCATTGACACTTCGCACGACACTTTCAACGCTTCTATATAATTAGTATATTTACTACAATCTGTCTAATGACGTGTAACGACCATGCATGAAAGGCGTTGATATGATGATTAATGTGCGAGAACATCGAATAGCACAACCCATTGATGGTGAATACACAAATTATGACTAAATGTATGCATATATGTCAGCATGTATGTACGTAGGTATGTTTGTACTTCTGTCTGTCTGTCTGTCTGTCTGTCTGTCTGTCTGTCTGTCTGTCTGTCTGTCTGTCTGTATGTATGTATGTATGTATGTATGTATGTATGTATGTATGTATGTATGTATGTATGTATGTATGTATGTATGTATGTATGTATGTATGTATGTATGTATGTATGTATGTATGTATGTATGTATGTATGTATGTATGTATGTATGTATGTATGTATGTATGTATGTGTATGTATGTATGTATGTATGTATGTATGTATGTATGTATGTATGTATGTATGTATGTATGTATGTATGTATGTATGTATGTATGTATGTATGTATGTATGTATGTATGTATGTATGTATGTATGTATGTATGTATGTATGTATGTATGTATGTATGTATGTATGTATGTATGTATGTATGTATGTATGTATGTATGTAGGTACGTATGCATTGGGTGACGTCTCTCGCTGGGTAGAGCTGGCATTATTCTCCGCAAATTCTGTTTAAGTTTGTCATTTGTTAAATGAATTTATGCTGCCTAAAAAACTTAACATCTTATACAATATATGAAACTGGTAGCCTCAGCAAAACCGTATGCCTATAATGCTTGTGGCGTTCCATAACTAATGCCGACATCGGTAACTATTATGGGAGCGAAATGGTCTTTTGATTAGATGCATACTGTGATTCAGTGGCATCGTGTCGACTATAGGGCTACGATGACCGCTATAAAGGCATTGAAGAATTGAAAGCATACAGTAAATCGACGATGTTACCGCGTTCGAGGAACAAATTATTGAGGTGGAAAATATTGAGGTGCCAACGAGACATACGCCACGGCATTCCTGCGTGCAATAACGGTGATGAACACAAAATGCCCCCACAAAGTCCCAAAACATTATATCCCAAGCGCACTTCCAACTCATTGTCGAGTATCCAACAATAATCATCTACGCAAAGACAACTCGCAGAGTAGAATATTTTGCATCTTCCCCCCAAAAAAAATAGCCGACAGTGCCCCCAAGCACCTAACCACCGCTCCCATTCAACCATACGTGTCAAAGCGCCGACTGACCCCCAAAGCACTTTTAGTGCGGACACCGACGCTAAATACACAGGAGACCTCAATTACTACAGCTGGGCCACAATTGCCAACTGTTAACCCGCTGTAAAACACCGACTCTCAACCAGCTTCAAATCATTTATGCATACTTGGAATACAACAATATACATTGTAAGACGTTATATTGGTTGAAAATATTGACCCATGCATTGCACAGCGGCCGATAGGCGATTTCAACGGTTTTCAAGAAAAGATACAACGTTAGGCAACGCTCGGCATATTGGTCGGAGATTTATTAGCAGTTTGACAGACCTAATACAAACACACAAGCTAATCCATAGAATAAAACTTCTAGACATTGGCGATGGGGGCACAAGCAGTCAGACTCGCAGGAGGTCGCTCCGCTTGTAGGCGCACCTGACCTCAAGTCGGCTCCATAGGAAACGACGATTTTTCAAATAGCAAGCCGCCACAGAGCACGGAAGCACAAATTCAGGGGATTAGATCCACGGTCTTCTGTTGCAGTTCCCTATGTACTGATGGGACGTCTTCTGATCTTTCAGCTAGACTCTCGTAATGATCTCATCTGGAGCCAAATTATCAACCTACCAGCTGGCAAAATTGTCAGATACGTCATTGGCGTAACTCCGGATTAATTGTACTTAGCAAGGTTGCCTCTTTAAATTGGCAATACTTAGTTCTTGTTTGAAGAATGGTAACCGCTTCATCTAGGCTGTTTGACCACATATTATATTCGAGTGGATGTCTTTCGGTGTGTTTATAATAAAAACCCTTTTAACTATTTCCACCTCTCAAGATGAATTTTGCATATCTGATCACTTTCACATAGCCGTTTAATTGGTCATCTGCTTCCACTTCCCTTGTGGCATAGATGACAATACCTGAGTTGGCGTTTTCCGCAGCGGCGAACTGAGCTGTGCAGATGGTCATCATTGCGGAGTTATTGGTGGTCAATAACGTAGAGACGCTAAAATATACAGTTCTTTAACAAAATTTGCCTCCGCAAAGAATTATCTTTCCTGCAAAGCCTAGGCTGAGTAATCAAATCTACACTGGTTGTATAGCTGGTGCGGTATTCTCTCAATGATGGTCTCGATTTGGGGGTTATCGAACGCCTCTGTATCGACGGCAAAACCAGATGCTGGCTACTCAACCATCACCAGAATGTCCTTTATCGATCCACCAGACTAGGTCACAGGGAAGTACCTTGTTGGGTATCTTTTCTTAATTCTCACTCTGTTCGGACGCTAGACATCGTAATGGTACAGTACTACATGGCAAATCTCACGAATATTGCGGGCAAGTGCTGCTTGCATCACAACGTCATACCTAAGGCTAATATTCGCTTAAAGCTAGCATAGGCGCCATCCATGGCCATGATAAACCGCGAGTAATAGTTGGATCGCAAACTGGCTAACCAGCAAGGCCACGCAAGTAGGATGGATTGTGACTTATCAGCATCCCAAAACGAACAAGTTCATAGAAGCAGTTGATGTAGGCGTCAGCAATGACCTTGTCATATGATTTCCACCCGACCCGTTCCTCGGTCGTGTTTTTCTATTTGAGATGTCGATACCGGTGTTATGTCGCGCGTTACTGGGCGTTATTTCAGAGGCCGCAAGGTAAACATCTGAATTATTAAAAGAGAAGTACTCAAGGCCAATAAAAATGACCACTGTTCTTTGGACTAAGGCGATACCTATATGGTCTTGCTTTTATCTTTAGAGGTCAGGGAGCAGCACAAGGTCAGCTGTCGTTTTTGGAGGAGGGCTCAAGGGGGGGCTCGAGTGGGTCGAAGAAGCCTGTTTTCATGAAAAAACCTCCTATTCGGGCGGCAACCTTCTTTGAGAGCGTACTTTTAGTCATACATTTGTGGCCTACATGGGGGGAGCTTTGGCCTTAGCTTCGTACAAAGGTCGTTTTGGAATGGCAACTAGCTAGCCTATATACCACGGAAAACCCCCACAGCCAACGCAGCAGGCCGCAACGGGTCAAAGTCCCCGGCTCCTCTGTGACCATATTTGACAAGCATTTAGACTAATGGAAAACATATGGTATATGCAATGACTCATGCAGAGAGAGCAAAGACCATGCGCAAAGAATTGGAAGCAAAGACTCGGAAGCGTCCATCGTATGCCTCTTCTACGACAGCCTTGGAAGAGCAGGAGGTGCAGTTGAAGGCCCTAGGCGATTCTGCCCCCGTGCAAGTTCGAGTGACACAAATGACTCATGCAGAGAGAGCAAAGGCCGTACCCAAAGAATTGGAGGCAAAGACTGGAAAGCGTCCACCGTATGCCTTTTCAAAGTCACCCTTGGAAGAGCAGGAGGCACAGTTGAAGGCCCTAGGCGATTCTGCCCCGCGCCCGAGAGAGCGACACAAATGACTCAAACAGAGAGAGCAAAGGCAGTACGCTAAGAATTGGAAGCAAAGACTGGGAAGCGCCATGGTATGCATTTTTCTAGAGCTGCAAGAGGTGGTCCCAAAAGTGTGTAATGAGATACCGCCTCCACAAGACGCTCTTTGGACACACGCATACGAAACTGCCAAAGATGAGTTTGACCTAGATGACGTGTAGATGCTTTGGACAAGCTGGAGCACCAACGACTGTGTGCACATCTCTTGGGGCCTCTGATCTCTCCGGTCGGGCTGTAGGTGCTAACCTTTGCAGCCAGCATACATGCGCATTCCAAAAACCAATGGCGACCTACACCTTCTGGATATCTCCCCAATATTCGGGCTGCCTGTGTTGAGTATAGTAACGGCGGGGTGTGGAACAGCAAGGATTGCAAAACAGAGGATGTGACCGAGATCGACATGAAACACTGCTATCCAGCGTCATTCCAAGGATTGGGTGATTGCGCTCCCTGGTTTGCCCGCTTCGGTCACCCACGCCACCGGTTCCGAAGAGTGGCCATCAACGGACCACTGCCTGGGCATGATGCCACAGGATTGGTAGAAGTGGTTGCATGGGAGTTTGCCACAGGAGCAAATCCACTTGCGCTACTTGCCTTCCTAGTGGAACGCCGTGTCCTTGTCTCACTCCACCTGCGAGAGACCATCATATCCTTTGAAAAGCAAACGGACGTGTGAATGCCTTCCGACAGAAATTTGGGCCGTAACTTGATCGGGAAGCTTACACAGGGACAAAGCATAGAGTGCAAAAACCTTACCTGATGCCTGTTCACTTGCGACGCCGAGAAAAACTTCCTAGTGCGTGATATGTCCGCCAACGGAACTCTTGTTGGTCCCGATCGCTGTCCAATTTGCTTGATGCTGACATACTACGACGGCAACCAGGCTCAATATACTCATCTCCGTGTACATCAACCTGATATCCATGCTACAACGCTTCCAACCAGACGAAGTGGTGCGAGTGGCCACCGACTCCATCAACATCTACAAAGAAAGCCTGGCAAAGATCAGCCGCTGGGTGCTCAGCTATGCCAGCAACGCCACCGGGGCCCTACCTGGTCAGTGGCGAGACAAAGGCGATATACCCAAACAGGCAGCCAAATATGCTTTCTATTCTCCTAGTATAGAAATGCAGGCGAAAGCGAAGCTTCCATCGCCAGTGCTGTCCCCTTCCATCTACGATCCCCTGTCCACAAAGGAGCTCTCCTACAAGGCGGGTGGTGGTGGCAGTGGAAAGACCACAAGGGTAATAGATCTATTCAAAGACGTCCAGCCACTGGTGCTCACGCCTACTCATCGCCTAGCCAAGAGCGTGAGAGAGCGGGGGGCAGATGCACAGACCTATCATAGCTTCTTCCGGTGGTGTGGCGATAAAGACTGGTCACCAGAAGTGATGGGGAAGAAGTGGATTCCCTGAGTCTTGATCTGGGATGAGATCTGCACTGTGCCTAGAGCCCAGCTTGAAATCTTTCTTGGTGGCTGCGAGAGAAAGGCGCGCAGGTCGTATGCTGTGGGGACCCGGGACAGCCTCCTCCCAACTCTGGCGAGCCCCCACACCAATGGCTGAGAGACCATGCCGACTACTACGAAGCAGTGGGGATAGACTATAGGGCCATGGATCCGGCACTACAAAATCTAAAACAATCCATGCGGTTGGAATCCAACACCACGTAGTGTAGGCTGACACGGAAAGCAACGAATCTGTGGAAATGGAACGACTTTGTCCAGCAGTGGCATCCAGGGGATATGGTCCTAGCCTTGCTTATAAAGATACGGGACCAAATCACAGACATCCTCTTGGAACGGCACAGAGTTCTATTCCCTAACATACCAGTGCCACTGATATACCACCCAAAGAGCATTCGCCATCAGAACAGGCTTGTTGCCATACCCGGCGGTGGAAGTTCCAACCTTGTTGTCAACGACGTGTTGCATGTGCCGCTCTCTGTGGTAGGAACGCAGGCCTGCCCCGAACCTGGCATCCCGTCAAAATGGCGATATGGATACGCCAACACAATTCATAGCTCCCAGGGTGTGTGTGCCACCAAATCCGGAACCACGGTCGCCACGACCGCCACCGCCTCCCCCAGACAGGGGTGTGGTTGCAGCGAATCTAACAAAATATAAAATGCAAGATGCAAAGCGGGGGCGCCAGACTGACGTGGATGTGGACCATGTACTGGCCATGTGCGAGGCGCAAGAAGGGCGGTGTGCCAACTGTAACATTCCTGTGTTGTGGGAGGGCTATTGGCAGTGGGAAGAAGAGCCGTGGACGCTGGACCGAAAAAATAACTCAGAGGGTCACTGCGTTGGTAACCTTCTTATCACGTGCCTAGGATGTAATAGGTTGCGTGGGTGGAGCCGCGTTGGGGGGCGGCCCCGGAGACTAGTTGTTGGAGTACTCTAGCAATCGCTGGGCCATGCTCTAGTAATTGAAGCCTAGTATAGCACTATACTGGGTGGGCTTGGTCGGGAAGACCGGGTGGGTGTGGGTGGGCTGGGTCGGGAAGACTGGGTGGTGGTGGGTGGGCTGGGTCGGGAAGACTGGATGGGTGGGTGGGCGGAGGTCGGAATACCTTTTGAAGCTTTAGTCTAGGGTACAAATACTATGCCAACCGCAGAACACCTCTCCGAAGAAGCAGTGCAAAACCTTCGTGCAGACAAGGGAAGAATCTCCTTTGCTGCCGCGAAATAGAAGTATGGCATCGGGTCGACTAGGCTGTCAAAAATATGGGCAACAGAGGGACCAGCTAGCTCTATGGAGGACTCTGAGAGTAGCGATCCAAATGGCCTCCCAACCAAGGTTACTAGTAGCAAATCCAATGGGGTACTGACCCTCCCACCAAAGTCTACTACAACATGTTTTCGAAAGATTGCAAATGGCGGGATATGTAGGAGGTGCCGCATTTCTTGCATGGAAGGTCTGGAAAATTACAAAAAGCCACACGGAAGCCGCATCGAATTTCCTTCCAAACCCAGAACCGGCGGCCCCCAAGCCTATACCCCAATTCGGGACCCTTTCTACATGGAATAGTGAAAGCTTGAAGCTGTTTCAGCACCTGTGGAAAGATTTGTCTACATCGTTTTTCTGTCCAGCGGAGCACGTCGCGTTCCCGCTTAGAACCACAAGATGCGCAAATCTGCAAACTCGAGATGGTTGCGCATCAACAGTGTATACAGGAGGCCGGTGGGTTTACCTTGTACTTGCTTGTTCACCATCAGTGCTGCTTGAAGCATTCAAATTTGCAAGCCTTTTCATATAGCTCATGTGACCCCAATCTAGGCCACGCACAAGTGTTTCTAGCGCGACGGGTAGGTTTCTGTAATCCATATGCCATTGTGTATACCACATCATTAGTCTAAATGCTTGTCAAATATGATCACAGAAGAGCCGGGGACTTTGACCCATTGCGGCCTGCTGCGTTGGCTGTGGGGGTTTTCGTGGTATAGAGGCTAGCTAGCTGCGGTTCCAAAACGACCTTTGTACGAGGCTGGAGCCAAAGCTCCCCCCATGTAGGCCCCAGATGTATGACCAAAAGTACGCTCTCAAAGAAGGTTGGCGCCCGAATAACAGTTTTTTTCATGAAAACAGGCTTCTTCGACCCACTCGAGCCCCCCCCCCCCCCCTTTGAGCCCCCCTCCAAAAACGACAGTTGACCTTGTTCTGCTCAGGGTTATAGTAAACACCAGACAAACTGTTCAAGGTACAATAACGTCGGTCTTGTTGAGGTTGTTTGCTTAGAGCAGTGGTTGCTGGGGTGTTTGTAATGACAAACACTGCTAGATATTTAGGATATTTAGGATTGCATATGTTTTTTCCCGTATGGATCAAATTTTTGTCTGCAATGTGTCGTGTTACTGCCACTGCCATGTATTTAAAGCTTATCATTTGTTTAATATGAAGCAATGACCAGGTTTGATGAAGATCTCGGCGAGTAAGAATGCAATAATTATGTCCTCGCTTATGATGATAAACCATTTATGATGGTTCTAGCGCTGGCATAAAGGGTTTAGCCATACCTGGCGATCAATTCTTCGTAAATTAGGCTTAAAAGCGGCCTTTTCATGACTATTGTTACAAGCGTGAAGTGCAACAAGCGGAAAAACGTTCAGCGCAGAATCGATTACACAAGTTTCATCTACGTTGGTGGCCAACTTTTTATGAAAGCAACCCAATAATCAATATACAAATAATAATACAAAAATCATCACAAACGCAGGTACGTGGTGGTATTACATTCGTTGAGAGGATCTGGGTATCGAAAATCGGAAGAAGCTTAGCAGCCTCGTGAAATGCCCAAAAGCGCATACAATGTTGCAGGTGCTGCGGCAGACAGCTTGCAACTGAGAGCCAACTAGCTACAGACTAAGATGTGGAGACACAAACTAACATTATTGAACTTAACAGCGCCATAGCTGAAGAACGGACACAAGCACGTTCAGATGATCAGGCGACAAAATATTAGCTTATTGGGCTTGATTAAGCAGTGCACCCATTCCGAGGTGAACTTCGTCAGATTGCCTGCATTGATGATCCCATTGGTAGTAGAGCTCGCCTAGTCGCAAAGAGCTTACAGGGAGCGCCAAGGTCTCAAGAGATTGACCCTAAATCACCACATGAAAGTCCGGTTGGAGGCCGCATCTACCAACCCGACAGAACTAATCAACGAATTTCCAAGGAATCACTACAGGTAGCATCATCCGGAGACTGATGTAGTTAGTGTTGGTTTGAGTTTTTGAGAACAGGGCGAAAGTGCGATGTCGGGAATAGTTTCCATTTCTTATGGCACTGATTTAGATGCTGCTTGGTTTGTGTGTGGACCACAAGACAAAGTTGAAAAATGTATAAGTTGCCGTTTGGTCATTTTAAAGGGAAACGTAAGTTCTATGCCGGGGGATACGTTGGTCATCTCCTTTGCACGGGATAAGGACTGCGCAATGGCGTTTTTTCATTTGTTAATACCATGTCGGTCTATATGGATTGTAAATGCAAAGATTGGTCCAAAGATTCGATTAACAAGGGTATTTTTACAAAGCGGACCTTGATGGACCGTTTGCACGGAATAGATCACTAAGTTGAATACTTCAATATCGATGCAGATTAGATGAAGGGACACTTTCATAAAAAATACCTCGCTTGGCTACCTATATGAAACTTCTGCTTAAGTTAATTAGATTTGGTTGATAGCAATGCCGATTTTATTACATTTCTTTAGATAAGCTTTTAAACAGCAATTGAGCCATAGATTATGAATTGGTGATGTAATTGTCCTAAATTGACAACGAGAAGATAAATATTTAACTAGAGCATAAAGTACCACATGCATTTTTATTTACCTTCTATTGAAGTTAAAATAATTGTTGTCAGCGTCATCAACAAAAGAGCGGTTCTAATTTTAGTTTAACTAAACGAAAGTGTTTTGTGTTTGGGAACAACCTCGATATACAACGAATGAGCATCACATATTGTCAATCATGCGCGTACATGCTAAACGAATGATGCTAATTAAAAGTTTAAGTTGATTAGACTAGGTGAATGTATGATGTAATGTAGTAACTATACTACAGGAATACTAGCCTACCATTGAGACAGCTGTGTTTGCTTATGACGGTAATAATGTGATGCTGTCCATCTGTCAACGAGTGTATTAGGCTGAAATGATTCCACAAGATTGACATAATGCATTGTAATTAACAAAATATAATCCCTTACACAACTTGTGGTCATTCATAAAAAAAATTATCTATCTGTGCAATTAAAACGTAAGTTCATATGCCGGGGGAATACGGCTTGGTCATCTCCTTGCACGGGATAAGGACTGTGAGGCAATGGCGTATTTCATTTGTTTATACCAGTGTCGTCTCTTTGGCAATATAACGATGAGGTCTCGTTGTGAGCGGACTAAGACACTATAGCAAATGATGGATTTGACCAAGAAGCTAGTGGATGACGAAGTTAGAAGGAGCTTGTTAGCAGTTGTTGTTGAGAGCCTTACGGTGCTTTGCGGGTTCGGGGGTGTGCACTCACACAGCCTGCCACATTATCCACCCTAAGCAGCAAGTGAGGTCGCCACTCGCTCACCACCACATGGTAGCTTTAAATGCATGATTCATCTCTGAAAGAAAATGAACCCGACCCTGTTGCTCAGTATAGTTCTGGAACTTCATATCAAGGCCTTGGGCTGCACAGCCCGGTCTGAGCAGCTGGATTGTACCAAGTAGGCAATGACGCTTAAGGGGAGATGCCCACGCATTACAATCACGTTAATCCCTACCCGTGGCGATATCACCTCGTTGTTGAAAATGACGTGAAACACCAAAATAACCATTGCAATTACCATAATACCTCGACAGCAAATGTGACGGGTATAATGCATAATGCTTAGCACTAAAACGTTTCCACTGATAAAATTATATGCACCCCCCAACCACTTTTTTGTGATCAGTTTATTATTCAAACAAGCTTTTGCTATTACAAGAATTATATTCGCTAACTTGGTCGTGCTCACATGTTCTCCCCGTTGGTGACTTTGACACATTCTTCTATACATATCATGTATTTTGTATATATATATTTGCTCTCTAAGTCGACCGACGATGGGACTGGAAAAAATCGATCGACTTAGGGAGGTGGTCGGGTTACAGAATATCCATCCGATATTTTACTCGTGGAGAAAAAAAACACAACCGAAAAAGAGATGTTTCACAATACAATGTAGTTTTTTGTTTATTGGAAAATCAGATATTCAAATATACAAGTTATCACTTTTGCAGAAATTTCTTTATCGAAACTTGCTTGGCGGTTGCTTTAGCTGCGATGGCATTCTTCTTTAGTGGTCTTGAAGAGAGGCGACAAATGGCAGCATGTCCCCCAGATCTTTCTCTAGACAGAACAGCATCACGTCGCCTACTCGCTGAAGGCACTCACTGAAGGTCATGGTGGTCGTTTCTGGTGTGGTGGAGGACGCGCGGTCGTCGTCGTCGCTCTCAGCCGGTTGTGATACGCCAGTGATTTGAGAGACAATAATATCCTTCCAGCCATCCTTCAGTTCCTCCATGGTCGGCGCCTCATCGTCCAGAGCGACATACTCCTCAGTATCCGTGATGGGGTCAGTCATGTTCGCTCTTAAGTCCTTGAGTAATTGTGCAAGGGGGATATCGAGGGAGTCATTTGCTGTGCTCATGTTGAAACCACATCTCGCAAAGCATCTGGTCACTGCGGAGGATTTGCATTCGCTGACTGCGCTCGCCACCCCACCCTTACACTGATCACCCTTGATGCTGAGTGACCGGTCCGGTAGCGCACGGAAAAACAAGCAAGTCTCATCCATGTTAAAGATGTCACACGCCGAATAGCTACGGATGAGGCTCGGCAGCTTGCTGGTCCAATCGTCAACGCTGCTTTGGGGCACTTTCTGAAGCCAGCCATTCGATGCTTTAAAACCTTCAATTTTCATCTTAGCGGCGAACTCAGGGTTTTCTCTTGCAACATAGGCCCGCTGACGGAAACGTTGATGGAGCGGGCCTTCTGGAACTAAGTCCATATGGCACATTCTAACTCTTCGCTATCAACACGGGTCCGAATGCGCTTGCGACTTGGTTCTTCATTAGCCTCGCATGCCATAATGCAATCAGCTTTACGTTTCAGTATGTTTTGAACTGTTGATTTTCCGATGCCAAAGATATCAGCAAGCTGTTGATTGCTCTTGCCCTCGCGTTCCTTCGTGCCGATAAGTTCTACTTTCCGTGAGAGTGGAAGCTCCTTCGCCTTTTTCCGTGTTGCTGCCATGACACTCAGTGAGATAATGATTCATAAGACCAATATCCACACCTTAAATAGCCGCTACTTGTATCTTACGTGTGTGTTGTAACAAGAGGGAGTTTTGTGATCAAGATCATCAAAGCTCACGCCGTTCACAGGTGCATCGCTCGATTGTATCTGTTCTAAAGGTATCGAGTTTTGTGATCAAGATTATCAAAGCTTCAGTGCATACTCTAACAACACCGAACGAACCGCTAACCTGTTTCACACATTTCAAGAGTGCTATTCAGTCGCAGGCGTTACCGCCTGAGTGTGTGTGTTCTGCTAATTGCAATCAACCGGTGGCTCTAATCCTTCCGCCAGCCGACAATCGATCGACTTAGGGAATATCAAATGGGGCGTTGGGACCAAAATGATCGATCGACTTACAGAGTAGGGAGGTGATCGGGTTAGAGAATTCTGTCACAATGCTTAAGTATAGGCCGACCATCGGGACTGGAAAAAAATCGATCGAGTTAGGGAGGCGATCGGGTTAGGGAGGTGGTCGGGCAGGGAGGTTTACTGTATGTATATATATATATATATATATATATATATATATATATATATATATATATATATATATATATATATATATATATATATATATATATATATATATATATATATATATATATGTACATATATTGCATTGATTATGATCCTCTGTCTTCTGCGTGCCGCTCTAGGTAGGATCAAGTGCGGGCCCAGAAGTTCCACGATACTGGTGATGGAGATTCTACACCTTTATCATTTTGCAGGTCAAACACCCACTAGATGTTAAACTTAGAATCTCCGGTTGTCCACATCTCCAACCGCTCTTGGATGTTAGCATTGCCCCTGTTGAGGATATCGCCAATATTTTCCCCGAAAAGAACCCCCTCCTGCTTATTACGCAGAACAGACTCAACACGCTCAGTGGCTCCACTGCAGATAGGCTTCATGAGCCTCACCTGCAGCGCAAACTGACACTTGATCCTGTTCAGCTCCTTATGTTTGCGCTCGCCTCTTAGGAACGTCCGAGCGTCCTTGCCGAAGGTGTTACCCGTTGGAACGCTCATCACCCACCCATACAGATAATTCTTTACAGCCCACATGGTTTTCTTGAACTTCAGATATGGCGTGGCACAAGGTTGCATGGCGTGGAACTGATTGTTTGGGGTGGGAACTGGCTTGCATAGCTCAGGCACAGGCCTTGTCACTGTGGATGAAAGTCTAGCAGTAAGTCTAGCAAATATCTCATTCTACACACGTCAGAGACAATGCGCCCTTCAAGAGCCTAAAGTGCATCCATGGAGCATAGGTAGGGCGCTTTAACCCAATGAGCCTAAAGGTAATCCTTTACGTGCTCGCTCATGGTGAGTCATTTTTCCACATAGATCAATATGTCTACAAGAAAGTTTAGATCGCTTATAAAGTCGACGATATACGTTCGATGGTCATGAAAATTGGGTCAAATGTTTGCATGGACAGCGTCAACCTAATCAAAAGTTTTTATAGATTTGCTGGCGTCACTACCGGTTACGAACGAATCAAAGTTAAAACCTGAGTGAAATCGGAAGCTAACGTGTTTTGTCTCCGTCGTTAATGGTTCTATAGTAAATTGGTTTACACTCGAAGGAAGCCGCTGTTTTGGATACTGCTATATATATATATATATATATATATATATATATATATATATATATATATATATATATATATATATATATATATAGATATATATATATATATAATATATATATATATACATATATATATACATATATATATATATATATATATATATATATATATATATATATATGAAAATATCTATGAACATATAAAAATATATATTAACACATATATGAATATGTTCATATATATATATATATATATATATATATATATATATATATATATATATATTGATATATATATATGTATGTATATATATACATGTATATTTACATATATATATGAATATATATATATATGTATATATATATATATAGATATATATATATATAAATATATGTATATATATACATATATGTATATATATGTATATATATATCCATATATATATGTATATATACATATATATATATATATATCCACATATATATATATATATATATATATATATATATATATATATATATGCATATATATATGCATATATATATATGCATATATATATATGCGTATATATATATATATATCATTCAAGCTGTTGAAAATCACTGTCATGTCACAGCACGAACCTTACGATATTAGCTCGGAATCTCAATTTACGGCGCCCTACTATTCCATTATCGGCTCTACTAGTTGCCCCATAGGAACTATATTTACTGCACACTCTATCAATGGCGTATAGCTGTAGAATAACTCGAACAAAAGAGATTGAATACATAATGCAGATGCAATGCGCGTTATCAAATCCCCTACAGAATACAATTAACCCCTACAGAATAGAATTTAGGAGAAGCTGTTGAGATGACTCACCTTAATAGATGAAGCATGGATCGCAGCAAAGCAACCACTCTATATATTAGGGGCTGCTTTCATATATATTCATGTTCGTCTGTGAATTGCAAACAAAAAACAGCATACCGCTCGATTGAAGTCAAGAACAACATCTACTGTAGAGTACCATAACACTTCATTGCTTGTCATAAAGACCATGTATTTATTGCGCGCCATGGGCATCAAACTTTGGACGGTTGGCCTGCTGCTCCAGAAAGCCAATGACAAAGGAAATATTTCCCAAGCTCGATCACTAACGTAAAATCAACAAGCATAAATTCAATTTTGTACATATGCTATCACCAACAATTGCCATTTATTATTCTGCTCAGTTAATATTGATTATGGGTAGAGCCCCTCATTCTATCATTCAGTAGAATGATTTTGTACTGCGTTATGACTCTAGTTTTTGATTCTAGGTTTATTGAAAAATGCCTAATTCACCTGCGAAGTACGGGCTGTCCTTGTGGCGCCCGAGGGATCCTGTTAAAGGTCAACGGGACTAAAACGACCTATAAAGCCCCTAGAACATCCATAAGAATATCGTGCAGTCCCTGCGAAGACACGCAAGGGCCCGGCATGACTGCCTTCCGGCTTCTATGTCTTAAACCTGTAAGAAGCCGATGTTTGAAAGTAGTGCATGTTAAACTTTTGGCCACAGGCTCGACGAGGCTCTTACAGGGCTAAAAAACTTTAAAACATCGTAAGGGACCCGCTCGGGGCAGCTCGACACGCTGTGCGGGAACGCAAGTGCTCGCAAGGTTTTGTCCCGCACGGGGCACGTAGACAGCGCGTGAATCTCATGTGACTAAGGCTAAGGTAAGACCCTGGGATACGGAATGGCCCTAAGGCTTCTAAAGGTGTACAAGGATGTTCAATCTACGCTCAAATATCAACTGAATCGATGTAAACAGTTCCTAATCAGTAGCATTTCAGTATTTTGCTTTCCAACATTTCAAATACTACGGGGGATGAATTGAGAAGTTACTGTGCTTTAGCTGCTTCACAAAACCGGGAAATATTGCATTGAGAAGAGCGTAGACTCAATTATTTGGGCTTTACGGTGTGTTTGTGCGTATTATAATAAGGACTCAGAACAAAAACGGAGATCCAATTATATACTGACAGCATGGGTACCTTATTCTGCTTGTTAGACTTTGGAAGTGGTTTCATTGATATGGTGACACGCCTTATTATTGTAACGACTACTTAAAACGCTATGAAACCTGGCTGCTGCGGTTAAACCCCTAGGGTTGATGCAGAGAATCTCTTACGTCTTAACATAAACATAAAGGATGAGGATGAGCGGAGAAGAGATGGCCTTTTAAAAAAATTGACTTCTCGATTCTACCTCTGTAATTACACTCTGTGCTAAGCAAATAGTTTGATAATAATGCGAAACAATACTGCAAAACAAATTTGCTTTCGGTCAATAAACGACAGGTTCGGTGTTTAACCAGCACGATTGCGAAAGCAATACCTCGATTTGGAACCATGTTTTCTGTTCAGCTGCTTTTCCTAGATGCGCCCATGCAATAAACGTACATTGCTTTTATGACTTGATTGCGAGCTGGTGATGTGTTGCATCTTTCAGCTTGCCCTAAGTTAACGGAAATATGTGTAAGGATAATTAGTAACATTATAACAGCTCTTATATGTTATAATGCTACAATAGGTCTACAATATTCCGAGCAGGTGTACTGAACCTATGAACCCCATCCTTCCCAACTCACATATCATTCCCCCTATTTGGTCGTGCATGATTGGAATAAAATGGCATTATGCAAATAAATCGAGTTTATTTATTGCTTTACATAATTCCAACGAAATTTCTAAAATGCTGACCTCTAGCCATCAACATACATGGCACCATATCATTGGAAATCGGTGTTCAACCAAATCCTCATTATGCAGTCGCTGTTTCATATGCAATATTTCACGTTTGTGTAACGTGTCGTACAAAGCAATATCAGAGAGAAGAGTATTTCCGAATACGATACCATCAAAGTGGAAGAGCGAGTTAGCAAACAATATTGTGGCTATGATTCCGGTGTTATATTGCATGGTTATAAATGTTTCACCATCATCATCATCATCATCATCATCATCACCGCCACCGCTGTCATCATCATAGTCATTATCGTCATCATCATCATCATTGTCATCGTCTTCGTTTTCGTCGTCCTCATTGCCATTGCCCTGCCCTTGATGATAGAAGTTTAGTTTGGTTGTTCATCGGTCTTCCAACACGACACATCGGATTATGCATGATATTATTCCGGTAGAAGTGGTTAATGTGCAAGACAGCAACTACCTACACAGAGAGGATGGTTCCAGAGGTCTCACCACGGATACAGTGCGCTTTTAACCTAAATAATATATAAGCAATTCTTATAACGACTACTTTGCCGACAGGGAATCCGTTCGCAGCAATTCTGCTGTAGACAATAAACTAACGGAGGTGAAATTGTGAACTAATAGGGACGGTTTGTCGTATCCAGTCACATTGTAAGGGTTATCATCATTCATCGGATGGCAAGAACAAGACCTTTTTGGGGGTGTCGTGAGTGTTATTGAAGTCCTATTGCTTCCGTACACAGAGGAAAAATGTCTGGTGTGATCGGCAGCTAACGCTGGACCGACAAACCTATCGAATTAGCTATTCCCTTGAACAGATAAGTAAGGCCCCAATTATCGCCTCCAAGTGCGTCAGACGCACGATGTTTAGTTGTTGGTTGATAGAGGAGGGTAGCGAGTAGAGCAACGTCTGTAGTTAGAGCAACTTGCAAGGTTGGGACAGGGGAGACACAAAATATGGCGCAAAAGTTCATGTATTTCTTTAAATGGGAGGAGTATGTCTTTTTGGTACTATCTGAGAAAGCCCGCGACCATCAGTGCGATATGCCTGCATCCAATTATCTCTCCAACGGCTATCTGCGAAGACAGAATCGGCAGGGTTAGGTTAGAGAGTGGGAAGGCAATTATTGGAGGACAAGCCCTTTTGTAGGAACAAGAAAACAGCTGATCGAGCATGCCTGTCAGGGGTAAGCGTGAGATGGTGTCACTACGGATATTCAACTTGCCTAGTATATGTAGAGGTTTTATCCAAAAACTATATTGGGCGATTTATGCACGTGCCTTCATCAATGACTGCAATGGCAGCCGTATTATCCGAATAATCACCCTGTGATTGAACCAGCTATGTCCATTTCTGCTGTAACAAACTACGAGGCTTCGTTGAAATTAATATATAGACTGAGCGCGTGGCTAGTCAGTTGATCTATGCGTGTACTGTCAGTCATTCAGCTACGCTATGCTGGCACGCATATACGTGATCTTCTGTTGGTTTGTCTATCGCGCAGGCGACAGTCCAATTGAATGTTAGCAAGAACGTGCGCCACCAAAGCATGTCATGGTGGAAAGATTGCGCAGGTTTGACCTTGTGGGAAGGCCTGAAATCGCGTGCATAGTATTCAGTATGCGTCGTAGAAAAGTTCTGCGTCCCCGTACGACTTGCGATGTCCTTGACAGTTCACACGCGAAGTTTTGAAGCTGGGTGCGTGTGGCGCTAGTGCGGCTGATAAAAGTGTCTAGCAGTGCTGCTAGGTCTTGCAATATGCGTTGTGGGAGGGACAACATCATTGTATTTGGTATTTTCTCCGCCCCTACGAAGGTTGAAGTTTGCGAAGGCCCGTAAATCTAGTTTTAGAGGAGGTTGAGTCTTGCTTGCGAAGCTAGCGATTTATTAAATGACCTGGGCTAATGACTTCGATCAAAGATAAGTATGAATATTATATTTTCTGGCCCCTTAAGCGAGTGAGAAAATTGCTTATAAATCAGGTACTCTGCAGCTATGTGAATGACAGCACTGGCCTCTGGACCTAGAGAGTTTATTTCAACCCCTGAGTGCCATGTTTGGACAGATGATATCAGGGTCTGCAGGCGAGAGTTGTAGAAGTCGTAAGACCTGATACTATCTCAGGTATAAATTCATGTCCCTTGACAAGTTTGCATATAACCGATAACCTTTGGATCGTGCGCTGTATCTGTAACACAACGTGATTGCATCATAATGAATGCCCATTGTACAAATGAGTGGCCTCAAATAATTGAGGCCACGATTGAGCAAAAATTTTAATTGGTATGTTGCAGGGTTGCTAATGGAGGCCCTGATAAACCCATTGACCAGATGGCCAGAGGATATAAAATACTATTTGATGGCCACTTTCAACCTTTGTAGGTGGCCTGCCCGGCCCACTAAATAATGAAAGGTTCATTGTGGCGGTCAGTCGTTAAAGTGCTTCAGGTTTTTTCTTAATCTGTTTCCAGTTACTCAGCACCACTCCTTCATACTTGGGCAATTATAGTGTAGCAAAGGCACTAGACTGTTTCCATAATGAGTTTAGTGCGCCTTGATATCGCCTTGTCGATGACATTTCTAAATACCACTGTTTGATGATGCTTTAATAAAGATCATATTGGATGCATTGGCTTCAATAGTTGAAGCTGTGATTGCGAGTTGAGAAATCTAGTATACCTTTCCCTACATGCTTTGGTTAAGCAATAATTAAGCAATATTTTAAAAATACAATTTATTCTAGATAGTGAAGTCTTTCCACCAACAATTCCAACGGTCTTTCGAACTAAGGAAATCTGGGTACCCACTCTATTTGAACGATTCTAGAGTTATTAAAAAAGCTAGCAAAAAATATTTTTATCACGAACCGGGTAAATTTACATACAATGCCTCTTTAAATAAAAACCATGTAACTGATATTTTTGGTTAAATGGCCTCAATGTAAATATCCGTTTATGAAATTGCATTCCTATACATACTCGTGCATATAATTGCCGAGAGCCAAAATGTCAAGTTCCTTCGAATGTAAATTGTAGCCTGAAGTATGAACATTTAATGTGATTGTCTCGTTGGTGGTGCCATGACATCAGTTGGTATCAACAGGAAAAGACGCAAATGTCCATGCTGTACAAAAACTTATTCTGGACGTCAATCACTTATGGCAACCAATTACTTTTCTGCGTGGGATTTTTGTTTGTCAGATACTTCGCTTATGTACGAGCAATGCAACGTAAAGTGTCATGGTTCCATCGTACAAATGATTAACCATATAATATAGCAATGCATTCCATGCATGCTTACTATAGGCAAAGGATGTATATATACATGTTGTGAGGTGGATGATCAATATTCTGCGTGGTCGATAGGTCGTGGCTCAAATGTTAAGCATATGAAAATAGCTACTTACCTACTTCTAATTTACCGCACAGTAAAGTCAGTCACCCAACAATTGATCGGACAAATAGGAGCAACTGATACTTTTATGATAACCCAACGTATAAAGCGAATTTGACTCTATAATTGCATAACTGTATAGGATTAACATATTATTGGTGTAAAGCGCAAAAGTGCACACACAATCATCTCTGTCTCACCCTCACATCAAGAAATGAATGTCACTTGACGGCATTATGAGAACGTGTATGAGCAATCATTTTCAATACACATTTCTTTTATTGGAGTCAGTAGGTATCGCTGTGTACTGTCTTTCTGTCTATCATTTCGATGTTACTGGAGGTAGTCTTGTCCACAATGTCATTTCTGTTAATAATTCAGCAAACGGAAAGAAATATGTTAAAGCAGTCTACTCGTTTGCTGAGCATGTGCCTTATGTGACATACACGAACATATACCCTCGGGCCATTAATTAATGCTCATTACGCTAAGATACCGAGCTGAGTGAAATTGTATCAGAAGCATATGTGTTGTTTGGCATATAATATTTGTATGACATGACACCTGCATCACGAAACTGGGCCTTAAATTTGTTTTATTGTCTAATTCGCGAGTAAAGATGCGGACAGAAGTGCCATTGATACATAATCTTTGTATGAACAGTAGCCTAATATGACATTTAGCTCCGTGTTGAGGCGTTTTGAGGACAAGTTAGTACAAAGACAAGTTCATATCCACTACCAATGAAACACATAATCGGGACGTTTTTTTAGATGTATTTGCAATTTTCCCCGAAGATACACCGTTATAATATACTGTGTTCCAAGTTTAAATGTAAACGAAATGGCAATTGACATTTCCCCGGACGACACTACAGTCAGTGCTTACGACAGATGTTCTTGTCAGCAATATTTGTAAAAAGAGCAAATATTATATGCCAGGCTGTTTACTTGATTTGATAACGAATAAACTGAAACAGATAAATAGTTATACTTATTCACAAATATAACCTCGGAACTAGACGCCTATCGGCATAAGCAAGATGGTCATCTGATAGTTATTGTGTGGGATTTGTAGAATCAGCACACACCTGCGTTGTACTTACAAGGTAGTGACTGGACACAATATGTTGCCCGCCGAGCGCAGTAACACGTATCGAGCGGTGTCAATGTTGATTGTTCGTATCCTGAACAATTAGTCCAAGTGAGCAAAAGTAAAGAACTTAACGGTTAGCATGTAAAACAATTGTCTCACGTAAGAAAGCCATAACGATATAATGTAAGGATCAAGCCCATAGGGACGTAGCAAGCACACAAATCAACATTCGTATAACACGTTATAGCCCCTGTAATTTCCTATTACGCGCTAATTTGTCTATTGAACTGTTCAAGTGCAAACAATGACAAGAGACAACTTGGATTTCAGCTTCCCTAATTTCCTCTTTATTTATAATCTGTGCTCTAGGTTGACTATATATAAACGAAATAGGAAACCGCTTAATCCCGCGCATGTGTACTAAAAGGGTAACTAATAATAACGCTTTTACAAGCTATCACACCCTATTGAAGTCAGACTTGCAAGGCGTTTCCCTCTATTACTCGATTGCCCGGATATGCATGGTAAATTAATTGATTTATGCAAGATTTTCGGCAGTTTCATATTTTGAAAAACAGCTACAGCTGCGACAGCACGGTGCCAAAACATGGATGCAAACGTGTAAATCATGCGTAGATAAAACATAAATTGATTAGTTGATTGATGAACATCGCACTCATATCGACATATCGACCAACCCCTGATAGTATGGGGCTCTCACCAGCCTACTAGTCTGTAGGTGTTAGCAGCCAAACCATCGTCATCTATCTAGCATTCCATACATTGTTTGACTTCCTTTGTAGCTTGAATACTTATTTACTAGGGCATGGTGTATATGAAAAATTAGTTGCAGCCGCATAGAGATCACAGATAGGCACTGTGAAATATATAATATAAAGGAAAATGTGCATCCGCTGGATAGCGACGCAACATAAGAGCCAAATACGAGACCGTAGTTTTACAGTTACTTAACAAATTGTATAATTCATCCAATAGTTAGCCAAAACAGTATACACTCGCAGTATTTTTTGATCGTTCTAAAGCTTTCGATATGATAGACCACGGTATATTCTTGGAAAAAATGTCTAGATTCGCGATAAGGGGGATAGCGCTTACATGGTTCAAAAGCTATTTAACTGATCGACTGCAATACACCGAAGTCGATGAGCACAAATCCACAATGCAACAAATAAAGTGCGGAGTCCCTCAAGGGTCAATACTAGGCCCGCTGCTTTTCCTATTATACGTCAATGACTTATCTATGTCATGCCCAGCAGATCTTCTTATGTTTGCGGACGATACTACACTGCTAACATCTTCTTCTGACAAAAATACTCTCTTTTGTACAGATAATGATGCCCTTGAAAAATAACATGACTGGTTTTGCGCCAATAAGTTATTTCTCAATTCCCAAAAAACAAAATATATTGTATTAAGACCAACTAATATATCTGCAAGCATAAATTAGCATGATCTGAAATTAATGGTCAATGCGTTGCAAGAGTAGGTACAGAACAACCCGAAGAAGCTTATAAGTTTCTTGGTATATTTATTGACGAGCACCTATCATGGAAATTACATGCCATGTATATCAACACTAAACTCTCTCACGCTCTATTCGCTATTAAACAAGTCAAATACATGGTCCCTCAATCGGCCTTGGGTACCCTTTACTTTACTATGGTGCTCTCATACATAACATATGGCATCTTGGCATGGGGTAATGCACAGGACTCTCTACTACAAAAACTTAAATTCTCCAAAAACGCGCCATACGTTACAAAAATAAATCCTTCTATAACAGTCACACAGATGCCCTCCTCAGGCGTTGTGGAATACTGAAACTGAACCATTTATATGAATATCAGGTGGCCGTATTTATGTACGAATTTAAAAACCACCAATTGCCTATATCGTTTAACGACTGTTTTCATCGCAACTATGAAGTAAAATGCACATATGAAATGCGTTATCCAAACTATTATATGTACCACTCTCTAAAACACATATTGCAGACAAACGTTCCTATGCCGCCACTAAGTCGTCCATCACACAGTTTAAAGCTAGCGTCCGAAACAGCCTGTTGTCTACCTACCTAAATATTGTAGAGTGAAACAATATTAAGTGTGCGGATTGCAGTCTGTAATGTCCAACCCTCTGATTTGTATTGTATTGAGCTTACTTCATATTGTATTATGGTTTGTGTCGCTATCTGTATAATCTCGGTTGTGTACAGAAGAAAGGCGTGCATGCATTTGACAGCATACTTTTCATATATATATATATATATATATATATATATATATATATATATATATATATATATATATATATATATATATATATATATATATATACACATATATATGCATATATATATATATATATATATATATGTATATAAATTATATATATATATTCACACATATACCTGCATATCTGAAATGCATGAAAAAAATGTATGCGTAGCTGATATTTGTGTTCATGTGCACCTTAATGAAATGTCAGCCATGAGCAATGTCATCCCGGTCTGGTAGCGTGTGGAAATTTGTTCCCGGCCCCCTGCCCCCGTTCAGTAATTGTGGCAGATCAACAATGATTCTCGCTGGAATGCACTGCAGTGTCAGTTAGCATCGTTATCGCAAGACTGTTTTGTGCAGGGCCTACTGAGGGACATTGGGAAGGCAGCCACTGGCTACATTGACCCTACTTGCAGCACTTTTCCCTACTTTTTTTTGGTATGTGTTTGTTTCCAATTTGTATCGTGTTGCTGCAAGTGAATAAATGTAATTCTATTCTAAGTGTTAATTGTACATTGTTACAATGACCATTAGTCCTATGGGTAAGCCAACTAACCTGCTCTGTCAAATAATTTATATATTATAGCACTTATATATAATTAAAATTGACTGGTTTGGATGGTTACAAATGACGAACAATTGGCTAATACTCAAATATATTTGGGAATCATCCATTTACACAGGATCCAAATATTGTCCATAAAGACAGTCATTAAATCTAGCAAATCAATGCCCTGACAGCTTAATGCCTGTTTTAGGTAAACTACAGGAAATGCTTTTCACTGTCAAAAATTACTAAATGAAAATTGCAACATGGTTATCCATAAGAAAGCAATTACCATTATAAACCTTTTGAAATGTCATCTAGCTGTCACCAGCCAGTAAGGTGAGCTAACATTAGGGTAAATCGTGATTACGAAAGACTAAGTTGGGGCAGACCGATACTTCTCATTAATGGTGCAGAAATATTAGATATATGGTATCAGTTGCAAAGGTGAGTATCAACGTTATTTAGTTGAAGGTGACATTGAGCTACGAATAAAAAAGGGTTGCAACTGATATTTGATACTATTGGTATTGCGATATGCTTTAACTTTACGCCTTCAACTGTGCAGAGCTCTTGGGTAATAGTTACAACATTTTTATGTACCTGTACAGACTCGATATCATAACCCAGTTCCATGAAGACATTAACTAATCTATGCTGCCTCGTACGATTGCACACACTAGACAACCTCGGGATCTCTATCGCTATAAAGAGATAAGCTGTGTTTTAAGAGATAAACGCAACGTACGCCGTGAAATAAGTCAAAAAACTGGTTCCGTTAAGATAACAAAAACTTTTGTGCCTTCATTTTCCGATTTCTCACGATAGCGTAGCAAAGACTGTTTTTTCCTTAATATGTATTTTATGACCTAAGATTTAAAAAACAAATGTATCAGAGTCACAATCTCCAATTCTTATGTACCGCATTTGGTCAATATGCCTATCAAGCCTATCATGGGTTATGATATTTTTGACGATAATATCACGATGTCATTAATTCATTCTGTATTAGCCTGATGGCAAATGCAGTCGGACCAAGGCAAACTGCGAACAAAGCCAGATCCATGTATAGCATCTTCGCGTAGGGACCCGACTGATATAGCTTTGCCATTTGTTGTTCCAAACCTACTTGCAATATGATAAAATAACACCTGGTGGTTATCTGAGTATTCAAGACGTTGGAAGACGACATCTTTCAGGGATAGCCTAGAATCCAAGGGGGCAAATATCGCCAAAAAAACGACCATGTTATATTACCCCTCACTGTTTCAGTTCCCCTGTGAAATCTACCAGTTAAAGAGTACCGGTACTTGGTAGAGACAAGAATCTGTTTCGCACGAAATATTGCGTCGTCGACAAGGTTAGAATTCCGAGATTTAACGATGATTTGAATAACGATGTGGTGATTTTAAGAATGATGGAGAGATAGATGTGAGGAAAGCAATACAGATGCATTGATATACGGTTCGATATATCTATATATATATTTATATATACACGTATATACACGTATATATATATATATATATATATATATATATATATATATATATTATATATATATATATATATATCTACATATATATGTATATTTACATATATATATCTATATATGTATATATATATAATGTAAATATATTTATATATATATTATGCAGATGAATATATATATATATGTATAAATGCATATATATATACATATATATATATTCATATATATATATATATCTATAAATATATATGTATATATATATACATATATATTTAAGTATACATATAACCCAATTGATGTAAATATGCGCATGTTTTGGGGTGTGTTCCTGCGTACGTGTTCATGTGTACATAGACTAGGAAGCAATAGTTGATTCTTGATCTCATCGCTTATTAATATATAAAGAGTACCATTCGGAGTGGTATGTCATATTTACACACTAAAGATGGATTTGGTTTGTCTGTTCACGTACAAGCTGTTCCTAAGCTAGCGAAGAACATAAAAATGCAACAGTGTATTTGCAGTCGATATAGTCGGTGTGCATTTATGAAGGTAGAACTGCGATATGTGGATAGCTCTTGCATTTATCAGTCTCAATCGACAGGCTTACAGTTTATAGAGCCAGGGTTTCCAAGAGGGGAAAAAACATTACCTATCTTGATGACATATCAGCAGCGTTATATTTAACATTATCTGGCTTTGAAGAGCAGAAGAGCGCACAAATATGGAATACTGCCGATTATTTGGCCATGATTGAATGATTATTTATACACCTCTATTGTAAATGGTTATGATATTCGTTTTGCAAATAAATGAATCCGAAGATGAATCTATTTTCAACAACTGTTACACGTGAGATGCCCTCTGGTCATTGAAGGCAATAGCTAACGAGTAAACATTCTGTTGAAGTATCGAGCATATTGAAGATAAAGCTTAATCTCTTGCAAAGGCGGTGATTCCATAAATATATACCAAATATCGTTTTATTCCCTAAACATGTACAGTTTCCATGAACTTGAGCATGAATAATTCTTATGAAGCGTTAATGAATACCCCTCCTGGTGTACAATGTGACCAGCATTTAAACACAGGACAGCAGATATTAAAACATTAATCAAACGAACTCATATATTGCATATATTCCTATTTGCCGCGCACATATCATAGTATTCTAATAGTGACAGAATAATTATACGAAGAGGAATTGAGTAAATGCCCTGAATATCCAACTCTTGTACTGCAAAACATTATATTCGGCGAAACTGAACAAACACCCTCAGTATAAATCAATGAATCTATGGACTAATGCAGTGAATGTTATCCGTCATCGCCACCTGTCTTCGTAAGTCTTTCAAGGCAGCCAGAACTATTCATGGGAGTCATTTAACATTCACCTGCCTGTACAAATTAGAAACAAAGCTACCGAGCTAACAGGTAATGCAGCTGCTGGGGGATGGAACAAACAGTTATGGCGTGAACGGAAAGTGAGCAGCACTTGTTGAAGGCTTGGAGGCCGTAAGGTCAATAATCCCGTTTCAAATCAACCACATATATACCGCATTTTAACGCCGTATGTTTCACCACCGGAAAATAATTCAACAAAAAGGGAGTTATTCGAATTGCTTATCGTGTATATACATATATATATATATATATATATATATATATATATATATATATATATATATATATATATATATATATATATATATATATATATATATATATATATATATATATATATATATATATAATATATATATATACGAATAGCTATCGAAATCGATTGCCTTATATATATATGTACATATATATATATATATATATATATATATATATATATATATATATATATATACAGACATATATATATATATATATATATATATATATATTTATATATATACAGACATGTATATATATATACAAACATGTCTGATATACTAACGTTGCCAAGCAGCTCCATTACATGGATTCAACTTTCCTAGAATTGCAGTTTCAATCTTTGGTGTGCCTGTATCCCACGAGTTTGTTTTATCACGAAATGTTCATAATAGGCTGTTGCTTATATTCATGCGCCGTTTCCGTTCAGCACATATCGTGTATAAACGTTATTGGGAAATATATCATATCATGTATAAGAATATTGGGTGCCTTGCATAGAAAACATATACCGTTAATTCTCATTTTTGTTAGTTTATAACCGGGTTACGTATCTGGTGCCTGGCATAGGAAACATATACCGAGAATTCTCTTTGTTGTTAATTTATAAACGGGTTACGTATCTGGTGCCTGGCAAAGGAAACATATACCGAGAATTCTCATTGTTGTTAATTTATAACCAGGTTACATATCTGGTGCCTGGCAAAGGAAACATATACCGAGAATTCTCTTTGTTGTTAATTTATAAACGGGTTACGTATCTGGTGCCTGGCAAAGGAAACATATACCGAGTATTCTCATTGTTGTTAATTTATAACCGGGTTACGTATCTGGTGCCTGGCAAAGGAAACATATACCGATAATTCTCATTGTTGTAAATTTATAACCGAGTTACGTATCTGATACCTGGCATAGGAAACATATACCAAGAATTCTCATTGTTGTTAATTTATAACCGAGTTACGGATCAGGTGCCTGGCATAAGAAACATATACCGAGAATTCTCATTGATGTTAATTTATAACCGAGTTACGCATCTGGTGCCTGGCATAGGAAACATATACCGAGAATTCTCATTGTTGTTAATTTATATACCGGGTTTCGTATCTGGTGCCTGGCATAGGAAACATATACCGAGAATTCTCATTGATGTTAATTTATAACTGGGTTTCGTATCAGGTGCCTGGCAAAGGAAACATATACCGATAATTTTCATTGTTGTTAATTTATAACCGGGTTACGTATCAGGTGCCTGGCATAGAAAACATATACCGAGAATTCTAATTGATGTTAATTTATTACCGGGTTACGTATCTGGTGCCTGGCACAGACCATAGGTTTATGATATATGCTGCTGGTTATCGTCGCAATCATCAAGCCAAAAGGACAGTTTGTTTCGAATTTGTTGATATCGTTTGATTTCCCTTACAAAGGCAATACCAACTACAACTGCCCACTTAAATTACACATTTAATTGACGTTATTATCACTGTTGATGTGTCATTGGTCAACCCAATTAATCAGAGCAGAGTCTTTTAAAACCGATCCGTACCATAGGCTCTTCTTTATTCAGCTCACTGTAGGATATGTTGGGATTGATAGCGGTCAAAAGGGACCCCATTACTGGCATTTATACTCAGTACACAATGATTAGCCTATCAGTCTCAAATACTCGGTTGGTTACTGTAGGTTCAGTGTTAAACCTGCAGCGTATCCTTAAATGACTCTCTCCGATAGAATGGAACTTAGATCAAATTTGAGAAGTGTAGTTCAATCGTCGACTTATTGCTATGATAGTACTGTAATAGCGGAAGTCGCTTCCATTTCGCCCTGCTCCATACACTGGCCGATGAACAATCCCTTTCGTCTTTCACCAAGTAGCAGCAACTCGGCAGATCTTCGTGTTTTCCACAAGGCATCTGATATTCCTGTCTCAGATTGCCGGAGTAGTCCCCGGAAGACACGGACGCGCTCATCTGTGTTGCCGCCAGGACAAATATCCACCTAAACTGTGCAGGTTTAATTTTTCGTCGACGGCACCCGGAGGCCAGTGGTGGCCACCGGAAGAGCCCGGCCACAACACGGCCACATGCCGGTGTCTACACGTTACAGCGCGGAGCACACCGCAATGTTAGTCCGGGGACTTCTGGCGACTGCTCCGGCAATGTTAGGCAGGAGCATAAATAATTCTTATCTACAACCGCCTACCCAAACCATTCACATCACCAACTCGGTATCATCAACAGAATATCAACGTAAACTAGGGCAATGGGTCAAATACAATGACAGAAATATAGCCAAAATGTCGCAGTGGTCACATCTGCGAATATCGCCGGTATGTCATGCCAGCTACGCCGTAAGCAAGCGAGTCGTGCTGTACCCAACAGGTTACGATAAAGCATTTATGTGGCATTGACTGATCTTGTGTTAAACGGGGCATAGCAGTAAATCGCGTGTCTGAATCCAGTGCTATGAATGTGCTTAATTATTCACTATTACCTTTACATTTGGCAAGTGTGCAAGAAAGTCAACTCACACGATTCGCTTCGCTAATTAGGACAGCATATTCGCGGAGAGGCTGGGCGTGTCGGTACAGCGATTGAACGTACGGAGTTCATACAAGGGAAAGAGTGGATGCGCGCGCAAAGCGAGAGCGCCCGGAGCGTTGGTTGCCGCTTGTGGCAGGGTGACGGCAGCTCACAACTGACGCCGAAAGAAGCGCCCGCAGTTACCGCCTAGGCTTGCAGTCAGTCAGCAACCAAGTAGTTCTCCACTGCTTCTGTAATACGAATAGAAAGTCTATCGGGGAGTGCGCAGTCAGGGATTAGCAAACACAGGCTCGATCTCGCCACAGTGGCGGTGGCTGTTGCTCGTCTGTGGCTGAAGAGCGCCTCCTGGTGGAGCAGACACCGCACAGTGACGCGCTTGATACCCAGGAATGTAGCACTAAGCAGAAGAGGCGGGTGTTTCAGAAGTTGTCGTTACTGCGTTACGGGCCACACGGTGTGGAAAATTGATTCCAATGACGGAGACGACCGTGTCTTTTCCGGATGAATTCTTCATTACTAAATGTAAGTACTTTTCTTCCATTTGCGTTTGCGCATTAAGCCATGGTAGGTCATTTATAATCTCGATCATACAGGCATTAGAAGTAGTGAAGGTTGAGCGGGTATGGAGCAGATGGGTCAAGCTTAGATAGGCGACGCTTTGCTTCTACTATCAATAATAAATTATATTGTTACATGCAAGTTATAGATACAACAGGCTGCTACATCGGTCCAGTGAAGAAGGCTGATGATATTGCAAGTCGCAGCAATTACAACAAATCGCCGCACAGTTTTCATCCTAGCTTATTGTTATCTCAATTTGTAAATTTCGTTCATTGGCAAAACTTTGAATACCAAGCGAATGCTGCATGAACGTATTCAGTTATTCATAGGCGTTAATCTGAGCACCATACGTCGCACAAATGCGGCACTACCGTCGTATACACGGGACCAGTCGATGTGGTGCAGCCTGACGCAGTTAACTAGGCGATGCCATCATATGAATGCGTTGACACAACAGCTGGTTAACTGGTATCTGCATGATTTCTCAATGTTTATGTACTCCGAGGGAGAATTATGTCATAGAAATATCTTTGTGTGACATACGGTTCTGTTGATTTTGTGACCAACTTTCACTATGCTTCGCCTTTATTCTCGAAAATATTCGTATTTTTTGGGGCAAACACTATCGTACCAGCTTCACAGCATTGGCACAGCATCTCATCTCACCCAGATGTTACAGATGTGTTGACATAGTTCTATACAATGGCTTCGTGTTGTTCGCTAGGTCTTTCTATCGGCAACGTTAATTACGGCACGGTAACATTATCATTGGCGTGTCAACAACAATACGTCACGGTCACTAGTTGCTTCGGATTTGCAGTATGCTTGTCCGACGTACATTGGTCTAAATTAGCATATTGACAATATTTGCCGCATACTGTCGCATAATGTGTACTCGTGTTTCCTGTCGTATTCCTTTATGACACTACATCTATACTGTTACCGACGTCATTGCCTGTTGCGTATGATTTCGCCATAATCACTGCATTATATGATCTGATGTTGGATGTGTTTAGATATATACCTATAATGCTGTTAGTGTCAATGACCCTGTGACAATGCGTTCATAATGTAATTAACGCCACTTCCCCCCACCTCCTCCACCAGGGCGCTTTTGAATTTAACTGAATTGGGGGGAGGTGGGGGCAAATCCCTCTCTCTGTGAGGACCCCTGTTTTGATACTTTATTGCTTACATTGTATCATCAATATACATTCAAACGAATTTATTTGGTTGATGTAGAATATCTCCAGCTGAAACTTCGCCGCGTCTGATTTTCATGGCACAGGAAGAGAGATAAGCGTTAAGCGCCAAACAAAGGAGTGAATCAGAGCTGTCCAAGACATCTGTTTGGGCTGTTCCCTTATAATTGTCTAGAATCCCTGGCTATTTTCAGAGACTAGACTCATTTATATTAGCCTTTTTATCTGTGTACATAGAACGTTTGAACCGATTAAGAAATCTGAAGAGGACGAACCGCATTCCGGTGTTTGTTTGACGTAAGGTAATTTATACAGTGTACATGATGGCCACGGGGTGGGCCAAGTTGTTTGTCTACGCGCTACTTGGTTGTGCTCATGGGGTAGACTACGAAGATGACGATTCCTACTTTCTCCAAGAGACTGACGAGTCGGAAAACATTCACCCTGAATCAGCCTTGGCACAGACCGCTAACATTAGCACCACTCCTGATCTGTCTCCATTCGACTCATGTCCGTATGATTACTGTACTAAGATGAATGATCTCAGCCCGCTGAAAGGAAGCTGGTACCAGGATGACGTGTTCATACCGACGATCGTGGTGTATGGAGTAGCATTTGTTCTCGGTGTGACTGGTAATATTCTCGTGGTGTTTGCTCTGGCCGGAGACAGGAAGGCACACAATGTGACATCCTCGTTTCTCATCAGCTTGGCTGTTGCTGATCTGGCTTTTCTTCTCCTCTGCGTCCCCTATGAGGTGGGAGTAAAGATGCATGCCGAATGGTTGGGAGGCTCCTGGCTCTGCAAGGGCTCGGCATTTATGGAAATGCTGACGGCATGTGCGTCCGTGCTGAATCTCACGGCAATAAGCATCGAGAGGTGAGTGAACATCTGTCGCCTTTCTAATAAATTCCTCATCGCAAATAACATATGTCGGCAAAGCTCGTCCGTCCGATACCCAGCGAAACGCTCGTAGGCATAAATAACCTATTCGCCCACATTGCCTTCATACGCCGTCTAATTTCTGGCTAGGTACGGCCGGCTCGTTGCGCCGCCCTCAAGTAGCTGTCAGTATCGATCACGCGCCTATTGTTAGCTTTCATCAAGTGCATTGACTGTTTTCTTACAGTTGGCTCTGACCCATTGTCACAATGAAGTGAACATTGACACTGTGAGTTTATATTGAATGTCACTTCTATTTCCATCCCATTAAACTATTGTTGAGCGGCAAGGAGCTCCGGGGTCTTCTATTATAATTCCAGTTTTGGGTTCAAACAAAAAATAACCATCCATCGAATAGGACGCTACTACCATTAAAATGCCTCATTCAAAAGAGAAGCACACAAATCATCATCATGCTGTATGATCACATTATGCTATTGTAATTTTAAGTAAGTGTGGGTTTTTTTTATGTTACCGCTTATTGCACCTCTGTGTAAGCCGTCATTGGATATGCAATATTAAATAAAAGGAAGGAAAACTGGTGCGGTTCGGCGTTTAATAAGCGGCTTACAAATAAGGGCCGCTAAAACAGCTGTTAATTAAAACGGATTGGTGAAAAAAGGAAAACTACCATACATACTTAATCATGATACGACTAATAAAATACCTGTTCTATTGTAGGCGTTCGACACAGGCATTATGTTAAGTTGCATTTAGTGTTTGACTTGCTGTCGGATTTGGTGCACCGGTGGAATAGTACAATTGGAGATTGCCACTTCCTCGTGATGTGTCCTCAGTGAACTTGTACACACTGCTTCTGTAGAAATTTGATTCTTGTTTGGTGTTACCAGTGATGATAGTTTGTTGAATTTTGGTTTATACCAACATTTACATCGACGAATCTTGGCAACAGTTTAACTCCCGTTATGGCTAGCGGGGTTAATGACGGGGGAATCGAAATTTTAGTATTATCGCCATCATCAGTAAAACAATACTTGATATTAACAAGCTAATGGAATATGATCTCACTTCAGTAATTTAATGTTCCAATATTACTGGATGGAGGATGACATGACGGAGAAAAAGTACCACCAAGCTCACGTGTATACTCCATTACACCATGAAGCGAGCTCAACCTGACCGTTTCTCTTTGATCAGTAAGGAAGCCGCCAAAATATGTTTTGTCCCTAGGATCCTTAGCCGGATCAAGCAAGTGTATGCAGGGGGCTGTGGCTCTTACCCCGCTTGCCCCATGGTTAATCCGGCTCTGGCTAGTTGGGATACTGACACGTGAATTGAAATTAGCATGATAACATCCAAAATGTCGCTGTGCGTCATCTGTCACGCAAATACAAATAGGGCTTTCCCCCCTACGTAGCGTCTCATATGTTATGGCAGTTCGACTGACACATGACAGTCAGCACTATCGAGCATGGGTTTTTCACTTAACAAGTTCTCTTAGCCATATTGCTGAATCGCCCTCACCCATCACGAAACATGTCAAGGTCTATCATGGCACCATTATCAATTATCCTTTCGAAGTTTTTCTTCTGAGAAGGAATCCTAATAATTTAAGAAAACAAAATTATAAATAGAAATTGTGAACGCTCATTGTGGAGCACTAAATCACTGTGAGTGGATCAATCCGCCGAAACAAGTAGATCAGGGATGCCTCATATGAATGTGCATTCGAGATCAGCTATCCAGTATACCATGAACACACTGCTCTCTGGTTGCCAGTGGTTGTATTTTCCAATTATCGGTCGATGCTTTTGTTATGAAAAAAAGGGGGACATATGCCAGGTGGTGGTTTATTGTACACTTAGTTTCAAAGGATGGTTACATTGACGGGTTTCAGTGTATAGTGATGCAATATAGATACTAACTGTAATAGTGAGCTCTGATTCATCGGTATGGGGGCGTGGTTTGTTCCT
>CM067350.1:68795015-68857515 GCA_034190875.2 Urechis unicinctus
CTTTCTTATGTGAGTCCACCTTTATCAAAGAGTCATTTGACGATCAAAGAGCTAGCAGAAACGTCCACCTGCTTCATCATTGAGTAATCGATTCTGGCAATCTCTGGATGTGCACACTCGCAGTTAATGGGTTTCTCATAACTGGCTCTCAGGGGATCCTGCACTTGATACTATTAGCTGCATCCATCACTGAACTATGCGGCAAAAACGCATCTGTCGGATCGAGATAGTAAAAGAACCAATGTTATATATCAAAATGTAACAAGTGTAATTAATGATCAATACAACACTGAATCTTTCTTAACATTTGGTGATGTCACATAGCTTATCAAATGCATCATAATATAGTGCAGATTTCAACGGTTATGTCGCAAGACAGACAGTGGATTCCAACCGCACCTGAATTGTCTATAGAGGCATCTTCACTATTTTATACGGTATAATTGATGTAATTTTGCCAATACTATCAGTGCATGTATATAGTTAAATACACACACATACGCGCGAACACTGGCTCTCACACACGCACATACACACACACACACATCACACATACACACATACACACACCTAATGTCCATCGCTTCTGCCACTTTATTGCTTGTCGTCTGACACCTTACGCGAAAGAGATTTGTCCTAGAGTGTCAAGTCTTCACTGTTATGTTCAAATCATTTTGATTTCCCATGCAAGAGTTACCTATTCAAACATTCTGAACACAGTGACCACAGCAACGCATGTCGCTGTGTAAAATATTCTAAAACAAATGCGTTATGCCCACAAACTTGCATTTGGCCAGGCACTTTCGCAGTGGTGTTTGGTGGCTAATACGCACCCTCTGCCGCACGAAGCGATTTCGGTAAATGTTCTAAACATTTAGAGTATATGTGCCATTTATCAGGTTTCATCTTGTTGAATGATTCGACTTGAATTACTGGACCAACATCCTGTTGTTGAGGCCAAAGGGTGATGTCGCTATGCGCATTCTTACTGTGCGTGTTTGGCCGCGTTCATGGCCATTACTTCATAGGCCATCAAACTGGCAACAATCATCACATTCTACAAGTATTAAAAGTATTTGCAAAAGCCTGCATTGGTTCAATTGTGATGTTCTTTATTTTAACAACCGCAGTGAATTGATAGATCTGCAGTTGATGTCAGTTGTTGCGTATCAACAATCGGAAAAGCATCACTACATGACATAACTCGAGAACAGTACAAAAAATATCAGCTCTTGATACAATGATGATTCCTTATAGCACGAGCCCTTGGAAATAGTTCCATCGTTCTAACATCAAATGATTGCTTAATTGATCGACGTTATAAGATGTGAAAGTACAGTGACTCGGGTTTGAACGTTACTTGCAGACCTAATGATATTTACCAATATCATATAATTTGTATAAGTAACTGCTGAGTGAGGTAAAGCAAAAGATCCATTGTAGCTCATTAATGAAACACATTTGTTGCTCATCGAAACTGCTTAGTGACTGAGTGCTATTTAGCCTTCTATTGAAGTCATATATAGGCTACAGGCATATAGCGTTCTGCGTTTCACGACAAAACATATTGCAATCAAAATATTTGAGATACGTTAAGAATCGCCTTGGGCATTTTTAAGCGGGCTTTCCAAGAATTGTTATTAAGGCAAGAATTAGCTTTCTAAGAATCGTCGCGTGGGATAGCTGCGTCAAAACATATAAGCGCGAAGATTAGCTAAATTATGTACCAGCAGTTTGGCGGATGTCCTTAATAACCGTTAAAGGTTACGGAGAATATTACCATGTCTTCTGCATTTTGTCATAAAACAAATGTTGAATACTTGGAATTGAAAAAAAATCCTTTATATTGTCGTCGTCAAGAAATTCTACATCATGTCTCGCGATGCTTGTCAACTGCACGAAGACCTACATTCGCTATGATTTGCAGTAGAGAACTAAGTTAAGATATATGGTGGAGTGAGTCAAGAGTTCCTCATCGTTCTCTTTATGCGTTTGCAATAGACATTTCTTTCAGCTCGATGTTTGCTCACCTCATCGCAAGTAATCAATCAGTAAGCAAGGTACGGTGTTTAAGAATAACCAGAGGTGATTCAATGCCTGTTGTCATCAACGACAATGGTCAGGGAGGTGAACGTTTATGCTCAAGGCGCCCGTGAATGGACACACACACACACACACACGCAAAGACACACACGAACAATAACACACACACATACACATACACACACGCACACACACACTCACACTCATACCCACACACACACTCACAATCATACGCACACACACACTCACACTCACACTCATACGCACACACAATCACACTCACACTCATACGCGCGCGCACACACACACACACACACACACACACACACACACACACACACACACACACACACACACACACACACACACACACACACACACACACACACACACACACACACACACACACACACACACACACACACACACACAATGACATTGAATAGAGATGCTACTTATGTACCGGCAGTCACGTAGAAGTAATTGTTAAAGCATCAACTGCACATCTCTTGGGCACCCACACGGCAGATCTTTTATCAATCTTTGGCTTACCACGCAACTTTCAGGTAATAATGGTACGCCATCATAACATTTGATTAAATGAACAATAGGCTGACGACATGTCAAGCTGAATGCCAAATATTCAAACATAAGTGTCCTCCTCTAGGTACCTCTTATTGGGTTTTGATTCCAACTCACCCACCTCGCATCACATAAGGGTAGACGTTGGCATGATATGTGTCTGTTCAACAAAGCTATTTAGCTATATGTCTCTTAAAAGCTCATGAAACTCTCTGTTGGCGCCAGGAAAACTATTATTGTGCATTTCAAGTTCATTGATGTTTTATATTGCTTCTGGGGTCCAGAATTAGCCATTACATTGTGGAACGGGTTAAATTTATCGAGGTATGAATTTTGGACTACACAGCGGGCTAGGTTTTGCTTGGCGAAGGTGCTACTGATCGAAGTCGTTCTTGAAATTAAGCTTGTCCAACTGCTGAGTTTCTGTTTGTGCTTGTGCTTCACCACTGTCTGAAAAGTATTGGATTCTTTTGTTGCGCCATGTGGGGCCTCACAGCACTAACGAAATGGTTGCAATCGTCAGAGGTTCTAATGGTAAGCCAATAATACACGATATTGCACTTAACCCACTTGTTTTTGTCGTCATGTATGCAGGGATATATTTGAAAGATTCAGACAAGCGCCATTGCCATCACTGCGCTGTAACCTTAATATGCATAGCAATCATATATTAATGTACTATACAAAACGAACTTTGTAACTGCTAATTGTTGCAGTTATATATTGAAATATTAAACACTAATTTTGCGTTATGTTACAACCCTGTGTATGCATTGCACTTGCATATGTCTATTATCCTTACTTCCGGAGTATTGTGCTAATTGCCTTCAAATAGGCACAAGCACTTTATAAACGTCCGTTTCCAGGAGGATATTCGAAAGGTATTTCTACTTTTGCTGCAGATTGGGTTGGAATACGTCAAATCAGCATACAATTTCCCATCACCATTTTCACAATCTATCATTTTCGTTTTAGTTTATCTGTGTTCCGGTCCACTTCCTCCACAATTGGTTGATGATGTTTTAATTTAAGGACTGGTTGGCATAGTTCGTCTGTCTGATACACAGTGAAAAGCTCGTAGGCAGAAAAAAAACCCTTTCGCTCACAGCGCGTTCGTTAATACGCCGTCCAATTTCAATGCTGGGAGGGTACGACTAGCTCGCTGCACCGACCTTAAGTAGCTGTCAGTATCGATTACGCGCCTATTGTAAGCTTTCATCAAGTGCATTGACAGTTTTCTTAGAGTTGGCTCTGACCCGTTGTCACATTAAGTTTATATTGAATGCCACCTATATTTCCACTCTATTAAACTATTGTTGAGCTGTAACAAGCTCCCGGATCTTCAGTTGTAATTCCGGAAGAGAAGGCTTACAAATACCACCACAATGCCTCACTCAGTAAAAAGGCAACATCAAGAAGAAGAAACGGTTATGTGAAGCGAGTCCAGACTTAGCAGTGAGTGACCATAAGAGGCAGCGCTCGGGTATAAACGTATAGACGTAAACCGTGCAGGATTATCTGAGACCGGAAAACTGCGTGAGAGAACGGCGAACGGAGAGAGCGCCAGAGGGCGAGAAACACGTGAGAGGAAGGGGCTAATTACTTATTATTAAAAACTCAATAGAACGATAATTAAATACAATTATTCTGTTAACATATTGCTGAGTTGCCTTAACCCATCTCGAAACATGGCAAGGTCTATCATGACAATTATATGTTCTAATTGTTTCTCCTGAGAAGAAATCCTGATGATTTACAGGGAAAAACTTTATATTGAGAAATTGTAAACGCGCATTGTGATGCACTAAATAACTGTGACAGGATCAATACGCCGGAACACGACAATTTGATTAGGGAAGCCTCATATGTGCGTGCATTCGAGATCAGCTATCCAGTTCACCATGAACACACTACTCTCTGGTTGCTCGTGGTTGCAACATCCAATTATCGGTAGGACTAATGCCAGGTGATGGTTTATTGTTCACTTAGTTTCAAAGAACGGATGGTTACATTGACGGGCTTCAGTAGTGATGCAAAAATGATACTAACAGTGAGTTCGGATGTGATTTATGGGGGTATGGTTTGTCCCTAATATGATACTCAATGATTTGCGAAAATAAATCAGGGAATTATGCGTGCATTTCGTAGATTTGGCTGATTCATGAGGGTCAAACATAGCATGAAAGAAACGATTCTAACATCAGACACTAAGCAAACATTCGGCTGGATTTTTCGTATCACAACCCTTTGTGCTCTGGTCAATGTCATTGAATAACTGTGCCTTTGGAGTGGCTTGTTAAAAAAACGAATCCTCCAGTACCTGAAGCGATATCTACTCAGCAGATAATAGTAATGGTCGCGCAGGGCACACTGCCTAGATCAACAACCGCCAAGCACACTTGAGAAAGGATAACATGCTTGCTGAAAGCCATGTTGTGCTCGACCGTGCCGAAATCACTTTATCAAAAAGCTTGATTTTGAAAATATTGCTTCCTAGGTACAATGGTCAACGATGTATGTATGTTTACTCACCGACAAGCCACCTTTTGTTTACTCATAAAATTTTCTGAATGGATATGAGGTGTTTTGGCAGCATGGTATGAACGTAGATGCAACAGAGCAAGCACATGCGTACAGGGTATGTATAGGAAAGCTTCAATGCAATTGTTTACTGCTCAAGACTCACATCAGGAGTTTCAATTGATTGCGATATGACCTATGTGTGGACACTTGGCTTGAATCCTTAAAGCGCCGTATATCCAACATATATTAACACCAGGTAACCGCCACAATTTGCAGCTCAAGTCTTTCATGTCAAGGATGTTCCTGGCAAAACGAACGATACCCCTTGTCAGTGTCTGCTGGGTTAGAGAGCAGGTGGTGGAAGAAGAAGGAAGAGTTACCTGAACATGGTGGTGATGTTTCTGAAAGCAATTAGTGGGTGCCAGTAATTTCAACATGAGGCCATAGTCATCGTGGGCCTATATCTTTCTCCGGTACTCCGATGTACCCCTGTGAGTATCTATCTGTATTCATGGTTCATATGCATCATATGTGCTCGAATCGCCGGCCTATGCGTTTGGTGTGTCTTTTCAAACAATATTCACTATCATTGCTTTTATGAAGAGACAGTTTTGGAGCCCGATTAACTAACGTGTTTAGAGTTCGAGATTGCATTCCCTGTTAGCAATCAGTTATTCACAAATTTGAAACCATATTGCTACTTAACCATGATATTTATCGATATAGAACTAATCTCCCAATGCTTTAGTTATACCCCACTGAATAAACGCTAGGTACAAGTGCTAATATGATGGCAATGGCTACATACATTCATCGTACTTCAGAGGGGCTACCGCCAGACTCTTCAGCTGTTGACATAGCTTTCGTACCTTGTGATTTTGCAGCAGTCTATCAAGATGCCAGCTGTAATAGGAACGTGGAGCCCTTGTTATGTAAATCAACCCTTACCAAACAGTCAATTGACAACCACAGAGCTATAAGACTGTAAACGAATGAAACGTCATGAAGCCCGAAACTTTCCCCAGCCTCATCATTGCGATATCGATTCTGTCATTCTAAACCTAACGCGCCACGCCCTCAACCTCGCCATCGCATTTATCAGGTTTCATCTTGAGGCGTAATTTGACGCAATTCCAGGGGTCGTATTGAGGCCTAATGATGATGCCGCTATACACGTAGCTTTACAAGAATTGTAAATTCGGTAAGAATCGGCTGTCCAAGAATAATCGCGGGGGATTTGTCCTTAATTACCGTGTAAGATTAAAGAGAATATAATATGTCACATACTCCTTGTCATAAAGCAAATGTTGAATACTTGGAATCGATCAGAAACAACCATCATCATTGCCGTCGTCAAGAAATTCGAGATTATTTTCCGCAATGCTTGCCAACTGCATGAAATTTACATTGCTGTGATTTGTAGTAGAGAACTACGCTTATACATATGGTAGAGTAAATATAGGTATAGTTACTCTCTATTCTCTTGAACATTATAGACATTCCTTCCAGCTCGATGTTTTCTCACCTTATACAATAAAGTCACATGAAAGCGCCAATACTTCATCGCATGCAATCAATCAGTAAGCAAGGTATGGTGTTTATGAATATCCATAGGTGTTTCAATATTTGAAGTCATCAACGACAAAGGTCGGTGAGGTGAACCTGTGCGCTCAAGGCGTCCCCTGAATAGACACCCGCACAAACACACATAATCGCACATAAACACACACACGCGCACACACACAAGCAAAAACACACACTATTACATAACATCAAGATGCTACTCATCTTACGGCAGTCACGTGGAAATAATTGTTAAAGCATGATTGGAATACAAACTGTCTTGGGCAACCACACTGCATATATTTTATCAACCCTTGGCCTACCCCGCAATTGGCATTAAATCAAGTCTATGACATCATAAGCAAAAAAATACTAAACATTCATATATAAGTGTCCTCCTCTTGGCACTACTTATTGGGTTTTGATTCCGACTCCCCCATCTCGCATCCCATAAGAGTAGACGTTGGTATGAAATGTGTCTGTTCAACAAAGCTACTGCAATGTTAGCTAGTGGTTTAGTTATTTATCATTAATCGCATAATAAACTCTTTGTTGGCGCCAGGAAAACCATTATTTTAGGAACCAATGTACATTTTAAGTTCACTTGAATTACAACATTTGTTCTGAGGTCCAGAATTAACCATTACATTGAAGAACGGTTCAAATTTATCGTCGTCTTCATAGGTATACATATGGGTCTACACAGCGGACTATGTTTGTGCTTGGTCAAGGTGCTACGGATCGAAGTCGTCCTTGTAATTAAGCGTATTCAACTGCTGGATACAGGAATATATTGGGAAGATCCAAACAAAAGGCGCTATTGTCTTCAATGCGCTGTAACCTTCATATGCATATCATTATAACTTAATGAACAATACAAAGCGTACTCTGTGACTGCTGATTGTTGCAGTTAAAGATTGAAAGAATGATCACTAATATTAGGTTACAACCATGTGTATCCATTGCATGCGCATTTGTGCTTTATCATTACTTCCGTAGTTTTGTGCTAATTGCCTTCAAATACTGGATTAGGCACAAGCGCGTTATTAACGCCCGATTCCAGGAGAATAACTTAAAAGCATTCCTAATTTTGCCGCTGATAGGGTTGGAATACGTCAACTCTGTGTACGATTTTGCTTGACCATGTCGACCATCCATCATTTCCTTTTTGGTTTTATCGGTTTTCCGGTCCACATCCTCTACAAGTTGGTTGATGATGTGTTGATTTAACGACTGGTTAGCACAGAATTTGGATTGCGGCTCTTCCAGGCGCGTTTTGATGAAATAAACCATTTCTTTACGATTCTCCAGAGAGCCTAGATTTTGTAATCCCAACAACTACGACAATCACATCATTCGGAGCAAAACGGAAATACTTTCTAAGTTTACCTTCCTACTTGCAATGATGTAATATTACCACCAATCGAAGCACCGCCATCCCCCCTATTAGCTGTTTAAATAAACCTAATGGAGTGCGTGTGAGATATATTTTCACTTAGCGTCTGATATGAATAAGACTAAGTGCTACAAAACATCGTCGTTTGGTGGTCGGGTATTGTACGCGTGATCAGTACTAATTGTGTCATTTATTATTGAGAAACTCCGTTTTCAAATGGCAAGATTGGTGATAATATAGCCCTATTGCAACATTTTGCTGCAATCGCATGGCAGCATGAACAAGTCGAAATGAACATTAACTATTCCACCATTATCAGAGGCAGCTTTGCTTTCAAAACATGTGTTGGTGCATGTATGCATTTATCGCACCAACCGCGTAGGCACGATAGCACAAAACGTGTAATATAAACAATGCACTATTTTACAAAACCCATAGTGGTTACGCATATAACATAGGAGATTGGTCACAAGCAGTAAATGCAGGTTCAAATAATTTTTACCGCGGTATACTTTAGGGTGTGGCTGAATCGCAAGCTTACTTAATCGCAAATAAAAATTACAAAGCTCGCAGGCAGCTTGCGTACATTTTCATACAAAAAACATATGTTTTTTACATGCCAATGAAATTCACAACACAATATTCACTATACTGTCATTTACCATAATTTGTGGCACCATGACTTGCCATAACTATGCTCGTGTGTGCGTGAATTTTTGTGTTTATTCGTTGCTATGGTGTGATAATGAAGATACAGAGCATCATGGCGGGTAATACACTTGGTTCCAAAAAGTAAATCATCCACCTAACTATCGGCAGAAAGCAACACACAATAATGCATGAATGTCCAACGTCTAAGCGATATGTTGGTAAGACGGATATTTCCTCGTGTGAGCCCATAATCTAGCGACTCGAATACTTAGCCATCATGTCGTCAAGAAATCGATGAACATTCTTAGTCTTTTAGTACAATGGGTTTGGTCATGTCCAACAAAGTCATGAAAAAATGGCCGTGTATCCACATTAATCAGTATACCAGTAATCAGACCAACATGTAATATACGGAAACCTAACAGCCATGAAAAAGGCGTTCACGTATATCACATAAATTCAAAATTACATCCACGCCTATGTATATTATTCCGTGTGGCATTGGTCAAATGAATATGCATACTTTAATGTAATGGGTATAATATCATTTTTCTATGGCTGATGAAATGCATCTTGATAATATCATTGATTTCAGTTGGCACCGCAGTAGTTTGCCATGGGACTGATTAGTATCCCATCGATTAGATTTCGGGCTTATTACTTCGCAAAGCGGAAATTCAAGTTGACCGAAAGTTACTAATCTGTTGCATTTCTCAACTTTCAGTGGACGTGGAAACGGCAATGCCTTGCATTGTAATAATTATTCGAGGAACACCGCTATAGAGTGGTTTGTCCTGCCGCATCGACTCGTAATATCCATGTCAATATAATCCTTTGTCGGACCAAATTGAGGGTTTTTAATGATAAAAGATCTGCACTCTTAGTTTTAATGAGTGAATAATAACTTTCATTCGGTTTGTAATATAGACTGACCAATTCCACGTTTATTCACGGATCAAGCCGATATCCATACGGAAGATAATCTAATAACTAAAAGGCCGCGATCATAGGTGAGCACAATTAGGTCGAATTATTCCCAAGATCTTTAACGTTATGACAGTTATACACAAGATACGCTATAATAGTAATTTTGCAAGATATTGCGTCAGTGTTGACGCCGGCAAAACTGCTAATGCAAGTATGTCGACGGAATCGAATGATTAACTATTCTATTTCTTTCATCAGGGATATGAGAGATGAGATAATTGTAGGTTACAAGGCGACAATCGCAAAGCATATAGGTTGAGTTGCCACATACAAACGCGTCTTTGTGATGCCTTGGTTGACATGATGACGAAGCAGGTGTTACTCGATTTCGTCACATTTTGTTTTTCAGCTGATACTCGATTTATTTTGTTTCATAGTGCAGAACAATTGATCGCTATCAAACTGTTGTTCTAGCATATATCAATGCTTAAAACAAAGACGAACGTGACATCGTAATATTCCTATATCCATGCAATACATTAGTGATCGCCGATGAGACAAAGTGCCTGTTCCTTGTTTGGTACATTGAGCTTGATAAAAACAAATCACGGGAAATTTGAATCTGAAGCCAGGGAAATTTTGAATTAATATGAGTCAAAGAAAGGTTTTTTGCTTTTGTGTGTGTGTGTGTGTGGGGGGGGGGGGGGGTGGTTGGTGATGATATTTGTTTCAAAGCCAATAATACATTTGCGCGTTCATCCGCAGTGAATCAAGCATTGGCTTATGAATAAGAAGCTCAAGACTAATAGCCCATAAATCATAGTCAGACGCTAGCATGGCTCATTATGCGCTGGGTGTTGTCTCAGCATGATATCTAATTAATTGTATAAAAATCGGTAATTAATTGTCTAAAAATGTCCAAGTTTAATGCGCTGCTCTGTATTTGCGCGTTGGCTACGTGTTTTATAAGGCGTTATTTTGTTCTTTACCACTTGGTCAGACAACGCACAAATAGAAAAAAAGGCTGGATAGCCCTTTCAGTTTAATCGAAGGTTACGCCAAAACCGTCAGCACCAACCAACTATAGGTGATGGGGTGAGAAAGGAAGGTAGCTAGGGGAGTGTGTGGCGTCCCCGCAGAAACGTAGCAGCACGTCTATTACTTTCCAGCAGCCTGACTGTGAGCTATTAATATGTGTAGTGCTGTCTTTTATAAGAGGATAGGGGAAAGATTGGGTATTTAAAGAGTGGCCAAATCATATCACTGAATTATGCAGTAAGGTAACCGTGCCCTAACAAACAGAACACAAGGGCTGCTTTAAGGCCAATCTATGGGTGACTCCATACGCGATTGGTTTGCTTGTTACCGAACCATCACATCGGCGACTTACTGTTTTACATGCAAACAAAATCCGCCCACTTCTGCATCAACCTTATGATTGATTAGTTTAGTTATTACGCGTAATCCGATAATTGGACACAAGCAGTAAATTGAGGTTCCAACCATTTCATCATGGTCTTTTCCTTTGATATCTTTGTGCGTGATACTGGATTGGTTAAATAGCTGTTACCACGCAAACAGTCGATGGAAATTAATGTACATCCTCCCTTGCCTATCATATGTCATTAAATAAATTTGGGTGCCAAAAAAAGCCGCAAAATATCGACTGTTCTGCTGTCTACAGCGATGTATGGAATAAAAGCATTACAAGTCCACGCGGCGTCTGCTATCTCTCATTAGTCAATAAAAACGTGAAGGCTATGCCACGGGAATATCAAGAAAGTGTTGTTAAGTCAGTCGTTTTGACATTTCATAGCTGTTAAATGATTCTTCAATTCCCTATGTTATCCGCAAATAATCAATTGGCGGGGTGGGTATGTATCGCACATATTTTATCGTGGTATCTCACATGAACAAACCATATCAATATTCCACAAGCCAGGATTAATACTATAAACCGTATCATATGCGTCGAATAGGCATGTGTAATTAAATACCATGGACAGGAAATTGTCTCCTCATAATGTATATGCGGCTGTACGTGATTACATTCCATTTACCTTGCAAGACCAGGAGCAGTGATATGTACTTGCAGGCTGTCTTGCGCTTTCCCAGGGAAAAAAGTAACTATACAAGATCAGAATTATTATTAATGAAACGTATTTGATACGGATGCTTGACATAGCGCCGCACTCGATTACTGTTTCTCTGTACTCCTAGGAAGACCCCGCCATGACCTTACCATAATCCCGCCACGACGTCATCCTTTATCTCAAAGCCATTGCCCGCGATTACCACATCTTGATCTCCATCATGACCCCACACTATATTCGCCATTACCCAACCCTCGTGCCACTCAGAACACCCTGTACTCCCAGTCGAGACTGAAATGGTTTTTCCATTATATTTGTGGCATTTTTGTGAATATGATCTATTGAAACTAGCCGCCATGATTCGGCTCTTGAAACGAACCGCATCGATGAATAGATGTGCCATGCAGTGAGTTGGTAAATTATTGCATTTGCGTTAAGGCAAATTGTCGGATAAGCCGTGTGCAGTATAGCCTTGGCAGTCTAGTTCATTAACAGGTTTCTTTGCGTATTTACGGTAAAAAGGTGAACATGTCGCTATTTGGGTCGATAGTAACAACCAACAACACATTTTTTCACGTTTAGTAATAATCAATAAAACTATTCAAATATCATTGTTGTTCGGTTGTCTTGATTACAAGATTCAATCCAAAACGCAACTGACGAAACTGACGCAATTCCATTTAAATGGGAGAATATCGTAATTAGCCTATGGGGGTAAGTTTGCTCTCAGACATTGCAAATAGTGCTACAAAGCTTTGAAATAAAAACCTTTTGAATGACCCCTCACACAGGTATTAAACGGGGCAGTTGGGGCGACATCGAGTTCAGGGCTACAGTTAGTCGAGCAGGTTTCCCTTCTTTTTATATTTTAACTTTGTTGCGATCAATTTGTTAAAAGGATTGATTTACACAATGTTATATGGGTCCGCTTTCATTGCAACAAATGAGGTAGCTCTTATTTCCCTTGCAAAAGGTCAAACAACGACCACTTATCATTCAGCTCACTTTTTTTCAGATCTACATTGACTGCTGACAAAGCATTCGATTGACCACAACAGTCACAGTCGATTGAAATTTTTTCTTGCGAACGTCCATGACAATAGCTTGGTCACACCGTTATTTCAAGTAAGACCAGTAGATAAATGACAAATTAGGGATGATTCAGGTATTCGCCTGACTCCTTTTTAATAATGCAGCTGAAATATCATAGTAATTTGTGTACAAGGCTACGAATGCAAGTTAAGCAATTTAACCTAATAGACAGAAACTGTTAAAGCATTGTTCAGTAGCGAATGTGATCAGTGCCGAATTTCCTGACACATTCCATTGTTACTCAAAGCCAATATATCATAGTGTGAACTTCACATTACTTCATAACATAAGCTGTCGGGTTTTGCTTTAGCTTGATATTTATTTTCTTGTATATTGCTAGCTTAACAAACTTCATTACGGAGCGAGAAAAGTTGGCTACTTGTGAAACTCAGTCATACCTGGTGTTGAGATTCAGACAATGTTTGTATCTTGCCATCTTTCAAACTCTGTTTAAAAGCACACGGTGATACAAAACATACTATTGTACATTTGATGAGAACTATTTCCACTGATAATTGTATCGAGCATTTAACGGATTTTACTGAAGTTATATGTATTACGATGAGTGACAAGGTATATTGTACATCAGTGATGGCATTTGATTATCAAGATTATATCTAAAGACGCAAGTGAAAATTGACAAAATGCTACTGAACACGAATAATGTAAATCATGAATCACGTTGTCACAGATTTCGTGACAAAACTAATGCCACATAAACCAAACACAAGCTTGCTGACTATGATATCAACTGCTCAAACAAAACAACGGAAATAGACTAACAATGTCCCCCACCATGCCTCGAAATGCATGTGAATGGAGAGCGACTGGTACCGATCTCACCTTCGTCCCTATCACGTTACTTCGTTTAACATATGCTAGCGGATAAACCATATTCAAACGTTCTACTTTTACTTCTCATACATTGCGTGATATGACTTATACTGCCTGTTTGATAAAGATTGGGCCACTTAACAGACCATCTATTGGGTCACCCCCAGCTAAAGGATACTTCGTTTGGAACTTCATCGAAATATCAGCTGCCCAAGACTAATTGGCTGCTACTCCAGATATCACAAATCCATCAGGTCAACATAAACCCTGACGCTGTCATGCATCATAATGATGGCCTAACATGGCGGCAACATGATTCATTACCCTAAAAATTAGTTTTAGTGAACGTGCACTTACGGCGTTACAGCAACTATAATAACATTTTACACAGCTGAGAGATTCATATGTATATACATATACAAGCTCATAGATATTCGTTTATCTGAAAACTTTTACACAAGATGCATACCTAGTATCATCATTACATCGATTTATGTTTTTATTGTCATTACTAATTGCTGAACATTTAAAAGCTTAGGATGCCATGTTGTTGGTGGAAGGTGTTTTCTCATTTACAGTTGTTCGAGTATTTGAATGGAATAAGAGCACCTCGTCGATCACTGCAATCGAGAACCATCCGATAACAGCCAGTAGTCCATTTCACTATCATAGTTCAATAGAAGTTCAAGGGTTTTATCCATTTGAAGAAAGCCCGCTCAGCATTTCACGACCCAATAAATTCACTCGCGTCCATAACAGACTGTGTGTGTGGGGTTTGCTCGAGCCAAATCGGCTCGCCTGCTAACTGTACATGAGACATAATTGATACATGTTCTTGTCGCTTTCGTTTTTATGTTCAACAGTAACAGAATCGTTTCCCATGAAATAATCGGCTAAATTGCCACGACGCTGGCCATGCTGAAGGAAAACTGAGAGGTTACTACGGCCTCGCGAATGATAAAAACGTTTTGTGTCTATAAGTTGTCGAATGTTAGTAAACAATGGTGTCCATCAAATGCACAATGCCGTGCATGCGAATGAAATCAAAGAACAAATACGCTGTTTGGCCGCGGAAGTTCGTCAGAAGTAAGTGTGTAAACAGGCCAACTCACCGTGTTTTGTAATAAGAATCAATCGTTTACATACTAAAGCCATAAATGCACTCAGCTATGCAGTAGCTAAGTCGATTAAAATCTACCATTTAAGGATAAATCTTTGCTCAAATTGCCACCGAGCAACCTACCGACTGCGAACAAGAGGATCAGATATAAAAGCGGTAAGGGGATTGCATTAATGGCTATGAATACAAAAGTCAGACCTCAGAAAGCTTGGCACCTTTAAGAAGCCAAATATTTGCAGTGGGATCCCTGACATGTGATATCATAAAAATTTGCTTGTAGTAGAAGGAACGGCCTGGGACTATTTATGAATAGATAGTTTGCAATGAAAATATATCGAGTGGTTTGTTTGCAGACATTGGTCCAGACTATCAACATTTCACCTCTGTCACGCTGGTTCCCAGGATGATGACGTTTGCGAGGAAACAACATTTCGGTTCTAATATCTAACCAGGAAAAATTAGATTAGGGACATAAGTAACCAGAATCAATTAATGACTGCTTACGCTGCATTACGTCTTTATTGCAATAGGAGTCGATGGCTTAGATTACCTTTGTGAATGATTATGACTTGTGGAATTTCCAATCCGTTGTCGTTGCCATGCTGGTATCTGTTACCTTTATCAACTTGACGTAGTCGCTTAAACGACGTGGTGTTCCAGTGGTCATCTACCTGGAAAGAGCTGCTCGAGTTATATAACGAGACACCAGAAACAGAAGCGGGTAATAGTCACATGATATATGATCAATTCATCAGCTCTTTAGACACGTACCAAGTGTTTCTTTTACTGTGTTCCTCTTATATTGTCAGCGCGTAGATCTAATGGAGTTTCTTCCATTAGATGCCGCTTGAGACTTCATGATAATAGATATATATATATATATAGAGAGAGAGAAGATATATATAGTCAGATATATATAATATATATATATATATATTTATATATACATATATATCAGCATAGATATAAAGCATAGTTACATATAATTAGATGCCGCTATACATAAATATATATATATATATACATATATATATATATATCTATATATATAATATATATATATTTATATAAACACATATATGTATATATATAATATCCCATTCATATATATATATGTATTTATATTATAATAATATATATATAAATATTTGAATTGCATTTTTTTACGTACCTATATATATATATATATATATATATATATATATATATATATATATATATATATATATATATATATATATGTTTATATCTGTATACATATATATATATATATGCAGATATATATATTTATAGATATATGTATATATATATATATATATATATATATTAGGGTGGCTCAAAAAAACCTTTTTTTTGAAAACGCGTGCTCCCCTGGTTTTATTTTGTGCCTAATGATGCCCTTATCACACTGATTTTTTTTCAGATTTTTTAAATTTTATACCCTCCCGTCTAGCGTTTTCTGGAAAAATGACGATTTTCAGCTATTTTTCATGTATTATGCAATTCAAAATGTATTACAATTAAATATTTCATACTTTCATAATGTCTAAACATGATTGGTGTATTCTATTTGTATGCTAATATGATGTACTGTGTACATTTTGGAAAAAAAAATCATTAAAATAGCAAAAACTCAAACAATAGCTTTATTTATCATACCTTCTTGTTCAATACACAATACACAAATTGAAGCATATGATCACTGAAATGGGACTTCCTGTCCATTTATGTAGCAACTTCAATATAACAAAATGCATTTTAGCATGCATTAGGGTCTCAGTCTTAGATTATGGCATTTAAGTCAGCCTTGCGGAGGTGTGACAGCCGACAGCGGTGATCCGTTCCAGCCACTATCACATCGTCAATATGTCCTGCGTCACGTGTAGCATTTGCGTACTCCTGCACGTCCTTGACGGCACGCTCAGCGCAGTCATTGACCACCTTCAGGTCCCTCACTAGCTCCCTCAGCTCCCGATAGGCTGCATCTTGGGGCCAAGTTGCTGGTTCTCGGAGCAGCCAGTCTGTATTGCTTCTGAATAGCTTAAACAGTAGCCAAGATCGCTCACTGACGAACACTGCCAGACTTGGGCGGGTCTCTCCCAGTAGGTCAATCACAGGCTGGAAGTTTGGTTTGCCTGGATGGAAGACAGGTGGTGCAGGGTGTGCTACCAGAGCCCTTGCTACCTCCTTCTTCTCATCTTCTGATACACCATCATCGAAGAGGCACAGTACGACCTGCTCTGGCACCAGGTACCAAAGGTGCCGTTTGATGCTCTCGAGCCCTTCCCTGGCAGCCTGTTGTTCCACTGAGGCATATGCCTTAACTGCATAGCAGAAGCCAAGATCATTGCGGGGTGCAGGAGCTGTCAGACGAGATTTTAGGAAGTAAGCCCCATACAGAAGGGTGATGATCTGCGATATCTTCAGCACCACAGATTTCAACCGGGGTGTCAATGGCCACACATTGGTGAGAATCTGCATCTTCATCAGGTAGAGCGAACTGGTCATGAAACGTGCTGAATGGTTGGCACCTGGTCGTCGCATTCTGAATCCCCTGGGTACCTGCAAAGACAGACAGTTCATATATACTAGTGGTGTTTGATATTTAATTCATGAACAGATTATCTAACTAGTAAGGCTTTTATTGAACTCACATCACCCCCCAGGTAGAAGTAGATGAGCTCTGTCATCTCACGGTAGTCCTCCCTCTCAAAGGTGTTGGCCACCAACTGGTCCCTGGCCCACTGCTTTGACTCCAGAGCGAGGGTGGTGACGAGGGTGTACGGTCCAGTTGGAGAACCAGCAAAGTCAGCAGGCCACTCCCACTGTGCCAGCCCATTAGGATCCGGGAACACTTGAGGTGGTACTGCAGATGCAGCAGCTCTGGCTAGAGAGAGATACCACTCCTAGAAGCGCTTGAATATGGGCTCCACAGGACCTATATACTTTTGGTCAAACACACTCCTACTGATTTGCACAATGTACATTAAAACTGGTTTACTAGTATACACAATATTGGTAGACCTGGTCTGTATAGTGTAACTGTAAGTGTATATACATACCCTTTGTGGCAGGTATGAAGCTTGACCACATATGTTTGATGTGTAGCTCTGTCATGTGGTGTCAACAAGCATGACCAACAGCCTGCTCCAAGCGGATGCAACAGCCTTGCTGGATGCCGCTGTTAGAGGCTGTGGTATCAAACACACCAGCAACAATGGACTCTTTGGGGATATCATAGACTTGGAGAATGTCTAGGCATGAGATGCAAAGCTGTTCTCCTGTTCCTCTCCTAACAATAGGGGCTCCTAAGAATGTTGGGGGGCAGTCACCTGGTCCACTTAAAACCACGGCATTGCAGTCATCATGCATACCTAATGCATAGTCAATGATCTTGCCATCCCAGTGGACCACGGGGTACCTAGGCCTAATTTTCTTGGCTCGGATTTCTTTAGCCTTTTCTTGTTGGGCTGACTTACGATGGCGTTTGATGGTAGCTGAACTTGCGACAACTTCTTGCATGTCCCCACCAGCAGCTACAACTGTTACTGATACCATCGCTAGGTGCTGTGTGGAAGACATATGGTATCTGGTAGCCACTTGTGTTGTCAATTTCAATAATGTCTTACGATCCACCCCAGTGCAAGGTATTGTGTCTGTTTTGTTCTTCATTTCCTGCTGGGTATTTGCACTAGCCACATACTCTGTATCACTGACATCTTCACAGTTCTCCTCGTGGTCACTGCCAGTGGGAAGAAAATTACTACATACTACTACTATATACATGCATCTCTAATACTAAAACCACCTGTACCGCACACTAAACCTCCACCATGTATTTACTTACTGTAGATGAATAGTTTACACTCTAAAACAGCTGGAAGTAAATGGTATATACAAAATATACAATTTATTTATGACTAGGCTATGCACTAGTTAATAGTAGTTATCCATATGATGTATCCAATTTGTATTTATGTTACCTTTCATTACTTGTGGATACACTGGCTGCTTGAGAAGTGTGCAAAAATGCATGTTTTGCATTAAAATTCCCATTTTGGAGTTGTATAAAAGAACACAAATAGTGCATAACACTTATATTACCATGATAAATATGTTTAGTCTGTTATACTTCACTTACCTTTAAAATTTTTGAGGAAAATCAATATAATATGTGCAAAAATATATATTTTGGACCAAAAATCGTCATTTTTCCAGAAAACGCTAAACGGGAGGGTATAAAATTAATTTTAAAAATCTGAAAAAAAATCAGTGTGATAAGGGCATCATTAGGCACAAAACAAAACCAGGGGAGCACGCGTTTTCAAAAAAAAGGTTTTTGGAGCCACCCTTATATATATATATATATATATATATATATATATATATATATATATATATATATATATATATATATATATATATATATATATATATATATATATATATATATATATATATATATATATATATATATATATATATATATATATATATATATATATATATATATATATATATATATATATATATATATATGTGTCGCGTTAAATACAGAATTAGACATATCAAGCCAATGTGAGCTGGTGTAAACATTCTTTAAATAACGGAAACTCAGCTTCTCTGTGACATCGAAGCGACATGCAGCTGATTTCCTTATCTTCTACGATGTAAAAGATTGGAACAGGAGCTTGTACAATGTCACCAGCGATTTGGGCTTTGATTACATCAACACGGTTCTACTATTCGATACAATTGATGCATTATCAAATATTATCTGTTGAACAAATGCCATGCCACTCGTACAGATGAATGAATTCGTCAAATGTAGAGAGAGTTCTGTCTGTAGCGCGAGGATTTATCGACAGCACAATGAAAGCAGGATATGCTTGCAATCTGAGAATCCGGTTGTCGGCAAATGTAGCACACGGACGTTGTGAACATGAGGCAGGGTTCAAGCATATATTTAAGTCTTGGGCTCAGCTATAAATGCGCGGATAGAACTTAAAGCACATGCATTGTATAAAGTTAGTTCACTGACACCCAGACAAAATGTTGGTTGTACGACATCGTAGAACAATAGAGTTTTCTGTCTGCTAGCTATGTAACTAATGCCTTGGGTAAAAGGCATTAGTAAATGAAAATTCTACTCATGTTGCTAAAGTCCGACTAAATTGACCAGCGCACCATCTTATGATAGTTGCAATTACCCGAAATTGTTTATTCTACGACCATAGAATTGGTCTTAGATAGATGGTGATATCATGCGTTGGTTTATGCTCCTTCGCCTACAACGGATCAGATTCACTTATCATTAGGTTTATGTTTATAGCACTGTGTCATGAGAAATTGCTTCCCTGTAAGATTAAAAACAATCGCACATTGTATGCAGCATCACGTACACTTTCCTTATTATGCTGTCTGCACCTTTGTCTGCGTCATGATGTGCCCACATGGATAAAGAAGATTATCATCATCACATTATCTTAATAATAAGATTTTAATATGGGTTTTATGCTATATCAAGGATTCATGTTAGTGTTCGATAAACCTTAAGATAATAATATGAACATTGCATCGTTATTATTATTATGATAAATGCTGATGTGGAGATCATGGCGACATGGATAATTGGCTGGCACGGATAAAGACTATTGGTTTATATTTCCATTATCAAAATGTCGCGACGGTGATTGGTGAGGCAAATCGAGATGCTTGGACAATGGCCCTAAACTGGCATTGCCCACTCAGCATCATCGTGAATCAAGAACACACTTCGCGTAGTCAAATAGACAGTACCACGCAGTAGCCCTACGTACTTACAAAATTTGTACAACTTATCAAAGATGGCATGACATTCATCAAAGATACTTTGTATTGTATACTTTCATACCACGTAGGTATTGTTTTGTCGGGTCACATAATCAAAATATCTCTTGTGCAACTGCCGATTGATTCGCTCCTCAGCGAATGTTGGAAACAATTGAGCATTTCGATTTGAATTAATTTTAGTGACAGTTCTTTGCAACATATCACACAATCTCGTGAATGAGTCATAGTGTTTATTGCTATACACTTAAACAATTAAACATGGTGGAGCCATGTCGAATTTTATTATGCAGTATTATTTGTGTAATATCAAATGTTGACTTAGCTATGATGTATATCCATATGTCAAGTGTATAAAAGAAAACATTTAGACGTATTTTGCCACTGCAAATGGGTGCATAGTATTCCAAAGATCTTTACATATGCAATGGCATGCCAATTATCTATTCTAACTTTAATAACGGTACAAATGGATGACAAACTTTTCGTTTTTTTATACAGTTAAATGCTTTATTATAGGATGCAGCTGACATAGGGATATATTCATAATAATTTGGCAGTTCTCTTCATGTATGCATCTGAGCGTTCACGTCGGAGCGCAAGTTTGTCTTGGACTTTAATGATATATATCGTGGGACCTTAGCTTAACACCGTGGCTAATTTTTTCTCTCATATATTTGCTTAATATTTATTCAAGGTGAGGATTCTCAATAGACCTTTGGTGACATTTGCTATGAACTCCCAATCACCATAAATGCATGTAATAGGTGGTGCTACATAATTTGTGTGTGTAGAAATTCAGCGATATTCAGACCCATTAGCCAACCGACTACAGCACCAATAGAACTTACAACACACTTATCAAATTATACTCGCTTATTTGTCGTCTTAACCTTCGCTATTCTAAACGAAACACTCATGTGGGTGTATATGCTAAACAAAGGAATGTTTCCATTTATGTGATTGCGTACTTGTATATATCTTGTACAATATTACAATAACCGGCGTGTGGGTTGTGACCAATATGGAATGATTCATGGAGGTTATGGATGTGAAAAGTGAAAGGAAGTAATAACGATTCGTAGAAAGGTATAAGAGTTAAATTTATAGGGAATAGCAGTCTCATAGTTAACGAGATCTTTGCCTTTAAAACAATCTATAAAAGTCGGTCCTGTTGCAACAACAGGCCTAAACAAGGTAACAACTCAATAGCTTTGTCGCAGCTGAGCAACATTTCATTCATAATTGAATGGATTAATGTAGTGCGTAGTTCAAAGATATTTATCGCCGTCAAATACATTGTAAAATGTCGCTGGCGTAAGCTGATGGTGATCTCATCCATTCATTAAGGAATGCATAGTCTTGTTTATCTGGTTCCAAGCTCGTATAAACGTATGAACATGAACGCACAGCATAATCCGCAATAAGCAATGTAAGTAGTGATTTACATATCGATGTGTCGTGCAGCGGTTTGGCAGTGATCGCAATGTTCGCAAGTGTTGTAATATCTATCAGTTCCATCTCTGACAACAAAACAATGTCATTCGAAAGCCAATAACATATTATTATTATGCGGTTTACATCATTATTAAGCAGGTGAGTGTGACAATTTTTTAGCGGTTTGATTGAATAATGGTTGCATGGCTGTCAACTTCACAATGTAGATGGCGATGATTGACATTAGCAACATGCCTTTTTGATAAAAAGTCACTATTGTTAGCGGTGGAGCTTAAAGTTAAACTGGTGATAATATTGGTGCATTTGAACCGGCGAAACAACCCAACGAACAACAAAACTCTGCCTGAGGTAACTCTGCCTGGAATTCTTGTGCAATATACAAGTTAAAGTGCATTTGCCGCGGTTAACTATCGTCACAAAGGCAGAAAAATATCCATGCACGTGTTGTGTATCATGTGTGATTGCACGTGTCTGATGTAAGCGACATATTGAGAAAAGCAAATTAAGAGTGCTGTGGCAAACATATTTTACAGTTCTTCTAGCTTCACGCTAATCCATCTTAACTATTGTTGTTTTTTTTTTTTGGGGGGGGGGTCATCTTAAGAAATGTATGAATTCAGCATTTTCACGCAGCATCGCTCATGTGTATATCTTATGTGAAAATTACCCTGCACGATTGACATTTTTTTTTGTTACAGGTGTAATTATTAAATGTTTATTTTGCTGTGCATCCATTCTCATTTATAATCAGATGATTGTGGACTAGCAAAATTCTTATTCTGTTTTTTTGTTAGAACAGTAGGTCATGCACTTGCCGCATACAATTTAACAACATATGATCAAGATGATTCCGCGACACATTAATCGTTTACCATGTTTAAATATCTACACCTAGGATTGTGGCAGGCATCAGGTCAACTAATTTTCGTAGCAGTTAAAATGAAGACGTCTTATCTAAATCGTATACAATGCAGCATAATGTCACGGGGTTTTCTTGTGTTCAATGTGTTTGTGTCTTATTGACCTCGGAAAAGCCTTATTAGGAAAGCAACCAAATTCCCGGCATTTATTGTGATTCAATATAAACGGCAATTCTGTCCAACTAAACGTTGGAATATTTATCAAAGAAAAGATGGCATGCTCGTAAGTTAACCAATGACCACTATTCAACCTGTTAAATTTGGAAAATATTACTGCTTAACACATTGCCATGACGTTTATAAATTAAAACATATAACTTATTTGCGATTAAATATATCATGTCATATCTAGTTAATGCCCTGGGGCAAGAAATGACCTGCGCCCGTATAATCTAACTTAGGTCACATCAAGTCGTTACAAGATTACCGACGCCATCGGCACCTGCCCCTTTCTGTCCCATTTGTGTTCAGTACAGGTATCCATGAAAGAAGTATGACAAGACTCTCTCATACTTTACTGGAACAACAAAAAGACATTAAGGCCGAAATAAGTGTAAAGTTTGTTATTCGGTCTCATTTTGGAATGAAGAGTCCATGTGATCCACGGATGCAGGAACGCAGCAAGATGCAGTTTACATCCAATACGGTTTGCAAGGTTAATTCTCAGGTACAGGATAACTGCCAATTTGTTTCACCGCAGAATGATACATTCTAAGACTGGTGAGGAGGTGGGCTCATTGAAGTCAATGCCAGGCTTCTTAAGGCAATGTGGCTCGGTGCCGTGTACTTCAATAATAACATGGGCAAATACTGACATCTGAGGAGAGTTCGACCGAATACAACATTCAAAGCAAAGTTACCATGAACGTTACGGGTTGGATATTCTGTTGAGACTATATAGGTGTTTATGCATTATTTATTGCTAACATAATAAGACAGATCATTGCTATACCTAACTTGCCAATGACGGCAAAATATCAGATGCACGATGCTCACACATAGTCTAAATACAGTTCAATCGAAGAACTCACCATTTGAAGCAGCTATACATCGCTACAATGGCAAGTGGTAAGTATATCAGGTCATAATCAAAGCACAGATATGCGAAATCTGCCATAGACCTTTGCTGTGGTAGGTCTTACACTTAATAAGGCGAGGTTTGCTTCAAGCGTCCTTACTTTGCATCAAATAGATGATGGTATGCAATATATCTGTTGAGGAGAGCAACAGTTTCATAACATATTGACATTCTGAAATGCGAATATCATTAATGTTGAACATTGTTGATATGTTGAACGGCTTTACAATTTGTGTTCATTTATAGTTTACATTGCGTGAGGGCGCATAAACATACTTAAGACGGTTAATTTCGATGTAAATTTCACAATTAAAAATCTGCTTTTCACCAACGCTGGAAGAGTTTCGGTTTGTGCTTGTATTCAATTGCTGTCTATAATGTATTAGTGTGTTGGAGTCACTGCAGCATCATTTGCTTCCTTGCTTTGTTGGTGTTTTTGAGTTTCTCCTTCTGTACAAGTTGGTGGAATAAATGTTGATTTGACTGGTAAATTGTCTCGGCACTGACTTGATTAATAAGTGCTTTAGCATGGTGTTAGCAAGTGGCTTTGTATATGGGCTCGATCTATCTCCTAACCTGGGCGAAAAAAATACAAGTGCCACTCAATTTTCGCATGTCTTATCATTTCGGGCTCGATACTGGACGCACGATGAAGACTGACTGAGCCATTTGCAATTGAGATCTGAAAACTCTCCTTTGTGGCGGCTTAGGCATAAGCTTAGCTTTATATCCCGTTATTTTATGGACAACGCATGAACGAGTGTTATTGAGGATTTACTATTCCACCGTCGCCAGATTAGCTTATATATGCCGGACCTACAGAATAGTAACGATACTGCTAATTGCAAGACAAGCGAGACTAATAGTTGCCAATATAGTAAACTCGCTAATATCTGCAAGAGAATGAGTTGTGGATTGCGGATTTGGATATAACCGTAACTTACAGCACAGTAACGACGGAATTGTTAACTAACGTGAAATGTAACACAAAGTACAATTTTAAAAATATTAACAATCGCGTTATCTGACTTATTAGCTTGGAATATTGTGTTTGCTCATTACAAAAATCAGGAGAAGCATTTTGGGCATTCCAATATACGGGTCAATAACTGCTAGCTTGTGTAGAATATGACGTGCGCCCGTGTGCGGGTGTGCTTTTGCGTGATACTCAAATGCCAATGTTGATCCATATCATCACCTAGGGGCACGAGCGTCATTTTATTCCAAATTATAAACCACCCGAATAGCATTTAAGAAAAAGTAAAATATTGATTCATACTATTTCTATTTCTTAGGTTTCCGTCAACAATCCAGTGTTAGTAAGGCTTTGTGAACCTTGCGCTATGCAACCAATATATATCTTAAGCATTAAGTCCCATCGAGTCCTGTCAATATTGAGCGCGGGCCCGTATTTTCGAAAGGTCTCCGCAGTATGGTAACCAAGGTGTTGCCGTATGCTCGGTACCCATCTAGTCGCGATTCAAACGGATCATATGACTTGATTAGATTAAATCGAAGACATTGCCTTGAATTCAAAGTGTCTAAGATGTGAATGGGTGCAATCTAACACGTTCTGCTGTGCGTGGGGAATTTCTCCCTGGCGTATATGATTGATTTTACTGCTTGAGAAAGACAACTAGTTGCAATCAATTTGAAATCACCTATGTGAACGCTGTGCCTGATAGAATACAACGTATGCAAATTTACTAGTTTGCCTGTTTTGTAAAATAATACAGTGCTTAAGTACACGGATGGCTAAAAATATACATGTTGAATATATAGCTTCAACGACCTCGTTGATAATGGTACTAATTAGATATTAGTAGAAAAGGCGATAATTTCATCCACACCTGTTTTAATAGTACGAAGACAAAATATCAAAACTGTGGGATAGCCGCTACCCAACCCTGGCTAAACGAATTGAATGCCAAAGTCCAATGTGTATGTCGCTTCTGCGTCCGTATAAATACCGTACAAGAAAGTGATCTTTCAAATTGATGGAGCAAATGTATTGTTGTTTGTGAATAACCAGAGAGAAACCTACCAGCAAGTGCTCGGGATGGTCAGGGGGTGGTCAGTCGCGTAAATTCTGCTTCCTTAACGATACCACTGGCGGGTCATACAAATATAAATGTTCTATCTGCATTACTGCATACTGACATACCCCCAATCAGGTAGGGTGGCTGACAACCACTCAAATACTGGAATCGCTTGACGTCATTGAGGTTTCAATGTGTGTGTACTGTGTTCCTTACCTGACGTCATCGACCAGTTGTCGACAACCTGCGTGTAATCGGTTGTTTCCGTAATGTAAAACCGCTATTTATTCTGATGGTGGTCAACAATCTCAAATCAAACAAATAAAATTTTCTTATTTGGTAATAATCAATCAACAAAGATGAAATCGATATCACACGTTAAGTTTTGGAAACATGGTCGACTTCTATAGCATAATAAATAATAAGCAATTGAAGCCATTACAAAACATGTGGAAAGCTTTGAACGATCAGCTATAATTCTTCAAAGGGTGTAGCCAGTTGTGTTGGAGACTACCTAGCAACAAAACAATCGGCATATAGGCTTAGGAACGTGGCTTTGTTCACGCGTAATTAGGAGCATATATTAAATGCAAACACACCTGAGTTTACCAGAGACGCGAACCATTATTTTTGAGCATTGCATGACTTTAGGGAAAAATCGAAATCCAAGTATCTACCCAGGATCGCCCGACTTTATCTTAATACATTCAAGCATTCATTGGTTAGCTGAAGAGCGCCAATGTATGATGTACATTGCTGATGATAATTGCCTTAAAACGTTGGTCACGATTTTTAAGAAATGACATTGAACACGAAAGGAAAATAATAGCCTGAGGCTCCTATGTTAGATAATGCATTGCGATTTCTATACTGGAGAATATTGCACAGCCATTTCATATGTCACATTTGATTGATTGTATTGGGGCACAAGGGGCTACAGTATCAGCAAGTGGTAAGGAATATCCGATTCCTTAGCGTTTGACGTAGTGCAGTGCCATGAGTGGGTTGCGTCATTATAAATGTTTCAATAAACTATTATCTTGCCCATGTAAATGTCTCGACAACAGCTTTCACATAATCATGGGTATATTAGATGTGTGGTTAATAAAGGTTGATGATATCTACTTGCAACGTTGAACGAGTCATTGCCTATGTTGCTGGGTTGCTAACCACAACATTTTAGCTTGCCTTTGTATTAGGGTGACAACTAACAAGTATAATGCCTACATCTCTGACCTAGCTGGTCCGACCAAGTCAGACGCAATTCCATAATATTAACGACATGATACAAATGTTACATCTAACTCTGTGTCCGAGTGTTAGCTATTAATCAGGATAGAGTACGGGGCCTAACTACATCGACCCCTTGAGTATGCCGCTGAGAGATGGGGTTAGTGTTTTATGAAATGCATCATGCAGTGCCCATATCAGCAGACATAATCGTGGCTCAACAACACTAGCGAGTGACAATATTGGCATATTTACTTCAACTATGCCTGACGTCCTTGTAGTAGCAGAATGCAGCTACGACACTGTAACGTGCGGTTGATATGAATTGCTCGGTTATGCAAAACCTTGTCAATTAAACGAGCTGTTCGTGATGTCAGGGCTGTTCCCATTTTTGGCATGGGCACGGCTAATCTATTGAAAGGGTCTATCAAAAAAATATGCGGCAATCACTGGTAAGCGTGAACCAATAATGCAGAACGCTTTATAAAAGACTAACTCGGCCAGTCCCCAATAGAGGCTTCGAATATTAAAACCGTCTCTCCAATTACCATGCGGAAATGAGTCAAAATGTTCGCCAGACACAGCAGACAATTTCCTACTGGCATAAAACAAAGGAGAAAAAGTAATAAAGACTGAAATAAATGCTGAGGACTCGCTTGTTTGAAGACCAGGGATTGTTATGGTGTTGAGGCTTGCTGCCTCGTAATATTACGATCAATTTTGGAATGCAATCATCGAATCGCATGTTTCGCTGACAAATGTTTTATACTGAGCATTCAAGAGCACTAATTGTTGTTTTATTTCGGGGGGGGGGGGGGGGGCTGGAGACATGTTTTGCGAGTGAGAATGATATCAGAATGCCAGCGGAGCGTGTAAAGAATGTGGTGGTATGCATTAGCTGAGCGAAATGAATGTCTGCGGTACATGCCAAAAGAAACGCTTCAGCTTTGTCGATAAATGACGACAAGACATTCTTCATTGTAAAATAGTCTATGATAGTCACTAACCGTAAATATATTGTACATGTAGAAATTCACAAACAGAATTAATATTAGTTCCTATTACAACTTTATGATGACAGCATGCCTGGCAGTGCATGTACTGGAAACATTGTATTTCATTGATCGAATCGTCATACTTAACATTTACTGGCATGTGCTCGACCATTTTCTCATATATAGGTTTGCTTGCACATGAATAAATGTATGCAGGTTTGTTTCCTGCCCTATTTACGTAAATAGTCGGCAAACGTACGTGATGCAATTGCAGCACAGTGCGCCAATCAGGGAATGAAACCACAAGAGCAAGTTTTGCAAATGTCGATGGATTCAACCCGCAGCATCAGCTCTGCTGTATACTTTGCAGGCTTCTTTTGTCCCAACTGTAGACGATTCCAAGACAAAGTTTCTCGGAAATGGGTCTCTGCAAATCCTATTGACTGCTGGCTTATGGTCAATCACGATGGCTGGTACGACTTTGAAATAAATGAGAGCATTAATTGGCAGGCAAAGCCAGTAGGGAGAGGAAAAATTTACCCATTAAAACCTGCACTTGGGTGCTTCAGCCTTCTTCAGCAGCACGTTGCACCATTAGTTTGGAGTTTGGAGGTTTATGCTGCAAATGGGGTTATTACCCTTACAGTTTCTGATAATGGGGCTGTGCACATATCAGATGGAGTCGGTCTAGGATGCCGGTGGATACCTTCAGCCACATAAGGCCCGGCTCATCAATTTTAGCAGCTTCAACATTTTGTTTGTTCAACTCGATCAAGTCAGTACCACGAACATAGCTAATCCTGCCTCTAGGCTTGTACAAGCGACACTGTGCACGCTTTGAAGGTTCAGTTACGGGATAATAAGGGACGGCTGTTAACCAACCACCACCTTCCTGCAAGCGTTGTCCTTGAATTTAGAAGATATCAATAAAAACGAGTAATCTATAGACCTAGACAAAAATTGCCGAGCACGGCACCTGTTCAAGGCTCCGACCTCTCTTGATATGCAATAAAGACTTAGTTGTGACTCACAACAAATGGATCAAGTTGGCCGTGCTATGACTGGAGATCTTTAAATGTTAGAATCAAATCTTACAGTTGGGAGGCTCAAAAGATGATGTCAATCCAAAGTGTGTTGATCACCTTCATAGACAGCAGCACAGGGATTTGAGACAATATGTAGGTTAACGGAAGAAGCCCCTTATTACTATTTTCTTACGAAGAGGATATAATTGGGCATTTGGTGATGGAGCCAGGGGTCAAACTTCGCAAGCTGAGACACAAGGTGTGGATATACCATGATATTAAGTGGTAAGGTCGTTCGTATGGTGTTGGCGATGATACTGCTACTATAACAGTTGTCCCTGTTATAAATGGAACAAACCAAGCGGTAGGGATTATTAAGCCTGCTGACAAGCGGGCGATCGATATTTATATTTAGCCCAATCTTTACAGCCTGAACCAGGAAACGCTATTAACTATTATACAACCGCTCCAAACAGAACGGCGACTTGTTATGTAGTATCATTCGTAATGGAACTGGACATGTAGATTGATCAGCGTCAAGAAGCAATACCTCGCGAAAGAGATGGAAAAGATTTGTGCTATGTACAAGAAATATATGTGTGCGGTTAACTTAGTGGATGCAGAAGACACGGCTTTAGTTAGTGTTGGCATGTGTTTTGGAGTAGGTGGCGTAGGTGTAAAGTCTGCAGCAGCTGCCATTCCTATTGCCTCTGTGTTTGGTGCTACTGGGTCGCTTGTGGGCTCTTGGAATCGCTGGAAAATTACCATGAAGGTAAAAAAACATGATCAGAACCACTATCTCGCGTAGAGTGAATTGAATACCGTTGCTGACATTGTATCGACAGCACTTGAAGATGGCAATAACCCGGGTCATAAGTTTAAGCTCGTTTTAGCTGAGGTCACAAATTATACCAAAAGAACAGGGAAATTAAGTCTTTTTCAATCAATGACAAAACGCACCGATCAAACGTGAGAAAGACGAACCATTGGAAGGCCCTAGAAACAAATGGGTGCACCTGCTTCTTCACCGTCCTGCGGACTGTGACTGATATTGACCCATCTCAATAAACAGAGTGATTTCATTGCGCGGACTTTTATGCACTGTATATACTAAGCCTTTCGGTCTGTTGAATAAACGAGGGTGTTAGGTATAGAAATGAACACCGCAGAGCATATTGGTGAGCTTGAAGGTTGTGTAAAAGAGTTGAAGTTAGATATAGATGATCTGAAAGACGAGAAAATAGACTTTGAAAATAGAGATTGAGCTAAGAAATGTTGTCAGTGATTTTGAGACTAAGAATGATGACCTTTTGGAACGAGTAAAACACCTAGAGGACCCCAGAGGGTGTGATTATTCATGCCACGAGCTTTTGAAACTCTGAATAAAATGAAAGGCACTGTTGAAGTAGTGCACCCGTAGTAAATACATATACTATTACAAACAATGGTGAAAAAAACTGTGCTTTCAGAAAGAGACCTAGAAGGTGTGCGACAAAGTCCGTCTAATCTGCAGGCAAGAAGCATATACAATATCGTAGAAGCCAGGGATAACGAAATCCTTACAGGTGTAAGGCCACAACAAAGACCAAGAAATGGTGTAAAACCATAACAGCCATATATCTGTTTGATTCAAAGCGGTGGATAGCCGCAAACGGCATAGACACCATGGTCTATGGTTACATTAATTTGCCGGCAAACTAATGTGGCGTAATCGGGCCCGTTTGGGATGTCAATTCAGCATATCCAACTCTAGACCTGGGTATTGGTCAAGGCGATGTCCATATAATCTGATCCACCTTGTGTCTATCATACAAGCCTCCCGTAACGTTACCAAAATTCAATACCGAAGATAGTCATACATCGGCTACTATAATGGATCGTGCAGTGTATTATTGCTGTTAATTGTTAGCGTTTATCTGTATTTGCCTAGAAAACGGGATACTGCCAGTTGCTTTAAACTACGAATCGTCTATTCTCGTTCATTTCTAGACGGCCGATACTCTGATTGGGTTCGGATAACTAACATCAATCATGTATCCTCTCATTTACGATCTTACATTGTCTCGTTCACTATGATTGATTTCATTAGATAATCACACCTTGTTTGAAATTCGTGATTATATCACTTGCCTATACCCCATCCTGTATCCTCACTTCGCTTTGCCTCATCAATGTCCATCTAAATGATGATCACTGATGATGGACAACAATTCCCTAAATCGGCGGACATAATTAGATTACTTTGTTTTAAGCAGTTGAGGCAACGATTGAATCAAATCGGAGGACATGTGTTTTTGAATGCAATTGCAGTATCAATACAGAATATCAATAACTCCCGTATATCAGTGTCGCTACTCGATATATAATGGCCTTACAAGAATCGCATTAATATATTTGGGTTACTGTACATGACATCAACCGAGTGGAACAGCTGCAATTTACCAGGTTTGCCACCGTATCCATCTGATCACTGGCGGCCTTGTCAATGTTTAAGAATGCAATTTTCTTTCCGGGTCTTGGTCCGATTCACGAAGGTGTTGAAAAATAGTTATTATCCGTCTAGAACGTCATCTGGCTAGATTGTATAATATATATGAACCAGTAAATCAGCCACGCAATCTATGTGGTTTGACGTTTTTTATTCGCAGATAGATTACAAGTTAAAGGTCGTTTGGCTAAGAAACATGACAATTCAATCAGACTGGTCCTATCGCCTTACCGCGAATTTCCCTGGAGCGATTGCCTGCTCAGCTAGGAGGCAGATAGGTGCGGAAGTGCTCGATGTCGTTTATCATTTGATAATGCGTTAATAACGCCCGTTGATGCATACCTGCAGGTTTTAAGCGGAAATTACTTGGATTCTTGAATCACCTCTAGCGAGTAGAAATTACATTTGACCCGTATTGGATCGACTTGGCCCGTTTAAAAGTCAATTTGAAAAATATGCCATCTCGTACGCACAAAATAGCACAATTATTCATAAAGCAATAAACATTTTGGCTGCGCACGACACGCTTGCTATGCGCACATGTGCTAATAATTTAGCGAATACAATGAGATACGTTATGATAAAATGACATTTTGACTATTGAATCCAATTATTCGAACTTTTACTTAGAGCAGGCAGTTTTTAGAATGGAAATCATATACAACAGGATACTAAAATGAATTTCGAATGATAGGGAATACATACCGTCAATTATTGATCACGGGTTTAATCGTAAAGATGTGATTTATGCTCGTATATGAGGTTGTCGGGCGTGTTGTTCAACACGTTCTTACGGTGACGTACTTATGGATGTGACGGTTTATAATGATCGCTGGTTGATTCGTTCAGATCCAACGTATGTTCTTAAGATAATGTTTTCCTGTCCAAAACATTATTGTGAGTATCAGCACTATATTTACTGATCATAGCTTGATATACTGCATTCAGAACTTGTTTATTGTAGCTCTTTAAAAAGACGATCAGGAGTGACGTAATGATGCACCGAACATTTGACTTTTCCTGTCTTGTTGTAACCAACACGTGACCAGCACTGGTTGCGCGCGCCACTTATAATTGAGGTCTTCTGCTAATGCACGCGCACTTCATTGTCTTTACCGCTTTCCGACGCGACATGAGAAAACTTGAAATATCTAATGATTGCAAGCAGCCACCTTATTTATAGCCATTGGCGTATTAGAAGAAAATTATCACTCTTAAGAGCTCACACGCCATGTATTATGTCACTGTCAATTCCTTGAATGTGACTTATCCAACGGTATTGCAATCGCTTATCCTCTGCCGTAGGCTTACCTGTAAATGCATTGTCAGTGCCCGTGTATATACCTCAACGTTCTTATTACAGCTCATGTTTAAATGGTCGAATGCAAAAGCAAACTGTATGAGTAATTTCAAATGCTGATATATGAACCAGACTGTGGCTGTGTGTGTTCATGTGGGTGGTCGTGTGTCCATCTTCTCCTCCCTAACGGCTACTACTGTCCATTTTTTAATTGATTCTCATATAACATTTTCGTGAGGTAGCTTCCACAATGCATTATAGTTTGCCATTACGGCCAACACATTATTTCATGTATTAGAGTTCAGACGGCATTTAGCGTAGAAGGAAATAATTTTATATGGACACGACAGTAATTTGGGTGTAGTCACGGTCGAGGGGTCATGGCTGGAATTGATCTAGGTGTGTAAAGTACGTACAGGCTTTATTAGCAACCCGAAAGCGTAATATACTCTGCCACCGTCACATCAATTATAGGTAATTTGTAGACAACTCGACCCTGACCGTTTTTCCAAATATAACCTTCATTGTAATTATCAATTGATGTTTTCTACGTGCTAACGAATGACTACAGAATATTAACATGCAATACGGGCGTTCGCCGGGTTTTCTCGCGTCCAGCTACTTTGACATTAACAACTTGTTAAATAGGCAGGCTCATGCTGCGTTTGGCATGTGTTTATGTCTGATTGGGCGGCAAAGTACCGACTGCTCAAACAAACATTGGTAGCATCCCCATGAAACAAGTGGCCGATATTAAGTCGCTATCATTGAATTAAAGTAGTTTATTAGGTAAATGCAACTGTTTATGGTTTTTAACTTAATTGACAGTAACTCTAAAGGCAATTTTCAGTACCGAATCGGATCTGTGCTGATTTCCCTGACACACTCCATTGTATTTCAATTCTAATCTATCATTGTGTGATGTTGACATGACTTCATAACTTGATATTTATTTGTCTTGTATATTTCTTACACTACATACTAAAGAAAGTTGCCAAAAATCGGGAATCTAAAATATTTACACGATTTAGTGTTTTGTGCTTTGCATCTTGCCATCGTTCAAACACTGTTTCGAAGAACATGTACATGCAAAACATTCCGGTTGCGCAGCGGACGAGAACCATTTGCACTGCTCATTGTATCGAACATTCAATGATTGTGACTTAGATTATATGCATTACGATGAGTTGTGAGGTATATGGTACATCGGTGATGACCATATTTTTATCTGATGACGCTGGTAAAAATGGATAAAATGACGCTGAACACGAATGAATATGTTATTTTGAGGCTCTATTGTAAATTATGGAATCGCATTGAAACGAATTGCTTTATAGGACTATACATTTATCCTTCCAGTATGCCCTTAAAGTATTTGCAACCGGTCTGCAGTATCAACAAAGCCATAATTGCATATTTAGTGCATAGCAGCGCACGAGGCAACGTCCGAACTATTGGTATGGTAGTCACGCATGGATCTCCCATTTCGCATACTCTGGCATTCAATACTGTGGCGGTATGTAGTTATTAAATTTTTGTAAGATTGGACTATTACATTCATTGTGTCATATCATGTGAACACGTTGAATAAATCACTGTTTCATATGTAACCAGGTATTATCGCATATTCGCGACTATTTAAGCCAATTACAGGTGTACGTGAGTGTTGAAACCGTATCGCATCAGCGAAAACTAACGGTAGCTCTGAAAAGATACTAACCTGCGAAGGGATATGTTTCGACACACTGAGCGTTTGGTTAGAAATGATAACCATTGCTATAGTAATGGGTGTCCGATTAATGGTAATAAGCTTCATGTCCTAGATAAGTTAACATCGTGTTTATGTACGGTTTTGTTCAGTTAATTCTTTGTGGCATGTTTGGGAATGCTGACAGCGAGCGTCGATTGTACACTCTGGTTTTTGGTCAGTACAAGATTGCCGACACTGGCTTAACCATGTGGAGTATATTCTTGGGCATCTGCGCAAATCTACCTGTGCACTTTACGTCATATGTATCACGGGCATCACCTGGTAATTACATGCCATACAAATGTAAATGAGAAAACATTATTAACTGACAAATTCGAAAGGGGTACGAAACAAATCTCATTTGATGTGAGTTATGCAATGGAAACACGGACATCTAACGGAACGCAGTATACATCCGATTAAGCTGAACTCTTAGAAAAAATGCTAATTTGTCTCCCCACAGAATGATGGTCATATTTTCTAATTGGTGAAGCAATACGTTGCACCTAATGGGTGTCTCTCTAAATCCTCAATGTTTCCCCAATAGAGCTTAGTTATTAAAATGAAGATGTCACAGGCATGGGTTGTGGGGGAGATGTCACAGGCATGGTGCGGGACAACAGAAGTGGTTGTAGGGGGAGTTGCGGTCGTAGATAGCGGAATCATAAGAATGGTTGGGACCTGATGTGATAGAAACGTGTACTGCATGGATTAGTCTGGAGACATGTGAGACGTGTAATGCTATTCAGCATTACATGTCTTATTATTGCAACAATAACTATGTTGCGATAGTGATATTATTATTTGGCCGTGCTTCATCAGTTGCTGCATTAGTTTATCACAACTCTTATAGCATTGTCTATCTCTAGTCGAGTGTTTAAAGTGTCATATGGTTGAGGGGTGGGGGGGGGTTATGATTTGCATAATTATACGCATATCCATAATTATTATATGCATATCCATAATTATTAAACTTTAACGTGCCACTGTACATGGTAAGGTACCTATATATAACAGGGGAGACTTTAAAAGACACACTTCCATCATATAAAGGACATAACATGAAGCGTTGCATACAATGTGTCATATACCAGTATGGAGAAGTGGAGCATCACCCAATCGAGTCTGCCACTGAGAGATGAGATAGGTGTTTGATGCAGTATCCATTGCCTTTATCATCTTCTCAAATACTAGCCAACAAGAGCATCGACATCTAAACTTCAACTTTTTCTCGACAGTTGTAGATTTGTCATGGCGAATAGCTGTTACATTGATACATGGGGCTTACAAGATTTAGCGCCTGATTTGCTTGGTGATGCTTTTTAATATAAATGACTCTCAGTTCATGATGTCACCGCTGGCGCCATATATGGCAAGGGCGTTGATAATCATTGGCGATAACAACGTTTGAAGAGGTCATTCACAAATCCTAACGGCGTCCACTGATCAGCTTTAACCATTGTTTTAGCTAGAATATAAATATAGACTATCGCTCACCTACACGAATATAACAGTATACTATTGAAGGGTTGCTTAGAGTCTACATCCACGCTTGGACCTTTGACTGCGTTCGCGCGCGTGTATATTGGATATCAATTCCTGTATTTTTGATGATTGCAAAACACTGTAGCAGGCAAAAACACACAATGTTACGTCGTTGGTTGTAGTTAAATGCAAAGCAGTAGAGAATAAACCCAGAGAAACATCATGATTCCGGCATTTGTGCACCTGCCAGTACATGGTGTTCCGTGTAATTGACAATGTATTTACTTAACGTTCGATTTTTAAATCACCAAATACTTTATAATTAAATCACTTATCAACAATCTGCAGTTCATGCAGTCAATGTAGTCAAAAAGCGGACGCTTGGAATTTTATTATCTTTGGAAATTTGCACAGCTTTCATTCAATGCCGTTCGTTTGTTTGAAATAAAAGTGCAATACCCTCGATTCCAAGCTGCTGTTGAGAGCAAAGGATCCGCATTCATCATTTCGTAAAGCAAAACAATGAAAAGAGGTACAAATATCGACTAGTCATATGTTTGCGATATCACAAATACACAACGTAAACATGAATAATGGCATAAACCGAGCCGGCATTATGCATCATAACGATGGCATTATCATGGCAGCAGCACGATTCATCACCGTAATAGAAACATTACAGCAACTGTAAAATTTTGTTTACAGAACAATGGTATAATTTAAATGTACAATGGAATGGATGCGAATGATATCTAAGAACAAATGCATTTCTACGCATAAAATCTTTCGCCAGACATTAGTGCGCAAACAGGCCAACTCACCAGGTTTTGCATTAAAATCAATCGTAAACTGTCCAAAGCCTTTAATGCACTTAGCTATGTAGTAGTAGGTGAATCAAACCCACCATTTAAGGACACATCCTTTGCTCAAATTGCCACCGAGCCACCTACCGACTGTAAACACAAGGATCAGACATAAAAGCGAAAAGGGGATTGCTTCAATGGCCATGAATACAAATGTCAAACCACATAAAGCTACGTGCATTTAAGAAGCTAAATATTTGTTGTGGGATCCCTGACATGTGATTTCTTAAAGTATTGCTTGTAGTAGAATGAATGGCTGCCTAACCGGATCAACATTGTTGCGTTGGTCCGGCTTGCAGCACAATGGCAATTTATGAATACATATTTTGCAGCGAAAATAAATCACTTTGCAAGTGGTTTATTTGAAGACTAACAGTGTCCAGACTACTAACCTTTTACATGTGTCGCGCTGGCTTCCGGGATGAGGACAAGAGCGAGAAAACAATGTAATGGCTTCAATATCTACTCAGGCAAAATTATATTAGGGATATAAGTTACCAGGATAAATTTATGAATACTAAGACTGCATTACGTCCTTATTGCAATATGAGTCAAGGGTTAGAGTATCTTTTTGTGTAAGGTCCGATATGTCGCTGCCATGCTGGTATCTGTTACCTTAATCAACTTGTCGTAGTCGCACAAACGACGCGGTATTCCTATGGTTATCAACCCGAAAAGAGCCATAGTCCAGTAACGAGACACAAGCAACAGCCGCAGCAGGCACATGCTATCTGGTCATTTTCACAGCACTTGTAGTTACGTCCCAAGTGTTTATCATGCTGGCAGATACACCATGTTCATTCACAGCTTAGCTAACACTTGGCCGAAGTACTGGTTGAGTTATCTAACGCTTAGCTAGTCATATATGTGTCCTTAATATTGTCCGGATTTAGCGTTTGTGATACTTAGTGACAGTTCTCCCAATAGAGACTGCTTGAAAATACATGGTTATCATCACAAATCCTGGTATATCATCCATCAAAACATTATAGCGTATTCAATCTAAACGCATTATAACATCTGTGTCCCACAATAGCAACATGATTCAGTACCGAAGGAGCCAGCTTTATTTTACCTGTTGGTTTACATGGTAGTTATTTACTAATGGTATGGTAGCTTTACGACCCGTTTCAGTTAAACATTATTGTTAACAACCAGATTATATATGATGCATTTATGGAGCTTCGCCCACAGAAATAACTTTCCCGTTGTCTTATTGCCTCTTGCTCCAAGCATTTGTCTGTATTTGCTACGATATTGATGCACTTCTAAAACGAAAACGAGGCATTGACAGCGGCTAAAAGTTACAATTCATTTGTCCAAGCAAGTGAATCACCTGCAAAATACGCTGATTAGGTTCCGACGATTAGCAATAAACGCGGTTGCTCTTGCTGTCCATCTTACGGACAATCGCCTCAAACACATTGTCACGATTGCCATACTCCTCGACTTCCATGCTTAATTCGTTATCCCTCATTATCGTCCGCATGAATGATGATCACTGATACTAAGCTTTTTCCTTATTTATTTTCATGCCTGCAATTTAAGTATAGATGTATCAGACAAGACGACCGATGTTTATGAAGCATCAAGAAAGAAAATAAATAATGACCGTATTGTATTACTGTCCCTTAGCGAACTGTAAGTTAACAGCACGTGACCAGCTGATCTACTCTTTGCCTGTCAACCCTATGCTCTCCAATGCAACACAAGCCACTTGATGCAAATTGATGTTCAACAAATGTCGACAAGAATGTTCCAATGTTTGTTAGCTTATCATATACCAATGGAAATGTTATTCAACTGTCATACGTTTCAATGAATTTCCAAACTGACCGAAGATGATTGTGAAATTATTCGTAACATAGAGCCAAGAAAATTTGAAGTGTCCCATGAGACTGTACATATTCAATGTATATTTAAGATTAACGTCGTCGCCGATTTGGATTTGTTTTCATCACTCTCATAATTTTATAGACTGATGATACGATGCAAATAGCAGTAATCATTAAAGAACGGGGAGAGCTTCTTTGTTGCTAGCTTATAAAAAAATCGTTGGAATCATTTTGTGGTTTAACATTACATTGTATAAATTTATTTGTATTGTCAGTTACTCGGCACAGTATTAGTGTTGCTGCTTGTAGATAAACAATAATACACACATTATCATCTGTCAATGCAGATATGTGTGTTTTGTTTGCCAGAATGAGCAAATGCCACAATGCTTGGGCTTTTCCGTTCAATACTGCTCGTGATGAACGAGTTTGACACGGCATGTGAATTATCAATTAAACGTTAGCCAATCCGTCCGAATCAATCATCATCAAGGAGAATAACTAGCTGTCAATTTAGACTGTAAAAGGCAATAATGGCAAGCTGACTGAGCAGAAAAATTGCATATAGTTTACCAGAACAGTGACGTATCTCTAGGGAAATTATCCCGAGGTATCAAGGGTGATCGTTTCTTTGATACAAAATGTACCATTTTCCGGATAACATAATAATAGATACGTTGGTGAAACCACACTGCAAAATGAATAATTAAGATTCATATTTACATAGGTTTTTCATCTGCCTCATATGTAGCTAATGCTATGAGTAGGGGCATCAGTGGTTGAAAAACTACTCATGTTGCTAACATCAGAGCATGTATCTAGCGAGTATCGCACCATCTTATGATAGTTGCTATCGCCCGAAAGGGTTAATTGTACGTCGTAAAATTTGGTCGTATATAAATGACTTCAATGTTGGCAATATTATGCATTGGTTTATGCTCCCGCGAATACAATCGCGCCGGATTTACTAAACATTATGTCCTAAGCTATGAGTTTACGTTGCAATTGCGTTTCTAAAAGATTACACAATGGGCTATTGTATGCTGCATCACTTGCACTTCTTAGCTTCTCTGTTTGCACCTTTATCTGCATCACACATGAGTAGCTTTTCTTTATAATTATCACATTATCTTAATAATACGACTTTATAGTGGGTTCTATGCTTCATTTAATGTTCATATAAGCGTTCGATAGACCCTAAAACGGAACATATTATCGTTATAATTATTATTGTACTTTTGGGACTTGTGGTGGGTGCTTTGTGGGTATGTGGTTATGTGTGGTATTTAGACTGATCTAGAAAAATTATGGCAACCTGGATCATCGGCTGGAATGGAATGAGACTGTGGTGTTATACTGTGCCTTAAATATTGGCGTAATGTCGCGTCGGTGATTGGTGAGACAAAGTTATGTGTTTGGACAATGACCCTAAACTGCCATTGCCCAAGCCCGCCTCACTTATCAATGTACAAGTCAACGTTATTATTTAAAGCATCACCGTAAATCATGAATTTGATAAAAAGTAAGCAGGAGCACACTCCGCGGTTTCTGATGGTCACATGGACAGTGCCACGCAGTAGCCCTTTCATACTTACAAGAGGCGTACAACTTATCAAAAGTGGCATGATAGAACATGCAAAACATTAATGGAAGATACTTTGTACTCGTAGTATAATTTTATGTCATGTAGGTTATGTTCATTTAGGTCACATTATAAACATTTCTCCTGCTCAACTGCGAATTCCTTCGCTCCTCAGCGAATGTTGTCAATTTAGCATTGTAATTTGAATTAATTATTGAATACAGTCATTTGCAGCATACCACACAATCACGTGCATGAGTCATAGCGTTTATTGCTATACAATAATTAAACATGGCGGAGCCACGATAATTTTGATCGAACCTTATATTATGCAGTATTATTGGTGTAATACCAAATTTGGACTATGATGCTAATACATTTATCATCTGTACAAAGAGAACATTGTGACATACTCGACCACTGTAATTTGATACATTGTATTTAAAAATTTTTTACACGTGCAATGGCGCATGTCAATCATCTTTTTATAATGCTTCAAATGGATGGCAATTTAAGGTCACTTGTATATGCAGTTCAATACTTTATTGTGCATATAATTTTCCCCTTTGTCCAGGAGTAGCTGACAAAAAAAATTATTACAAATAATTCAGTTGTTCACTTAATATATGCACCTGAGCATTAAAGTCGGAACAAGAGCTTTGTCTTAGGACCTAAGCCTTACGCCGTGGCTGATTTATTCCTACATATACCGAATTATCCAAACGATGTTATGGACATGTAAGGTTTTAATAAAGGTTTGTAGAGGGAACCAAAGTTAACTTTTGAGACAATGTCAGTTTAAAGTTTACGAGAATTATGCCTGTAAAATAATCTATAACAATCAGTCCTATAGTTTCCAAACAGGCCTGAAAGAGGTAACAATTAAATAATTTTGTCGTTGCCAGGCATTATATCATTAATAATTGAATGGATACATGTAGTGGGTAGTTTAGAGGAATTCGTATAGTAGTCAAATGCATTTGACAATGTAACTTGCATAAACCGATGGCGATCTCATTCATTCATTATAGTTTGTTTCCCAGAGAGCCTAGTCCTGTTAATCTGGTTCGAGCCCGTTTAAATGGTACAAACGTGAGCGTACAGCATAATTCCTAATAACCAATGTAAGTAGTGATTAACATAGTGATGTGTCATGCAGCAGTTTGACATAATCGTAATACTCGTAAGTGCTGTGAAATGTATCAGTTATATCTCTAACAACAACAAATGTCATTCAAAAGCCAATAACATATTATTATTATGAGGTGTACAGTAATACTAAACAGGTGAATGTGATGTTATTGAAGAGTGGGTGCATTGCTGTCACATTCGCAATATAGATGGCGATGACTGACAGTAGCAGCATGACGATTTCATTTATATCTTTCTATGGAAATACGCAGTTTTGAGCGATAGAGTAAAAACTTACACTGGTGATAATAAGGGTGCATTCTAATCTGCTAAACAACCAAGTGAATACAAAAAACTCTGCCTGAGATAACTCTGTCTGGGCTAATAACACAATAAATAAGTTAGTCATATTTGTCATTTGTCATTATTATCATTATCAGAAACGGGTTGTGTATCAATAGACTGCATGTGTCTGATGTAAGCCTCACGTTGAGAAAGCAAACATATTTTACAGTTCATCGAACTTTACGCATCGAACCGACTCATTTTGATCCACCTTAACCATCGTGTTTAGGATATCAGCACCCTATATCGGCGATTCAAATGTTGTCACGTTGCCTCATTCGTGTATGTACTTATTCATACAGATTGATCAATAAAGAGCTAAGCAATATGCAACTATGTGAAAATAACCCCGCATGGTTGATAACGTTAATTTGTAATCAGCTTATTTTGGACAAGTAAAAATCTTATTCTAAAACGTAGCCAATGCACTTGCAACATATTAGTCAACAAGATGATGACCAAGTCCAGCCTTCGTCTGACTGATCATTTGCACGTACACAATCTTTATATACCTAAACCGGTTGTTGCAGACTTTAGGGCAACTCATATACGTCTTAAATGATGGCACCTTCATGAAATCTCATTTAAAGCAGCATGATGTCATCGAGCTTTTCTTGTGCTCATGATGTTTTTATATTGTGTACAGGCATCTGATAATTTACAACAATCCGTCACCACCATATTGCTTGATATATTTGGTCCCTTGTCACGGAAGTTTTTATATTATTAAATCGGAAGATATACATTACGCATGGGTTGAGTGTCATCTATAAGGACCTGATATGACTATAGACCGTTCTGATTTTGTGCTTATTCGGTCTACTCGCGTATTTCGTTGACAGCGTGATTTTTGCATCGTGGGTATTGTGACCATAGAACCACCGCTCTAACAACGCCCATTAACAACTTAATGGCTATTGTACAGATGCCTACGAGCGTAAATAAGTGAATATTATAAAGAGTAGATTTGTTATACGAAGCTTGTCAGTTTGGAGACCAATTAGCTTCATCGTTCTCTGTCCTACGGACAGTCGATTTAGAAATGCTCGATTGCGAACGGAATAAAAAAAGCCTGCAGTTAGTTGGGATTCAATACTATCAGCATAAACAGTATTTCCGTCTCACTAAACGTTGGAAACAATGACCACTATTTGACCTGCAGAATTTAGCAAATAGTGCTGCTTGTCACATTAGTATGACGTTAATAAATTAAAATATCCATACCTAGTAGCGGCGCTCGTCCAATCTTATTCAAGGTCACATCAAGTCGATACAGGATTACCGACGATCTGAGCACGTGCCCCGCTCTGTCCCGTTTGTGTTCGGTGCAGATATTTAAGGAAGGAGCATGACCAGAGTTTAACACATTACACAGTCACAATTACAAAACCTTAATTTAGAGAAGCCGTAATAGGTATGTTTTATGTTGTTCGAACCCATTTTGAGATAACGAGTCCAATTGAACGCTGGAACGCAGCGAGACCCAATTAGGTTGACAGGCTGAATTCCAGGGAAAGAGGTCTGTGCCAATTTGTTACTCTAAAAAATTATGACCTTCTCTTAAGACTGGTCAGGGAGCGGGCACATGGCAGTCATTGTAGTTAAAGCATTGTAGATCGGTTCCCGATCGTACGGTTACGTGTACTTAAATGATAACATGGGTAACTACTGACTCATAATACTAGGCATCATTACCACGATAATCACGTTGAGACTATATAAGTGTTTAATGCATTATTCATTGCTGGTATTGTCGAAACGTCGGTGCTATCCCTTACTAGCTAGTGACTTCTTATTTATTCAGATAGTTTTAGATTTTTAGCGAAACATAGCTCGGACAATGCAACATCGGCTAATCTGGTAATATGGTTATGTGTCTGTGTCGATTTGTGGATTATCATACCATAGACGCTCGTTTGATATTATCAGGGTTGCCACCATCTACAACAAGGGTATTGATAATCACTGGAGACAATGTCCCATTCGTTGGGATCACACACAAGTTAATTAGAAAGTGCAGTCAAGGGGGTTCAATAGCAGATGGTGACCAAATAGCTCAGCTGTCTATGTTTTGGCATGCATTGTTGTCAATCGGTCAGACAAGTAATATCAATGATAAAGATACTCACTGACTATTGAAGAGGGCATTAGGCCTGGAGGAAGATTTGGAATAGATTTATTGGAGGTTAGGGTATCGGCATATGTGCTTGATAACAATGTGCTTTAAGAAAACCGTGCCTTACAAAACAGTCCACGCACATAGTGGGCATGTCATAACACTCAAACTGGTGCAATTGGGGCGCATAAACGTAAAGCCACACCATTTTAGCAAAAGTAAATGCTCTGTAACTAGATACACTACATTTGTTTTCATTCGACTCAGCCCTACAAGTTGCACTGGGAATGTTTGCAATGCAGTTCAATCCAGGTAATCACCATTTGCAGCAATTATGTAAATATTATACTTTGGCTTTCATCGCTGCAATGGCAGGTAGTAAGTGTATGAGTTCACAAGCAATGGGCATATATGCGATATCTACAACAGACTGTCGTTATGGGAGGCCAAGCACTGAATAAGGCAAGTTTTGCTTCCAGCGTCCCAACTTCGCAGCAAATAGAAGTAGATCTTAGTATGAAATATATCTGTTGAGCATCAATTTGTGTTCACCTATAGGTTACATTGCCGTGAAAGTGTGTACACATATTTTAACCTCTGCTTCAGCACTGCGGAAACGGTCACTTTCAGTGTCATGTTCAGTTCCAGCCTGCCGAGTTTCAGATTGTGCTTGTGTTTAATGACGGTCTATAATATAAAAGTGTCTTGTGGTTGCTGCAATTTTGGAATCACCGTTTTTTTTTTGGGTTTTTTGTTTATGTTTTTCCGTCTCTTCTGCTGTTCAAGTCTATCGAATAAACGTTGACTTACAACTGACTCGTAAATGGTCTGGACATGATATGAATACGAATATGAACCACTTAATACTATACGTCGTTGTCGTGTCGCTTCGTGGTCGTCTACCGGGCGCATGATGAGGTCTGACTGCGCCATTTGCAATTACGAACTGCAAAGTCTGCCTCCTTCGGGAGGGCTTTTACGTCAGCTAAGCCCTATATCCCTACATTTTATGGACAACGCATAACAGCATGAACGATTGTTATTGAGGATTAACTATTCCACCGTAGCCAGAGGTTGCAATATTGTCCATAGATAAGCCAATATATGCCGCACATACAGAATAGCATCGATACTGCAAATCGCGAAGCAAGTAAAATGAACACTTGTCAATCTAGTAACGCCGATTATATATACAAAAATTAGGAATTGTGGATTGTTAATTAGGATATAAACGTAGCTTACCATACATTGTCGACATAATTGTTATCTAACGTGATGTGGGATACGTAAACCTATCATGTTCATACTTACGTTTCACATGATGAGTTATGACAAATATTCACAAACGCGTTATTTGACTTTCTACCTATGTATTTTTTTAATAGCGTGAATGTTGTGCTAGCTTTGACAAAATTAAGGAGGAGGGATACCTACATTTCATCAGCAATGCCAATAACTACAAGCTTAAGTTGAATATGACGAGCCTCCGTGTGGGTGCGAGCTTTTGCGTGCTACTCCATTGGTGCCTCGTTGTTAAGATTTTGTCAACAACCAATCAACAAAGATGACATCAATACAACACAGTGGTCTTTGACGTTAACTAAGTCGATGAAACATGGTTAACTTGATATACATAACAACATTAAACAATTAGGGCTATGTAAAACATTTGCGTACTGACTGCTTTTTATTCCGCGGTGCCACGACTGAATGCAATACCTATTGAAAGGGTGATAACCATAAAAACCATATCAGAACATGCTTAATTTTACATTGTGTCTGTGAATGTTATTGCAGTAAATCAATTGCCTCAAGGCTGAATCTGCCGTTAAGCCAGTGTCGCTACTCAATATTTCATGGCCAAACAAACATTGCTTCAATATTTTTGAGTGACTCTACATGACACCAATCGGGTGGCACACCTGCCAGGTTTGCCAAAGCATCAATCGGATTGATAGCCGCCTTGTTAATGTTTAAGAATGACTCAATAATAAATGAATTCAAAGAATGTAAGAATGAATTTTTCCGTGTAGAGGGTCGTCGTAGAATCAACTACAGGATTGACACGTGAGAATGAATTCTGTGCAATATCTGTCTTATCATCCTTTAAAGTTTTCGTCTCATAAGCCTGCCTATATCGTACGATATATATCAACCAGTACAAGTCGCTTTTACCGAGGTCTAACTCGTTTGACGTTTTTCATACTCTGGCAAGTTACTAGATTACTATAAGAGTACTCTTTGCGCTCTACCGCGAATTTCTGTGGAACGATTGCATGCTTAACAAGGAGGCAGGCAGATGCGAAGTCTCGGTGTGATTTATCCGTTGATCATGCGTGAATAATGGCCGCTCAAGCATACCTGCATTTTTTAACCAGAAATCGCTTGGATGCTTGAATAACCTCTAGTGAATATAAATCACTTTTGGCTAGTTTGGGATCGACTTGGCCTGTTTGAATGTCAAGTTGGGGAAATTGCCATCACGGTTCACAGTACATTCTGTAAAACGTATTCACAAAATAGCTCACATTTATTCATAAAGCGATAAGAGGACATCATTTTGGATGCGTACAACATACTTGCTTTGCACACACGTGATAATAATCTGTAGTCGATAATTAAATATGGTTATCGGATGAGATGATATTTGGCTATTCAAACCAATTATTTAGACTTTCACTTAGACCATGCACTTCTATATATGAAAATCAGATGCAATATGATACTTAAATGAACTTCGAATCAAATAAAATCAGTTATATATCGAAGGTTAGATATTTGTACATATGTAATTAATGCGCGTATATGAGGTCGTCGGGCGCATTGTTTAACTAACGCTAGTCCGGAGATTGCTGGTTAATTAATACAGACCCAACGCATTTTGAGACAACGGTGTTATCCTGTCCAAAACATTATTGTTTCATGGGTTTGGAGGTGCTAAAGTTCGTGGCCCAAAATCAATAATACCCCATTTACATGGCTGGTTAGGGTTTCGGGTCTGGAAGGTTGTGTTCCTTCAGTAAGGAAGCAATGACCTGTGCAATCAGTCGTATCAACCCGAGGCGGTTGCGGGAGATTTGTTGGCCATTGCCAAATTTATCATCAATTGCTATTATGTCTCAACAGTTGTTATTGGCCAGGTTCACTACAGAATTACCTGTGACAAAGGTTTTAATAACCGAGTTCTTGAAGTAAACAAGCACCTTCGTTTCATAATCAATGACTACCCGGGAAAATCAATTCAGTTTGCTTCTATTCGAGGTTTTGCCCACCCTTACAAGTCTCAATTCTTGAGCGATGGCGTTCATTTTAATAACTTTGGGAACAAAAAACTGTTCAATGGAATAAGAGGTGCAATTCTCCGTGCAATAAAACCAAGAGAATTGTAGTCAGTTTCATAGTCAGTTTCGTGTAATAAGTCCCCTTTTCATTCTCCATGGTAATGGTGCACCTGTTCATAACTCCTGATGCACATAGTTGTTAAGTATAAAAAAACATTGTTTGTTCGCACTGCTAATGTTTTTCGCAGTTGGGGAGCAATATATGCGCAAGTGTTGTTCATAACACATAGCAATATCATTTCCATCATTCAAAAAATTATTATGGTCAGTGATGGTTGTCTTGGTCATTTGCCCTTACAAGCCCCTCTTTGGCTGGATTGCGAAGTTTGGGTTGGCATTTGCCATCTTTGTATTCTTGATATGTGACCTAGTTGTTGTGTGCTAATGCTGTTTACTTTAGCTTGCATAGCATCATTTATACTGTCTTGCTTTGTTGTTGTATTATTTGGTTTAGACCATTATTGGTCTACAGTACAGTGAATTTAGGCGGCCAGTGCTGTCATGTGTTTCAGTTGTATAGCCTTGCTACTTGTGTAAGGCAGTTTCTGGCATAGGCACGGATGGGCTTACTTGTCAGTTCCTTGGTTGTCAATTATTGTTTTAGGGCTGTGGCATACTGAGTCACAGTACATTCAGATCTTTTTGTAATGTTCAAATTCATCAAAAACTTCGTCTGGTTTGGTTTGGGCATGTATGTTCTCAGAATGCCACCAACACGGGGGACCAAACGGGGACGTTCTGCGGTCACAGTGGACCAGCCTGATGGCCCCTCTACTTGTACTGGCACCGGAGCTGATGTTGCTGCAGCCACCCCTTCCATCCCCGGACGCCTCAGTTACCTGCAGCAGATTTTTTATCTACACCAGGAGGCCCTCATCGATGGCATCTATTCTAGGATGCGTTGTGATGGACTTCTCCCATCATTCTCTACGCCTGTGGTGTCTCATCCACAACCATCTCCTGCGCCGCCAATTATACAGCAGGAACCAGTAGTGCTTAACCAGGCATTGGCGTCGATTTTGGGTTCAGGTGGGTTGCTGGACACTGAGCCTCAGGCCCCAACAAAAAACCCTGTTAGACTCTACGCTCCATTGGGTGCGCATATCCCATTTCTGACTAAGCTACTAATATGGGAAGGGCGTTTTGTTCACGCGCAGCAGCTTGTCATCCAATCCCCGACAAAACCCAGGATGGTAAAGATAAACCCAAGCAATTGCTCTCAATTGGGAATGGGCTGAAGCTTTCGAGATATTTGCATCTATTGCATAGAGCAGAAGCCTCAACTGTCGGGGGGCCTGCTCAAATATATGGCCACAGTCAAAAAAATGGCTAAAACCTACGGGGCAGAGGCGTGGCTCCACTACGATGACAACTTTCGGTGGTAAAGCAGTTTGACCCTAGCCATACGTGAGGCCATGTTGACCTCCTGCTCTATACAGAGGCTTTGCGCCTCGCGCTACAATATACCCCAGCCAGGCCACTCCACTCAAACCTTTCAGTGCAAGGCGTATGGGACAGCACCAGCAGCCCTTTTGTCCAGGCACTTGCTCGGCCTTCTAGCGATTTGGTCAATGTACCAACAAGCAGTGCCGCTTCCAAAACGCTCATTGCTGCTACAAGTGTCAGGGGCCCCACAAAACAGCCGTGTGTCAGGGTAACGGTCAACCCCGAATTGCCCCACAGCCTGCAAAAAAGGGGTGGTCACGCCAGAAAAAATTAAACAATTAGAGCAGTTCCTGTCCGGGTATCACATGTCCACTTTACACTACATTTTACAAGGTTTTCGGTCTGGTTTCAGCATTCAATACCAAGGCCCATTACAAAATCAATTGAAAAAAAATTACAAAAGTGTTGAGAAATTTCCGCAAGTGGTGCAAAATATGACACAAAAGGAGCTTCAGCTCGGCAGGATTTTGGGGCCCTAAGTTTCTCCTCCTTTTCCAAACTTGGTGGTTTCCCATTTAGGCGTTGCACCCAATAATAGAAGTTGACAAATTAAGGCTTGTTCTCGACCTTTCGAGCCGCCAATTTCGTCAGTTATTTATTTCATAGACCCCAAGGACAGTTCAGTGCAATATGAAACTCTTGATGAGGTCATTCAATTAGTTCAATCTTTTGTTTCAGGCTGCGCATTGGCAAAATGTGACATAGAAGAAGCTTTCCGAATTATACCAGCAAGGCCTGAAGATAGACACCTGCTGGGTTTCCAATTTAATGAAAAACTGTATTTTGACAAATTTTTGCAAGTGGGATGCCGCACGGCTTGCAGCATTTTTGAAGCCTTCAGTACTTCCGTACAATGGGCAGCCTATAATAAACTCAATGTCTCTGGTCTAAGCCATGTACTAGATGACTCCAATAAATCAGCATTAGTTTTCTTGCCATGTGCAAATGCTGCGGTATTCCCATCAAACAGGAAAAAACTGTCCTTCCCTGCACAAAATTACTGCTCATGGCATTGCGCACGATTCATTGGCAATGCAGGCAAGACTACCTATGGACAAGGTGCAAAAGTGTGTCGCTCTCCTTACGCAGTTCAGAACAAGGAAAAAGGTCACTCTAAAGGAATTACAATCCTTGGAAGGAGTTTTGAACTTCGCTTGCCGAGTGATTCAACCAGGTCGTGCCTTCCTTCGCTGGACAATCGACTTGACAGTAAAGGCAAGAAAATCTCATCACAAACTTAGACTCAATTCCCAGTCAAGAGCAGACATGCAAGCGTGGTTAGAGTTGTTCCTTATTGTCTATAACGGGATTTCCTTGTTCCTTGAAGAATCCTGGATCGTTCGGAGGACCTCAAACTCTTCTCGGATGCATCTGGTTCGCTGGGTTTTGCCGCTGTATGCCAAACACATTGGTTTGCTGGAAAATGGCCATCCTCCTGGGACAAATACCACTTTACCCTTGAGGAACTGTTCCAAATAGTACTGAGTATCGAAATTTGGGGAGATTGTCTCTCACGTAAAAAGATTCTGTTTGTAACCGAAAATACAGCAGTCGTTGCTATAATAAACAAGCAAACTTCAAGAGACCCAGTCATAATGATTTTGGTGCGTCGTCTGGTGGTTGTTGCCCTAAAATTCAATATAATGTTCAAAGTTCAACATGTTCCAGGTTTTCAAAACGTTGTGCCTGACAAATTGTCTCGTTGCAATTTCCAGGAAGCCAAAAGAATTGCTCCTTGGTTGGATCCACATCTCACTCTGGTTCCAAGTCACCTGATCTCCCCTCACCAAGGCATCAAGCGGCTGAGCTCCTTTCGGCATCCTTGGCTCCTTCTTCACGGCTAGTTTACCGCCGCGCAGTAGTAATATATGCAAGTTTTGTAGATTCTGTCTACTCATCTCGGTCTTTCGTTCCATTGTCAATCGATTTTCTGATCACTTTTATCACATACTTACATTCTCAAGGATTTGCTTCCTCTTCTATACTGACGTATTCAACTGCTGTTTGCTTCTTCAACAAGGTGCTGGGGTTCAGATATCATTCATCTTCATAAATAGTCAAAAAAGTATTGAGTGGTGTACGACGGGTAGGTATCGCAAAACCACAACGTGGCAATATACACATATCTCTCCTACATACCCTAGTAGACACCATAGAAAAGTCTGGGCTTTCTAACTTTAATATCTCAGCTTTTCCAAAGTATGTTCCTTCCGGCTTTTCATGCATTTCTCAGAATTGGGGAAATCTCGCTTCGAAATAAGCAGAACCCTTCGCAATGTGTGCAACTTCATGACTGCAAATTTACCTTCTCCTCTGTTGCCCCAGGAAATACACTTACAGGTGTGTAAATAATACTGAGGAAATACCTCACGACAGCCCTTTGTGATTCGCATCAACTCTTCTAAGGTGTCTCAGTATTGTGCGGTGTCCAAACTACGTCAGTACACATCCCTTTGCGGACCAACTCGAGGACCGCTTTTTTGTTACCCTTTTACATTCCAGTTTGTCGTTGTGCGTTTAGCAATCAGCTTAAAGCTACTCTTCGTCAGGCGAGCATCAGGGACACGGATATCAAACCCCATTCCCTCCGCTTGGGAGCCGCTACCTCGGCTCGTGCACAAGGCGTCTCTGACCAGATCATTAAAAAACTCGGTGGAAGTCAGATGCATACAAGCAATATATCCGCATTTCACATTTTCAGGCGGTCACCCCAGATCCTCTATCCTCAATCTAAAACATTTTGAGGCAGTATGTTCGTTCATCTCAACGGTTTTTTGATCAGAAGAAATATTAGCAACATGGTCCAGGCATCAGTTGTAGCCTTGCGGCTAGCTGATCACTGGATTGTAGAGCTATCAAGTTTGCCAAGCAAACACCGTAACAAAGTCACAGTAGTAGCCTGGTGGCTTAAAACTATTACTTTTGTTAAGGGCCAAAACAAAATTCAGTATTAAAAGCATGATCCCCGTCTCAGATGTAGCCTGGGGGCTAGCTGAGGAATCATTTCCTTGATACTTCTATGTTGATGGTTTAAACCCCAACATTTTTTAGTTGGTCTGTTTCCGCAGCTGTAGCCTGGTGGCTGACTGGTGTCTCATTTTACCAATGCACATCTGTCAGTCATGCTCTCTGTTATTGTCTTGTACAATCCAGATATGGATGATTAAGTTATTGTTAATTCTATTAGTCTATTACATTGGATATTTTGGGTGGCGGGAGGCGAGCTTGGCTTGCCTTGTGTCCGTATTCTAGCCCCCACCACAAAATGAGGACACCACCATACGAATCTCGTTGGCCATCTAACCAACCCATCGTGTGAACATCATTATGGTGATCTTGATGCTAGTTAAATACGGAGACCCAGCTGTTCGCTCCACCATCACTCATGACTACAAATGCTGAATCGGAGCGAGGTGACTGTCAAAATGTGGTGTTCTGATATAGATGAGCAGAAGAGAACAAAAACTCTGGGCCGATGCTGAAAAGCAATATAAGTCCATCAACGTTCAGCACAATGCAGAATAAAAGGATTATATCAGCATGCAGCAAAGTAAATTCAATGATGGGAACGCTAACAAGGTCGAAGTCTGCGGCTACCGTCGAAATCGACTCAGTGACTTACGCTTTTTGTGATTGCGGTTGAAGCGACCAACTTAACATACCCTCTCTGTAAGCTGAGTTTGTGGACGAAAGATGCGTTAAGGATAAGGCCCCTCATCCCCTCGCGCGCTTGCAGTGGTATGCTTTCTGTTGCAACATAAACCGTGATGAAGCTCGTTGGGCTACCAGAGGCACGTCATCGTACATTATGGTAAAAATATTCAGGAATGACGAGAATCCTATTTCGTTTTGGTATCTTATCAAATGACTGCCAACACATTATTGGGCCAGGTAAATTGGATAGAAAGATGTAAACAAGTAGTAGGAGCACTAAAGATTCACTGTGGGTTTCAGTGCAACGGCTGATCCAATAACCACTTGGCTGTCGTATCAGACCCGTTATAATGCATTTTTGATTCATATAAACCAATGGCACCATATGAATATTTTCAATCTCTTACTCATATAGCATATATGGGGTGTTTTGTTAAAGCTGTTTTGACAATAGTGAATGGATTAAATTTTCACAATAATATTGAATCAATGTATCTGTCTGGGGATTTGGTTGACCCGAGATTTGCGGGATTTGCATTTCCACTAGGGGCATTGATGTGCACTCCATAACTGGCCCTTGAATTAAGTGATTGCTGCCATGCATTTGATGTCACAGTGTTTAAGTCTCGGTGATGATAGAGTGTACGTCTAAAGCTACAGCAAATTGTGATATCAGCGGCAGTGAAATATGGTCGATACCACTTCGTCGGACATCAAATCATACACAAACACTTATCCATGAAAATCGCATTATCACCAGAAAAAGCGTAAATCTACCAATAGAATGCTTTATGAATGTATCAATAATTAATATGTGGGTCTCGAGCTTTGCCACTGCCACTATTAGAATTGTTGGACAGACGTCATGGTGATCACTCCTTTACAGGTAATTTTCCAAAAAAAGAGTACCCTAATCAGTCAGGTCAGTTGTACCTCTAATTGATTGAATGTTAAAGGCAACAATAAGTAGCGACGCCAAAAATAGTTGTTGTTTTTCGGTATCTTATTACTTTCGTGTCAAGTTTACGAGAATATGAGGAAATTCTGTTTAAACAGCGACACTATTGTATAAAGTGGATGTGGAGAGTTTGAGTCTATTTAACACGTCACTAATTGACTTCATCAAAGAACCTATCACCGTGTGGTACCCTTCTATGGCTTCTGACGGGCAACAGGATAATTAATCGCGCATTCAAATGTGTGCACCCGTATATATATATATATATATATATATATATATATATATATATATAGATATATATATATATATATATATATATATATATATAGATATATAGAGATATATATAGAGATATATAGAGATATATATAGAGAGATATATATATATATATATATATATATATATATATATATATATATATATATATATATTTATATATATGTATCTAATATATATATACATATGTATATATATATGTAAATATATATATATATATCAATATATACATATATAAATATATGTATATATATATATATATATATTTATATATATATCGATATATATGCATAAATATAAAAATATTTATATATAAATATAAGTATTTATTCCAATACCTTCAAAGCCGCGAGTTTGAATTATCGTTGACTTGTTAACCTAATGCACCAGGATAGCATACTGTCCTGCATGCAACCCTTATTAACGAGAATACGAACGTCCGAAAAATCTTCCTATCGTATTGATCTCAGCTGTAATTGTCTATCAAATGTCACAGTGTGTAGTGCAGCCTTGCTCGCTCTAATGCAGTTTAGTTCGCTTTCCAAGCCAACGACGCATATGTAGGCTATTTATTGCTATTTTGGTAGGGAGAGTTTAAATGTAGTCCAAATGGCCTCTGCTTGAACGCAAACCATGGTTGAATATTTTCAAATTATAATGAGTACCATTAAGTCATATGTTTCAGTGGTTCGAGCAGTTACTCTATCTGGATTTACTTTCATATTCATGAACTATCACACTTTTTTGCACTGGCTTGAAAACAGCTCACAGTAAACGGTAAACCAGCGTCTACCTTTAACCAATTCACTTGACTTTTCCAGGTCTCAAATGACTGCTGGTATGGTAGTCAAATGTCCAAAACCACAGCCGCTGGCTTAATTTGCAACAATGCATTGTCCCGATGGAAAAACCAGGGCCAACAATAATCTCAAATAAATGTGAGCGTAATATGAGCCAGCGTCATTGTGAATGACAGTGATTAACATCATATCGGGTTGGGTTGTCGGTATCCGGTCATGCAATTAGACTTGGACTAACGGACGACGCATATGTCGTACATTCGTCTACCGATACGGCCATAGGCGCAGCGATGGTGGAGCAGGGCTGTATTAATAAATAACACATTAGTAGCAATATATGGGTCACGCAAAACACACCCTATATCATCCGAAATAACATAATTTAACAAGAATGCTATTTTATGGAATGCACAGTATGATTCAATCAACAGGTCTGCATTATAAGGCCTGGGAGAAGGCGAAGATATGAATATTCAAGGCGTCAGGCAGGATATCAAATCGTTAGGTGAAATTTATTTGCTGACAAATAAACATTTCATCCTGCATTACATATCAGTGCGTAGAATACAATTCTAGGACTAAGCCCTAAAAATATGCAGCCAATGTATATGCTTACATATATATACATTTATATATATACATAGATATACATATATATATTATATATATATATATATAGAGAGATAATATATATATATATATATATATATAGGGATATATATATATATATATATATATATATATATATATAGTATAGATTTAATATATTTAATATATATATATATACATATATATATATATATATATATATATATACATATATATATATATATATATATATATATATATATATATATATATATATATATATATATATATATATATATATATATATATATATAGACATATGTATGTACAAACATACATATTTGCAAATACCTATATTAATGTGGATCCATACATATATAGATTTGCATTTTTACACATGAATATATGTATAAAAAGATGTATATATACAATTATGCAACCACTTTGGATATATATTTATAAATATCTATATATATTGATCTATATAGATATATATATGCATATAGATTCATACATACATTCATGTTTATATATATTCATACATATATATTAGCATATATATAAATATACACATGCATATGCGGGTATATATGCTTATATATACATAAGCATAAATATATGTGTATAGATATGGATTAATGGTTTTGTATCCACATTCACATATATTTACCTTCAAACGTATGTGCATATATAAATATAGATTTATATATATATTAATATATAAATATATATATATATATGTATAGTTATATATATATAATTGTTTATGTATACATTTTTACTTATGTATATATATATATATATATGAATATATACGTTTATATAAATATATACAATATATATGTAAATATCTTTGTATTTTCAATTGCAACAACCAAATGTGATATTTTCTGAGAGTCAAGTGGCCTTTAGCCGATTGTAGCACTGTAAGTGATTGATGAGACATGAATAACATTAACCAACTCAATATTATATAGATGCATGTAAAAATGATTCTTTCCATGAGTTGTATATTGACTGGCTAACTTAAAGATGCAGTTGACAAAAATGAGCTGTTTTGGTAGGTTAAAAACTCCCGAGGTGTTGAAGATGCGCCTGGTATTTGTGTAGAGCAGAACATCATGTACTTTATCTTACATTTCAACGCCCATCCAGACGGGACAGTTATCCAAAGCCTTATCGAACATAACCCTTGAAGACAACTGTCTAAACTGCGGTACAGATTGCTGCTGCAAAGTTGCCCGGAATCATTTGCAACCCGCTAGGAGCAGCCGTTGAAGGGAAATCCTGTTATACAAGATGAGTTTTGATTTATGTGCAAATTATATTATTACTGCTAATAATGCATAATAATGCATAAATTAAAAAAGTAATGTTGTCCATAAAAATATTTGCAAATAAGATAGTATCTTCTAGATTGGATATCAAGTGAAACTAATGTATCGTAATGTCTCATATTCCGACAGCATAAACTTGAATTGTACGCTTGCATCACAAATGACCCAATCCCTGTTATTCTCAACGAAATCAGCAAAATTTTACACTGAAGATTTATGCTCCTTGCTCCGTTCTCAGATCACAATTACACTGCCACAAGTGGCACTATTGAGCTATACCTCCGCAAACGAGTTTTCGTATATACAATTGTGCCGATACAAATATATGATCGATAACTGTGACTTCCACACATATACTATAAAACCGAAAAAATGCCTCCTACATTACTGTTTATTGTTGGTCTTAAGTCAGAGTATTCTTCATCCCACGCTTTGTGAACCCTCGTTCAACATTTCAGATGAGAATAAGCTAAAAGGTGCTGTGTGCTTCTTAGGCTGATAACAATAGCGTCGACAAATTTATCATGACAAATAAAAAATGCCTGAATTGAGATAACAAATAACCACGTTATCACCACTGATGTTTCCTCTGATATGCTAGTGATACAGAAAAACTCTGGTAAGCCAGCAAAGCTGGCACATCATCTACTTCCCACCCAGATACACAGGTTACATCACCTCGGCCGTCTCTTGTGGTGCACACAATGTTTTTTTACACCGCTAATCTACAAAACGTGCAATCGAATGTTGAATTGATGGCAAAGATCTACTTTGCTTGTTTTGTTTTGTATTCTGCGACGAATATGAAAGTATATCATAGATAGTAATTCTACCAATCATATAATTGCCGGTCAGAAACACTAGCATAACATTGCGAAGTATGGCGTGTTGATTGTAATTAACCTACCTGCACTATCATTTTCGGGATGTTCTTTTAAACTATTGATTTCATGATGCTGAATTTAATATTGCGTAAAACAGAGTATGATGAGGCAATAAGTGACACGCTTGAGTATTACTCCGCCTACCTAATTATGCACAGCTTAAGTTAAACGTGAAACGTCTGATATATTTACGGTCCCTGTCAGTAGCTAAGATGATTCAGTGCATATCATTGTTGTTTCGATAGGGGTTAGACTTCCTTGAGAGTCTGTGAGGTAACACCGACTATCTTCAGTCGTCAATGTTGCGTGGAAGATTATTGTCCCACACATTCTGTCAACCTTTCGACATAGCGACTACGCTATAGAGAATTTAAGTGCGATTGCGACCGTCTCGGTGTCATTGTCAGGCATATTTATTGCCAGTGACATTTTCAAATAGCCAACACTTAGCGTAATGTTTGTGACTGGTAAACCTATTCCTCCTTCTGTCTTTTGGCATTGTTCCACGAAATCTCAGCTCATTGTTTTTTACGTCCAAAATAAGATAAAGCGAAAACATCACAATACACTGTAATGATAGGAGGCTAGAACACGGAGTGCAGATTGGTTGAATTATTACCTATAACGTTAACCGTTTTAACAGAGTAAGGAAGGCCAACCTGCCCTACAAAAACCTCTCATACCCAACACTAGGCAACTGCAGAGGTCAAAACAATTTGTTGCACGCTCTGCGATAGACAATATAATTACCTTAGACTTGAAAAGGGAATGCATCAGAATATAACTTATCCTTAGCGCTTAATCCCTTTGGGAGCGCACGAACCGCGGAAAATGCGTCTTATCGGATTAACGACCGCTGTACTTAGCAATAAAATGAATAGTAAGCAATATGGCTCGCCCTGATGTTGATTCGTTGGCTTACCTTACCTATGTCTTACTAATTTGCATGCCATTGATAAATATATGGGGTGGTCAATTTCAATTTATTCGAAATGTCTTAGACGTAAATGCAACACATGGTTGAAAAGTTTTACATTCGCGTGAAAACCATTTGAATGACTTCAAGTTATAGTCTCGAGTCGAGGATTTCCTCCATTTAATGATTTTTTTGCTTATATATCAATTTGTGAAAATGTGTCTACAAAAAGTTATGCGGATCTACTTATATATTATTGAACAGGCAGTCTTTCGTTGCACTTGCTCGAAATGAAGCTAACAGAAAAATGTGAAAGAGCGATTACAATCATCTCACTGGCTGCACTATTCTAGATAACAATTGACTGCATGCACAGTAGACAAATTAACGCTGCCTTGAATGCTTGCAATTTATCGGTGAAATTTATAGGATAAACCATTATATCAGTGTTGCTGATGTGCAAAAATAATCAATCTTTTGACTTTCACCTTGGAGATAGAACTAAATATCACAATGGGTAACTAAAAATTAACAATTATCACGAACACCTGATCATAAGAAATTTATCTCGCCAAATCGTTATAACAAACGCGTATCCCATATACCATTAAGTGACCATTATTTAACTCATCACTTTAGAATTTGAGTTTTGTCTAAGCTCGATACGTGTTTTCTACCTTTGCCGCTAACAAATGGAATTTTATATCAAAATAGATGTTGCTATAACACTATAATGCTGCGCTCCGTCTCGCTGCGTGACCCAGAGTAAAGGTACGAAGCAAAGTAACTTATTGGCTCACCATTTCCCAGTCTGTTGCTTAGTTTTAGAGTATTATTATTTTGCTTTGGCTTCTCAAATTAAGCATGCAACTCAAACAAATTATTGTTTTTCTATATATGGAATACAAGTTTCAACAATTTATAGTATGTGAATACCTTCCCCAAGAGCTTAAAATGTCATGTTGTTGCCACATTGCTCTCATTGATCATAAGTTATCTTTCAAACACATAATTTCTACTAAAAACTTGCTTATAGCGAAGAACCTGCACATTTTGTATGGTCGATTTCACACTTGATATTTGAAAAAGTCAATCTAACTGCCTGATAATATCTTACGAGTCTGATACGTGGTATTACCGGAGCTGAATCAAGGAGAGGAAAATGCCACTAATTCGGATAGTTATATAAATCTAGCATAAAATGATTCAATTGTGAAATGTATCACCAGGCCGATGATGGCAATAACGGTAAGATAACAACTTGGCGAAATCCGTGCGTTCGTTATCGACAACATCATGCTAGATTTTTCGTCCCATCAGAGAGTGGAATTTCGCTGAAACTTTAGAAATTATTCGAATATCAAGTGTTCGCCCCTGATTGGTTAAGAAACCAACAGCAGTTGATACCCTCCTCTTTGGTGACTCTCGATGAATTTCAGCACGTATTTTTAACGGGATAAGTGGTGTTAAGTTCAGCATGTTTGTCAATTTCCTGGTAACAGGTCGAAGTTCACTATGACACATATAATTAGTCAATTCTAGTCCCGTATCAAAAATTCTCTAAACGTTTGGTGACCCATTTGTTGTAGAGATCTTTATTGATTTAATAAAATAAAGACATAGATAAGCGCATCCGCTTGAATGATATTGTGTGAGGCAGCGATCAAGGAATTACTGAGTATCGGATACAATCATACTTCAAATGATGAAATTTCATTTGATTCATCATAAGCATATTTTTATATCTTAAGCACGCACATATTTTTACACTGTAATAGGGAAACATTGCCTGTGCAATAGCAATGGCATGGCAGATTGAGTAAATGTCACACTGAAAACAATGCATTTGCGTGTGCAATACAAAGCAGAATCGGTGTCGGTTCATCTGTGCATTGTCATCTGCTGATCACAGCCATTATTATACATACGCGTTACGGCCGACTTCCTGTTTATGCATGCGTGTATGTATCGCCTGTAAAGTAACTTAATCTGGAGAAAGCGACAATCTGGGCGTGAACCTAAAAACATTCATAGAACGTCTTGCGCGACTGTGGAAGTTCAGTAGCAAAGCTAAAATGGATGAATTTAGTATTTCTTGCATTCACATCATAACAGCTCTAACAATCATTAATCTGTATTAGAAATCTTATACCAGACAATGTACTAAGCCGTGTGTACCATTTGAAGCATATTTCTCGAATGGTAGGTATGACATTAAAGGGTAGTTAGATTTACCTATCGTTTAAAACACCATGCAATTATTGCACATTCCTTTTTATATAAATCCCTGCTTCAAACACATGCAGTTGAACGCGTGCAGGTGCTGTAGTAGACAGAGCCTTTACTAATGCATTTAGCACTTTCAACGCATTGTGAAGATCTATCAACTATTCTCCATGCAATCCGGGTTGGTGTTTATCCCATGCTGCTTTGATAACAGACAATATATATTATTGTGACGTAAATGAACACACGTAGTTCATGTTGATTAAATTAAGCCAACTTATATCTGGTGTAGAAAAGTTTTAATAAGGAATTTAGCGGTCTGGAACGGTGATAATATCCAAAATATATATTTCTGTATTTCACTATAGCAAACATTTTGGAGTTAATAATAGGTAAAAAAAGTACAACAGGTTGCGATAAATGGGGTGTTGTACGAAGAAACATGATTATATTTTCCTGATACCCAGCCAATCAAATAATCGAAACCAAGCCGTAATAAAACCCATCAAACCAATGAATATCTACTGATAGGCAATAGTACAGTTGTTACATTCTGTTCTTTTTCTCAAGCGCCTCGGACGCCGCATCCATTACCATTTGTACTTCTGTACCTTTAAACATCGCCCGTACCCTCGCTGGCTTTCTGTCCAAACCAGCGGTTCTGTCACACTGGCAAGATGCTTTTATTTCAGATCTATATTCGTTATGCTGCATTGCTACATTATTTCTGCTCCAATACTTTCTCGATGTTGGAAACCCCAAGTCATCAATGATTAAATGAAACTTCCTCATAAATAAGCAAACGAATATCAACCTTAACTAATTAACAAATCATGCATGTGCAATCTTTTTCTTGCGTTCAAGATTCAAGCCCCGCGTTTTAAAATATATATTTAAGAAACATATTCACCAATTGTTGCATTATGAATACACTATTCGCTTAGCCGACTTAATATTACAGCATGCATTGCGCGCTGCAAACATGTAATGCATGATAGATTGCTAAGCCACATAATTTGAAATTATGCATCATTACATTGTCCGGGAGCGGCTACTGGTTGGAGCTCTAACAATGTCAACATTCTATGATAAGGACAGCAGTCATTGTGATGAATTGTGAAATGAAAATTTCAACATTTAAATTATCAACTACATTGTCACTATTATCATTTGTATTCAGCACTAATGACACTTAAATAATGCTTACTTTTTATACTAAATCTTTAGTTCCTCGAGCAAAAGTGGTCGCTATCCTCTACATTGCCATAATACATGAATAATCCAGCATAATAGATTAATGGAATAGATCATCGAATTCCCTTGACGACCCTGATAAGGCCCCACTTTGGTCTGGATGTCTGTCTCGCATTTGTTTTGCGAAACGATCTAACGGATGTTTGCTTAAGATAAAACTATTATAGGCGCAGTTTAGACAATAAGTATGCAAACATAAGCCTGCTTAGTGTGAAATCATAACTGTACCACGTGCCATTCTCCTCGCCTCTTAACACTACGTCTCATTAACTTCTTTGTCAATGATGGTCAACGGTTATAGAAATATCGTTATAGCAAATGTATACATCACGATGTAAGCTACACAACGTCAGACAATGGCTTTTCACTGACTCGGATAAGCTGTTAATACATATCTAGCGTTAACAGTTAAGAATAGCGTTAAATAATGTGCTTCAAAAGTTATGGACCTTTTCATGGCCGGTTATAGCACCGATCCATTACGGGGTTGAAAATATCTTAGAGTCGTTTTCGGCAACAAACCC
>CM067350.1:68860015-68987515 GCA_034190875.2 Urechis unicinctus
AGTCTCACTTTGCGTTACCGTTAACGCGAAAAAATAGTGATTTATTTTCGACACCATAAAATCATGGTGTGGTTTTTGCGCTGTACCAGATGCCAAACAACGGAACGTCTAACGGCCGTCAGCAACACCTTCGTTCTTTCGTCAATACATCTTTAGCCAAAGGCAAGGCTATCATATGTTGTGACGTCAAGCGCTTGAATGGAGGGCAGTTGCGGCAAATGGGCATAGTATGATAGGAGCATCAAAATAAGCCTCTGTGTGAATCGAGAAATTAAATAATTATAGCCCTACAGCATAAGTAACGGTGGCATAAAAAACTGACCTTGCAATTGCTTTTACGCAACGGAAATCGTGGCTTGTGATGAAGGAAATTAGAGAATTTTGAATAATTGAAAATGGCAGGTGATGTATGAACTTATTTTTGCGCAACGCCTTAGGTATTACATTAGGCCAAGTGGTTGGGTGATGAATGATTGCACGGAATACGCAGGCTATCATATTATTGTGGTCATGCAGTCAATCAGCGTCATTTAGAAGTTGGAATTATGCAGCAAAATTCTCCGACATTGGTCGCGTGTCCTCTCTTATGTCTGATATATCAATTGCATTACTCATCCTATGCTTTGTGCAATTAGTATTGGTAGAGGTTAAACGTTCCAATAATTGATTAGTTGTCCAGATGAGTGTTTGCGTTGAAAAATCCTGGTTAATCCATTTTATTGCTCACGACACCCTCGCCGGGATTACGACAGTGTGGATTACGTCAGCGGGGATCACGGCTGTTGAATACCATTGATCATTATAGGCATGCGATCTTATCATGATTGCCACTCAGCGTAAGACAATCCGTACAAAACTTTCATTTTAATCATATGGTAATCCTTCCAATGAGGGGACAACATTTTTACACTGCTTAAAAGCCAATGCCACTACGCTGTGTGAAGTGAAACATTTGTATCGCCGTGAGAAGTATAGGGAGTGGCGGTTTTGGCGCACCGACCTATACTACTATTGTGTGAGCGTACAAATAGACCCACATACACTAATGAATAGACCCACTACAACGTATTTTTAGTACCAATGTGGTTAATGATTTGATAATGTACTGTGAGGTTCTATTTCAACGTATTTTCATAACATTTTAGTACCAGTTTAACCATGCCCACAAATACACCCATTTTAAAGGCAAAAAGGTTCGACATAAGGACACACTCCCTACTGACCCTTGGCAGCTTATACAAGATATTTGCTCAACCTTAGGGAGCCTCGGACCCGACCCCCAAACGGGACCGAGGCTAGTTAATTGGTGTACTACACCGCTTTGAGTCATAGGGGGAGAGAGACACCTTGTTGACGTGCAACCCATAGAGCTTATGACCCTCACTACGAAGCATGTTCATCCCATGGCGGAACTGTTTCTTTGTAAAGAGAGACTCCATATAATGAGCGTGGCGTAGATGCTTCTTCACCACCACCTTCTTCACACCCTTAGCTCTTTTTATCTCGCCCTCATCAGACGTCAGGATAGAGTACATCTTAGGGCGCAAACCAAAATACTCCTTGATGGGCACACCAGCGCACTCATCCTTCATCTTACCCAGAACCTTTTTGTTTTGTCACTGTGCAGGGCATGAGAAGGGTCAAAGTTACTAGTGTCAAAGAGATGGGCAGCCTCCCTCATATCAGCATACACGTCAGATGTACGGATCTCGTGAAGCAGCGAGTCCGTGTCTGTGTATAGCAGGCCAAGGTTGTTGCCGTATCTAGGCTTCATGGTATTATAATAAAAGTCATACATCAAGTGCTTTGAAAGATCTAGAATGCACATGCCCACATACACCGGACGGTTTAAGACTAAACGGGTTTTGTGCATTTGCAGGTCTGCCAGATCATGGTCAAACACTTTATGTCGATAGGTGGGGCTGACCGGAAGCCTCCGTATTTTCTCTTTTTTTTTCGATGAGCTAACAATCTTAACGTCGACTCGCCTCCGGAGGTTCTCCGTAGTCTTGCTACAGACAAGTGCACGATGGATCTTGGTAAGTCCGGAAAACCTGTCTTAAGCAGTACGGGTTGGATCCGGCCCACTACTATACCAGCCCCGGTTTGTCGTGGGATGCGCTTCTTAAGAGCACAGGGGTGAAACTCGAACTTCTCACCGATTATGACAAACACCTCTTTATTGAGAGGGGGCTGCGCGGTGGGATAAGCATGGTATCACATCGCCACGCTAAAGCTAACAACCTATATGTGGAGGGCTTTGAGCAGGATAAGCCAGCGAGCTATATCCAGTACCTCGATGCCAACAACCTGTATGGGTGGGCGGTGAGCCAAGCCCTACCTACTTTGGGTATTGAGTGGGTAGAACGGCCTGAGAATCTAGAGATCCAGGACCATCCCGATGATGCTGAAACGGGGTATATACTTGAGGTTGACTTGGAGTATCCTGCTGCGCTTCATGACGTACACAACGATTACCCACTAGCGCCGGAGCGGCTTCTTGTACAGAACGAATGGTTGTCAGACTACCAGAAGGATCTCCTAGGTGTATTGGGGAGCACCGAAAATGGAGTTGAAAAGCTGGTGCCCAACCTGCGGAACAAGGAAAAGTATGTGGTACACTATAGAATCCTCAAGCTGTATCTGTCTTTGGGGATGAGACTTACCAAGATCCATCGTGCATTTGTCTTTGACCAAAGTCCCTGGATGGAGCCATAGATTCGGATGAATAGAGATCTGCGTAAGGTGGACACCAGCGACGTTGAGAAGGACTTGTATAAACTGATGAACAACTCTGTGTTTGGCAAGACTATGGAGAACCTCCAGAGGCGAGTCGACGATAAGATTGTGCGCTCATCGGAAAAAGAGATAATACGGAGGCTTGTGGCCAGCCCCACCTGTGCTCGACATAAAGTGTTTGACCATGATCTGGCTGCCCTGCATATGCACAAAACCCGTTTAGTCTTAAACCGTCCAGTGTATGTGGGCATGTGCATTCTAGATCTTTCAAAGCACTGGATGTATGACTTTTATTATAATACCATGAAGCCTAGATACGGCAACAACCTTGGCCTGCTATACACAGACACGGACTCGCTGCTTCTCGAGATCCGTACATCTGACGTGTATGCTGATATGAGGGAGGCTGCCCATCTCTTTGACACTAGTAACTTTGACCCTTCTCATGCCCTGCACAGTGACAAAACAAAAAGGTTCTGGGTAAGATGAAGGATGAGTGCACTGGTTCCGCCATGGGATGAACATGCTTCGTAGTGAGGGTCATAAGCTCTATGGGTTGCACGTCAACAAGGTGTCTCTCTCCCCCTTTGACTCAAAGCGGTGGATAGCTGAGAACGGTGTAGACACCCTGGCCTATGGTCACACTAGTTTACCAATTAACTAGACTCGGCCCCGTTTAGGGGTCGGGTCCGAGGCCCCCTTAGGGTGAGCAAATATCTTGTATAAGCTGCCAAGGGTCAGTAGGGAGTGTGTCCTTATGTCGAACCTTTTTGCCTTTAAAATTGGTGTATTTGTGGGCATGGTTAAACTGGTACTAAAATGTTATGAAAATACGTTGAAATAGAACCTCACAGTACATTATCAAATCATTAACCACATTGGTACTAAAAATACGTTGTAGTGGGTCTATTCATTAGTGTATGTGGGTCTATTTGTACGCTCACAGACAATAGTAGTATAGGTCGGTGCGCCAGAACCGCCACTCCCTATACTACTCCGTGTATACCTTACTATATTTGATTCGCGACTGCTTAAATGGTGCAAAAGATATCAATCCGTTTATGCAAAACGCCTAGCAATTCCGTTGTTAAGCAATTGAGATATTACTCGCCCTTGCCGTTCAATGTTTCCATGTTCTCTATTATCAATGTTTTTTTAAAATGGACTCCTCAGCTTAAGATAACCAATGTGGAAAAAAATTAGCAATTTCATAACTATATCAAACCATTGCAGGCACTCGATAACTCTAAACGGGACGACATTATACGTGTTACCCCCACGCGATGAAAAGTATCAGCTGTTTGCCAGAGTGGAACAACACGTACTTACACAATCTGGGCAATGTAAGCGACGGGGTAATAGATGAACTCAACGCCCTCATTCTATTTTATACGATTGTTGCACAAAAACAGTAAAAATGTCAACCGTAGTGGAATATATGCCGGTTCCTGGCTAATTTAAATTTGTACATAGGAAATAATTACATGGAAATGTAACGCTGTGCATTTGCTCAGTTCACGTCTTTTAAATGTTTTGATGAACGTGGCTGCATACATATTGTAAAAGTTTCCGAATTCGAGTTGCGCATGTCACTGACATTCCAATCACAATAACACTTAGTATTACAAGCATGATTCAAATGCTGTAGTCGCACTGAACTCATATCTTCTGTGATCTTAGCAATATCTGAACTCATATGTTGTTTGATGTCACTATTGTACTTTATATTTAATTGATCAGCGTACAGATCTACCGCAGCTCGTAAAGCCATTGACTGGGTATTCTGTCAATATCATTATCATAAAATTGTGCTGAAATGACGCCGTGCAATATTAACGTATGCAAACCCATTCCAAGAGCATCGCAACCGTTAGTGGGACTTGAGCAAGAAGTCAAAGCAGTCTGGCTTCTGACTATACAAAATCTGGTGCCAATACACCATATGTCTTTTATTACCTGTCACTTTACGTATGTGGATGTATGGCATTTCGATCCGTTGTTGGCGATACATTACTTACACCTGCCACCGCTGACATTCAAAGGCCGATAAAACCACCATAGTTAACGTTTCCAGTGCTATCCTTATGCTGTCCAGTTATTTGTATTAAGACTTCTAGAAGACATCCGAACCGAGGCAAATTTCCTTGATGATATTAACAGCCATGGCAAATATCTTTAATTATATCAAATAAGGAAAAACAAACCGAATCAATGAGTGTTAAAGTAGAATGTCCATGGTATTGGAGAAACTGGTGAGAGGGAGAATATCTTCATCTTAGTATGCAAATAGGATTTGCCGTTGACTGGCAACAAAGCTCAATATTTATGTAAGTCACACATAAAACGACTTGAGAAATACCAGCATTTTAACGCACATGTACAAAAATTGGACGAAGTTTCTGCAATGTGAGGAAGAGAATGGTGTTTGGTACTATAAAGAGAAGTGGAGCTTTAATTACTGGCAAGTTGTTCTTAAAGATAGAAAATTATTGGTGTGCATTAAACCGCATACTCTTCTCCCATATTTCTAGTATTTGACACCATAACATATGCAGCTGAATCATTTTAAAGGTGTAAAATAAATAAGAAGTTGATGCAACCGATCGTTTCATTACCGTGTAATGATTTTTGTGAACCTCATCTAGTTCATCCTCTGCTTTTGTGCAGCCAATTATCTGTGTTTCTGCTGCACGCGAATCATGTTGTCTTTTTTAAATATCGGCTTGTGTAAGACTACGGGGCAAAGTTAAGTGGTTGGCGATGGCAAAATATCAAGAAATATTGATAAATTAACGTAAATTGACGGAGGGTTAATATGTTCCCCAACAGTTTTGTCCGTCTATACACCCCCCTTCATTTATATACATTGATCAATACTGATTAATAGCAGGAAAGCGTCATTAATGGACGGAGAGGCAAATATATGAGAAGAATCAGTTCCATCTGATTGCATGCATCGCAATCTATCTACTATTCTACTATTGTGTCAACTAAGCCAGGATTAATAGAAAGTTAATAGAATACATTCGTTGAAAATGACGTTCTTCAATATTGACTTATAGCGATCGTGATAGAAAATTCTAGAGAACAGATAAATATATCATTGACTGATTTTTTGCGTTAAATGGTGTTATGCCTACTAATGGCGACAATGGACAATTTTCTTAAATAGGTTTATTCCTACCAGAGCTATCCATTCAGAGGTTTTCAACAATATTCTGATATATAAGCCCGTGCCTTACTTGAATCACGACTAATAACATTAATCTTATTAAGGCGATAGATTTGAGCGGTATTGAGCTCTGACCCGTTGTGTAAATATGATAGTGGCTAAGCATCGGTGGTGTGCCCTCGTTGTAAACTGGTCAGAATCTCTAAGTTTGCAGTATGGTCAAGCCGTACGGTATATATTTACTATAATTCTGGGCCAGACAAATATGCGTTCGTCGTGCATATGTTCCCTCGAGCCTCAATATAGCAGCTTCACGTTGGGCTATATTTGGCCAGCTGGTTTCCAATGCTAGTGCTGTTGTTAGCAATTTAGAGCGTTATGGACATATAAACATTAAGTTTGAGACAAATTATTCTTTTAGATATGGCCGTAGACTGGGTCCCCGTCGGATAGATAAGTGTTACTTTTTAAAAGTAATAATGCGAACAAACGGTGATCAGTTCTTTCAAAGCATTTACTGCACTTTCGGAAGAACCATCTGCGTTTAATAAAATGTACCAAATATATATCATTATGCCATGCCACACACAGTTCTTCAGCTTATTCAATTGAATCATACCACTGCCCGATTGGTTACAAAACGGCGCGTGTGGCAGCAGTTGGAAGCAAGCCGCTAAACTCGTCGTGTAATCGGTTTGACAATCATCTCCAAAACACTTGATAAGGGAGAGTGCGACCACCGGCATTTCGGGACTGCATTTTATAGCGGGTGCCAGAGAATGTCGATGGCCGGGGTATAGGGCAACACTAACGGTACATTGAAAAGACGGCGAGCTCATAGAAGTTTAATAGGCTGCATAACTGCAAATGCTGGCGTCTTGTCATCTTAAAACTCGTCTATGTGTTATTTACCAGGGTAGGAATGTGGCCGCATATAAGCCTGATTAAGTCAAGGCAATGGCAACTTACCTCTCTACGAATTCAGTATGATTCAAATGATCGAGTTGGTATATAAGCTCTCAATGAACGTCCCGCAACCCTCTTCAAGTTTGCCGCACATGTCCTCTTTGCTTACCAACCATATGCTCTCCAATGCAACAAAAGTCCTTTAGGGCACCAACAACACATCACCTTACTTGACGCTAATATACGTTCAACAAATGTCGCAGGAATGTTCTCCTCATTGTTAACTTATCAAATACCCAAGGAAATGTAATTTAACCGTCATACGTTTCATTGACCAACCAATCTGTCCGAAGATAATTGTGATTCATTGTTCTAGGTCGAGTGGTTGAAATCATTCGCAGCACGGAGCCAGGTTAATTTGATAAATAAATCTAGGGGTGTCCCATGAGGATTTGCATATTACATGTAAATTTCAGTTGAACGGTTAGCATAGTAACAACGTCGCCGTAGATTTGGATTCGTTTTCATAATATACATTACATTGTCATTGACTGACAACACAATACAAGTAGCAGCGCTCTGTTGTTCATAAGTTCAAAAGAACGGGGATGTTTTCTTTGTTGCTATCTTAACAAAAATGGTTGGAATCGTATTTAGTTCAACCTTACGTTGAAATCAATGTAGTTGTTTGCAACTGCATTAAGAAGGACAACTAAACACCACATTTGCCAATGGATGTTTGAGCTTTTCTGTTATATACTGCACACGTGGTTATTTAGTTTGGCATGATGAAATCAGTGGGTGCTCGTCCATTTGCAACTTAATTATGACATCAGCGTTAGTGCTATGTTATGAAAGAATCAGCCCAATTGGTTCAATGGTATATTATAGTCCATACGATGACACAACGTTGTATAAGCATAACAATCACACTGAGTTATAACCATCGCGATATCATCATGTAGCTTACTTAGACTGGATGCAAGGTTAACTAATGTGTTAGTCTCTAATTCAAGACTGCGCTGAAAGGTTTAACCTAGACAAGACATCCGCCGGGTGTTCGCCAGGCATGAATCAGTTGACTATGTGTATCTGGTAAGGAAAAACGAACTTTATTTGTTGGAATGCTATAATGTATCAGGCTTCCAAGAAATCAGTCACAAGTTTTCTATAGCCTCTATTTTTCAATTACTGATTATTTGTTTCAGATACATCATCTAGTTACAAATCAAAGTCAAATTTGCACATAACAGTACGAAAAAAATATCGTTTTAGTGAAGAACACAAACAAGGCTATTTATTGTAATTATTGAGCCTTAGACAACGGACATAGACAGCCATGAGCTGAGGCATATAATTTAATTCCCTACTCTGCGCAATGTTTGCTAATCCATCCAAATCAATCACCACCAAGAAGAACAATTAGCTGTCACATTAGGCTGTAATGGGCAATAATAATAAGCTGCCTGCGATGAATAATTACTTATAGTGTACAGGTACAATGAGTGCAATTAATCAGAGGTCTCAAGGACGAACATTTGATCGACACAAAATATGACATTTTTCAGATCACATCATAATAAATACGTTTGTATAAAAGAAGTACACAGGCGTTGTGTCTAGTAGAGGTTTAACAGTGATCTTAAGTGTTGCAATATCTGTCAGTTCCCTCTCTGGCAACAAAACATGTCATTCGAAAGTTAATAACATGCCGTTATTATGAGGGTTACAATATAAGCTGGTAATGTGACACCTTTAGAGCATTTTGACTGACGAGTAGCTGCATTGCTGTCAACTACGCAATAAAGATGGCGATAAATGACTTTTTCGTTCTTATCTTTTTTTTGAAATGACACTGCTGTAAGCGATAGAGCATTAACTTCAACTGGTGATAATATGGGAGCATTATAATCAGCGAAAGAAGCTAACCAATTAAAACTCTGCCTGAGGTAACTTTGCCTTGAGTTATAACGCAATAAACAAGTCCAATTGCTCATTTGCCGCGGGTATTATCGCGAAAATGATAGAAAATAGCCATGCTTGTTAACGAACATCAGTTTTATGATTATTTAAAACGTGTAGAGTATCGATAAATGCGGAAAACATATTTTTCAGTTCATATAACTTCACGAGATCACGTTGATCGATCTTACCTATAGTTTCTGCGAAATCAGCACCTTAGTGAATGTTTCAAATCAGCGATTCATGCAGCATCATTCATGTATACACTTATATATTTAGATTGATCTATATGGAGCCAAGAAATGTGCAACCATGTGTAAATAACTATTCGAGATTGACTACGTTTTTGTTAAAGGTGCCATTATAAATATGTTATTTTGCTGTAAATCTATTTTCATTTGTTATCAGATGAGTATAGAGAAGTAAGAATTTTATAGTGTTTTTTTAAAGAAGCCAATGCAACCTGTCATTCAGCAAGCTAATGTACAATGTTGAGATTAAAACATCTTGTTTTAATCTAATTTCTTGCAGCATGATGTCAAGAAGCTTTTCTTGTGCGCATGATTCATAGGCATCTGATTATTTGCAGCAATCGGTCACCAATATATTGCAGGATATAATTGGTGTCACGGACAGTTTGTGTAGTAACACATCTGAACATATGCATTAAACTTAGGGTGGGTGTCACCATAAGGAACTGGTGTGACTAATGAACGCTTGTGATTCTGCTTTGTCACAATTTATGATGCAAAGATAATTTATGTTGACATTGTTAAAATGTTGAACGGGCTTCGCAGTTTGTGTTGACGAATAGTTTACATTTCCGTGAGGGTGCATACACATAGCAAAAGCACTGCGGAAACGGTAAATTTCAGTGTCTTTTTCATTAATATAAATGTGCGTTTTACCAACGCAGCAGTATATGTGATAAAGCGTGCCTGTCTGCCGAGTTTCTGTTTTTGCTAATTGCTGTCTATAATGTAATAGTGTCTCGGAGTCGCTGCAATATCATTGCTTCCTTGTTTTGTTGATGTTTTTCCTGCTTTTCCAGTTGATTTAATAAATGCTAACCTAAAATCCAAAACAGTAAATGATCGCAACACTCTCTTGGCTGATAGCTGATTTAACACGGTGTGGAAGAAAAAAGGAATATATTTCTAGTTTGGAAAAACCTGTGCCTCTCTTTTGATAGCTTTATATATAGGCCTTCATTATAAGGAGTGTGCTGGATCTATCTCCTAACCTGGCGTCTGACACGAATATGACTATGTGCCACTAAATACCAAACATCATTGTCTTATCGTTTCGTAGTCGCGTACCGGACGCACAATGAGCCCTGACTGCGCCATTTACAATATAGAACTGCCAACTCTGTCACATATGTTACAGCTTTGGCGTCAGTTTAGCTCTATATCTCGTCATTTTATGGACAACGCATAACAGCATCAACGAGTCTTAGTCAGGATTTACTATTCCACGGTCGCTGTGGGTTACATTATTGTCAACCGATAAGCTTATGTATGCCGCACCTACAGAATAGTAGATACCGCCATTTGCAAGAGAAACGAAACCAATAGATGCCAATCTGGTGACCTCAAACATATCTGCAATTGAATGTATTGTGGATTGCTGACTTTGATACAACAGTAACCTACAACGCAATATCGACATAATTGTGATCTAACCTGATATATAACACGATGAACTATCATGATTATACTTAGGTTACACAGAGTACAATTTGACAAATATTTACTTTATTTGACCTTATAATTATGTATCTTCTTATTGCGGTAATATTGGAGAAGTATTACCTGCATTCTAAAATCCGTGTTGATAACTACAAACTTTTGTAGAATCTTACGGGCGCCTGTGTATGCCTGTGCTTTGGTGTGTCACTCAAATGGTGCCTCGTTGTTATGATGCGTGTTATACCTCGGGTCAAGAACGTCATTTTATTCCAATTTATAAGCCACCCGAAAGGCATTTACCAGATAATAAATCAGTGATGCATGCTATTTCCATGCATGCAAGAATACAACGTATGCCACTTTACTACATTTCCGGTTTTGTAAAGCAATGCAGTATGACTCAATCAATTTGAAATAAAACGCTTCAACAACCTCTTGGATAATGGTAATTATTCGTACAAAATGAGTCGCGTTATTTCCCGCTTCCTTGGAAATCTCACTGAAGGGTAATATATGTATCGTTGTTGTATCTGCATTAGCTGCATACTTACATACCCCTAATCAGCTAGGGTTTCAAGCAACCACTCAAAACTGGCATTACTTAAAATCCTTAAGGCTGCTATGTGCGTGTTCTGTGTTCCTCAACAGACGCCATAGGACAGTTTCCGACAATCTGCAAGTGATCAATTATATCCGTAAAGTGAAGTCGATATTTATGTGCTGGTGGTTAAAAGTCGATCTCAGAACATACCATTTTTGGGCAACAACCAATCCACAAAGATGAAATCAATATTACACGATAGTTTTTGACATAGACTAAGTCGGTGAAACATGGTTGACTTGATTTACTTAACAAATTATGAAACAATTAAAGGCAATTTAAAACATGTGCAAAGCGTTGTAAGATCAGCTACAATTCTTCAAAATGTATGCATAATTTTGCAAATTGTTATTAGTTGAAACTAACTAAACAAAGTTCGTGAAGTCTAACCCATAGTATCAGCAAGTGTTTGAGACTACAAAGCGACAAAACAATTGATCTATTTGCTTAGGAACCTGGATTCTTTCATACGTAATTAAGAAGCATATAAATGCAAACTCACCCGAGTTTACAACGGACGCGAACCATCATTTTTGAGTATTGCATGACTTTCGGAATAATCGCTGACCATTACTATACCTCAAAACATTGGTAAAAATCTCCAACGGCCCTAAACATGAAAAGAAAATGTTCGCTTGCGTCTCCTATGTTAGATATTGCATTGCTTTGAAAGCCGATTTGTTCATAGGAGAAACTTTAAGAAACATCTTCTATGTCACATATATTGTATTGGAGCACAAGGGGCTAAAGTACCAGACTGCTAAGTGCTTAAGGATTTAGCATTCCTGACATTTTGACGTACAGTGCAGTGTCAGGAATGTGCCACCTCATAATATATCTTTTAATTGACTGTTTTCTCACCCATGTAAACGTCCAGGCAACAACGTTCCTATAATAAAGGGTATATACTTGGTGTGCAATGCATTATTCAGTGCCTATAGCGGTGTATATCATCGTTGCACTCCTACACAAGCAAGTGGCTGTGTTGGCGTCTTCAATACCACTATGCCTGACATCCTAGTCTAAGTAGTATGCAGCTAAGACACTGGTACGTGGGGTTGATAGGATTGTGCACCCGAGTTGTTTGGTGATGCAAAACCTGGTCCCTTGAAGACGCGGTTCGTGATGTCAGGGCTTGACCCATTTTTGATAAGGACACGGATAATCTATTGAAAGGGTCGATCGAAAAAGCATTCACTGGTGAGCGTGAACCAATATTTCAGAGCGCTTTATCAAAAGAGTTCCATGATGAAACGAGTGGAGGCATACTCCACGGCCTGTCCCCAATAGGATCTTAGAATATGGAAATATCCAATAACCATGCAGAAATGACTGCACTCTGTTTCAGTTCAGCGACCAATTCAAAATGTTCCCTAGTCACAATTGACAATATCACACTGGTATTAAACAAAGGAGAGAATGTAACAGAGACTAAAAGAAATATTCAGGACTAGTTTGATCGAAGACCAGTAATGGTTATGGCGCTTAGGCTTGCCATCTCGTAATTATATTAAATTTTGAAATGCAATCATCGAATAGCGAATGTTTCGCTGATAAATAATGCTGATGAGCATTCAAAAGCACTTAATATTATTTGACTTTAAGAGGGAAATACGCGTATTGCGAGTGAAACCTTTGGTGGTCACGCATTTATCGGGCGAATTTGCACTTGGAAATGAACGTCAGCGTCTTACGGACAGAAGACGCGCATCAGGAAAACAGTGGACTAGTTGGCTTCAGCTAGGTCGATGAAAAGCGACATAAGAGTCTTCACTGTAAAATAGTCCATGATACTACCTAACCGTGCAGTAATTGTCTATGTAGAGATTCACAAACTGTGAACGCTTGTCACAAAGAATTACTTTTAGTTTTTATTGCAACCTTATAATAAGAACATGCTTAGCAAGCAAGGCATTTATTTATCAATGCATGAACACTTTGAGTTACCGTGGCAGCGCATGTACTGGGAGCATTGCACCATACACATAATTATTATCCTTCATAATAACTGGCATGTGCTCTACAATTTCCCAATTTATAGGATTGATAACACATGACAACCAGTAAGCATTTTTAATTCTTTCCCTATTTACGGTAATAGTCGAAAACGTACGTGATGCAAATGCAGCACAGTGCGCCAATCAGTAAATGAAACCAGGAGAGCAAGTTAGCAAATACCGATTTGCTTAACCCGCAACAATAGCTCTACTGAATACTCTCAGGTTGCTTTTCTTTCCAACTGTAGCCGATTCCATGAAAAAGGGCGTAATTGTTTCATTACTCGAGATTTTCTCGGAAACCGATGCGTAAATTTCATCTGTGTGCAATAACCACCAGGACGTTTTCTATTCTTTTCTATATTTTACTCATTTTTTGTTCAATCATTTGTCAACTGCTGCCCCATTAGCCATTCTATTAAACGCTGGGTTCGAACAAGTCCAAATTTCTTAGGGGTCCATGATCCTCGGGGTAAATTTTCCCAGGGTTTCAGCCTGATATCAGGGTTCTAACCGGACGCTTCAGGGATCCCAACCTGATAAACGACAAATTGACAGTGTGTAAATTATGAATCGTAATGAGAATCTCTGTCATAACATTATTCAAAAATTCAATGATCATCATGCACAGTACATAATGTTCATGAGTTGAGCGTGCTTGAGATTCCACGTATTCCACCATCTCTTATTCTATATATCATGCGGCCTATAATTACAATGCAACTCGGCGTTCGGAAGCTTCGTGTCAGGAACAAAGAACCTGTGGCCACCACTACCTGCGACCCCAGCTCCCAATATCCAATAAAGAATTATCGTTCTCACTTCGACGTAATCTATCTTCCCCACCATTTTATTACAATCTTTACTTGGCCAGCACGATGCGCTAGCATGATTGAACGCAACCTTAAATGGCTCATCCCTTGATGGACGAGAAGTACAACATCGTTGGAGTAAATAATTTCAATTGGATTATTGCATAATCAAATGAGCTTGTTGCTGTATATATTGGGCTATTGTTTATGCAACTCGTCACGATGTTAGTTGAGTTACCCGCCCCAGATTGTTGACGATATATACAGAGCGTTTGTTAACAATCGAAAGTAGTAAACAGTGCAAACGCTGTGGGAGGCGTAGTGTATTTGCCTATCATGATAAAAAAATCGCGACTCCTCATCAACCTCTCACCATCTCTTATCAGCTGTCTCTGAATCAAGGTAGCAGTGCATCTGGTTAATCTTCAGCTGTCGACGGCAACCTAAGCGCGGAGGCGTCAATCCATAACTAGATTGTACTGCGCAATAAAAATCCAACTCACCGATTGTTGTCGTAAGAATCAATTGTTTACAGTCTGTCCTTAAATGCATTCAGCAAAGCAGTATCCAAATTGAATCATCCAAACCATTTTAGGTTACCGAGAAACCTTCCGATTTTAAGTAAGAGGATAGCACAGAAAAGCAGCAAGGGGATTGTGCCAGCGTACATGCATCAGTCCATAAAGGGTTATCGAGCTCCCATGTCGCAAGATATATCTCTTGGCTGCCTGATATGCTGCACCTAGTTTGAAGTGTAATCTTAGGACTGGGCTAACACTTACAAACTGGAGGTTATCGATCCGGGGCCATTGTTGTTGTATCTAGCCGCCTTATAGCACACTTATAGCACCATTCATGAATGATATTCTGCCACGATATTTCAGCATGGTTTGCATTAGCCATGGAATCATCCGCCAACCTTTGTCGCATTAGCTCCACGGATGAGGAACAAGAGAGAGAAAACAATGTCTTGATATCAATGCAATGCATCAAATACTAGACTACGGTATTGGAGAAGGAATTTTTTCATTTAATCTGATCCACCGTGAGTCTCTATGATTATCAGCATTTAGAGTTTGTGATATGTTCTGGAGCTTCACCAAGCAGAGGGTGCGCTGGACTGCGTGTATGCCATCCTCACCGTTGAAATATTTAACATTATCAATCTGGAAATGATAACTTACGTAACATTCACGAACCATCATAGGAGCCTCTCTTAAAATCAACAATTTTCAATTTCTTTAGAACGTAAATGCATGTCAGTTATTTGCTATTTGCATTGTCGCTTTATGACCCGTATCGGTTACAACTTCGCACAACCAAATAGAGTAAAAAGCATCGCAGGGCTTTGACTAGAATGAATTGTTTAGTTTATTATTGCTGTTAATTGTAAGCGTGTGTCTGTATTCGCTAAGAAGGTTGCTTAAAACTACGAATCGTCTGTCTTCGTGAATTCCCTACATGGCCGATATTCTGATTGGGTTTGAATGACTAACATTAATCATTCTCACTGATCACCTCTCATTACCGATCCTACATTGTCATGTTAACAATGACTGATTTCATTCGATAATCACACCCTGTCTGGAACTCGTAATTATATCACTTGACCTTCTCTACATCCTTTATCCCCACTTCGCTTTGCCTCATTAACTTCCACGTGAATGATAGTCACTGATTATGAGTAACAATTTCCTCAATGGGCGGATATAATTGGATTACCTTCTTTTCGGCAGTTAAGGCAACGATTAAATCAGATCGGAAGACGAATGTCTGTGAATTTTATTTCAGTATCAAGACAGAAAATCAATTGCTTCAACGCTGAATCTGCCGTTAAGCCAGTGTCGCTACTCAATATCTGATGGCCCAACAAACATCGCATCAGTATGGATATCACTCCTGCAATCTACCAGGTTTGCCAACGCATCCATCTGATCGCTGGCAGCCATGAAAATGTTTAAGAATGATTCAATAATGAATCAATTCAAAGGATGTAAGAATGAGATTTTCCTTCCGGGTCATTTGTCCGATTCATGATGGTGTTAAAAATAGTTGTTATCCGTCTAGAGCGTCGTCGTGGAATCAACTGTGCGATTGACATATGAGAATGGATTCTGTGAAATGTCTGTATTCGCTTTATAACCATGGCTGGATCGTACATAATGTATCAACCAGTAAATGAGCCACGTTATCTGCGGTCTATATGGATAGACTTTATTCATACACGGGTAGGTTACAAGATAACAACCGTTTGCTTGGTCAATTACAAGATGAGTAGCTCTTACGCCATACCGGGAATTACTCTGGAGCGATTGCTTGCATAACAAGGAGGCAGATAGGTGCGGAAGTGCTTGATGTGATTTATCAGTTGATCATGCGTCAATAATGGCCGTTCAGGTATACCTACAGGTTTTAACCGGAAATCACTTGGATGCTTGAATAACCTCTAGCGAATAGAAATCACATTTGACTAGTAAGGGATCAACTTGGCCTGTTTAAAAGTCAAGTTGGGGAATATGCCATCATGGTTTACCGTATATTCTTTAAAACGTATTCACAAAATAGTAGAACTAATTATATAGCGATATGAGGGCATGATTTTGGCTGCGTATGACATACTTATTTTGCGCACATGTGCGAATAATTAGATATAGCTATCGGATGAGATGACATTTGACTGTTGAAACAAATTATTCGGACTTTCACTAAGACCGGGCACTTTCATATATGAGAATCAGATGCAATGGGATACTAAAATTAATTTCCTATACCAGGCCTGGAATTTCACGGCCACGACGGCCATTGCCGTCGTGGCCCTTCAAGTGGCCGTGATGCCCCTTGAAAATGACCAATTATTACGGCCAAGTTTGCCGTGCTCTTTCCCCCCATGGACGTAGTGCCCTTTTCACCTTTAGCATCCAAGATCCACAGCGGCCGTCTACAGGCAGCCTGACCGCGCCGCCGACAGCATCTTGGACCCAATTATTAAATAAATCCCCACCATCCAGCCACTGCTGTATTGAACACAACACACAACCGAACTTCACCACGCGGCCTCATTTCCGCTGACAGATTGACCTTTTTAATGTTGGCCCCTACGAAAATTAAACGCAACACATATGTAAATAGCATTGAACTCATTGCTTTCCAGCGGGAGTAACATCATTAAACGAAGGCAGCTGCTATCCAGAACTAAATGTAGACTGGTCGTTACTCAGTTTCTCAAACTAGTGTCTGGTATTCGGGCCAGGAGAGCAAATCAGCAAGGGCGCAGCGAGATCAGTGAGTGAGATCGATCATCCCTGGAAACGAAGTTGCTGCTGTGTGCGATGTTAACGGAGACCAGAGTTTTTGACAACTAAGGTTGTGAGAACTTCTGTTGTTTATTGAACACGCTGACAGCACATGATTGCTAAAAGTTTGACATCGCGTCGTCGTTGGACATCGCGTCGTTAGATTGTTGTCAACGAAAATACACACTTATCGTATCCTGTCACTTCTATTCGTTCATGTTTTTGAGTCCTTACTAAATAACATCGAAATGCCACGAAGGGATCGTTTGAAACGTTCGAGACAAGTTGACCTACAGAAATCGGCAGTCAAATGCATGAAGCTGAACTCTTTTTTTGTCAAATGTTTCTATTTGGCCTTGGTGTCCTTCCATTTGGCCTTGGTGCCCTTCAAAATTTGCACTCATCGAAGGCCAAAGTGGCCTTGCCCTAAAAATGACGAAATTCCAGGCCTGCGATATTAGGGAATATCAATACCGTCAGTTCTATATCGCAGGTTAAATATTCGTACATATGTGATTTATGCGTGTATATGAGGTCGTCGGGCGCATTGTTTGTTTGTTGTTAATGGACGTGACGGTTTTTAATGGTCGCTGGTTTATTCGTACAGATCCAACGTATGTGCAGACGATGATGTTATCCTGTCCAAAACATGATTGTGAGTATCACCACTATCTTAACTGATCATAGCCTGATGTGCTGCATTCAGAACGTGTGTATTGTACCTCTCTAAATAGACGAACAAGAGTGACGTTATGTACCGGACATATGTGCGCTTTCCTGTCTTGTTGTGCCTTTGCAACCAACACATGACCAGCACTAGTTGCGCGCGCCACTTATAATTGAGGTATTCTGCCAATGCGCACGCAGTTCCTTGTCGTTACCGCTTTCAGACGCGATAAGCTTGATAAAACGAATGATTGCAAGTAGCCACCTTGCGGCCAATTGTTGAATTAGAAGAAACACATTACTGGTGACAGCATCCTCACCATGTATTATGCCGCTATCAGTTTCTTTATTTACACATACGTCGTCTGTAATCCGAATGCCTATTTATTCCTGAAGATCCTCTGTCGTAAAATTACTCATACATGCAGGGCCAGTGCACATGCCTCTACATTCATATTTCATTTCATGTTTGAATGGACGTTAGCAAAATCAAACTGTATTGATGATTTCAAAAGGTGATACATGAACCAGACTGTGGCTGTGTGTGTTCATTTGGGTGATCGTGTGTCCATCTTCTCCTCCCTAAAGGCTGCTACTGTGCATGTTTTAATTGACCCCCCTATGCACATTTTCGTGAGGTAGTCACGGAAGAGAATGAGGCCATGACTGTGGTTTGATCCAGGTAAGTAAGGTAAGTATAGGGTTTAAAAGCAATCCCAAGGCGTAATAAACTATGGCCCATTCCACCTCAATTCTGGGTAATACAGTGTTATAATTCATTATTTGTAACGCCGACCATTCAGGTAGTATCCTATATGTGCGGGCTTTTCATGCGACGGAGGCATGTGGGTTAGTGGTAAGCTGGAAAAACACCAGACTGTAGTCGCGTCTGTGTAGCGCCATTGCGTCTAGAGTCCCATTGTTAATCATTACGAGATAACGGCTGGGCTTTTATTTTTTATTCCAGGGTTTCGATCTGCCTATGTATTTCACAGCTTTAGATGCGAAATAAAAGAAGTTGTTGGTCAATATGAATAGGATAGCATTGTGATATCGTATATTGCTTATTACAATAACTGTACGTGCTTCATCACATGCAAGTGGGAAGAAACCACATCTTTTAGTCGGCACAGTAATTTTTCGTTAAATGCGTTCGGTTTGATCAACAATTGATAATGATTACAATCGTCGTAGAATAAACCCAACACGTAGGGCAGGTTTACGAAATACTATACATTAGTTATATTAGTTTGGTCGAACCACGCTCCCCAACATTTTGGGAATAAATTTTAAATCTAAGATCTGCAACAGATGGAAGACGGCTATGAATTCCGATTCATGAGAGGTTCTGGTCTTATATTGCCTGCCTTTGATCCCGTCATTCATTAAAATGGATAGGCACACATGCTGGTCTATTTGTTTATGAAGTCTCGTGGTAGATCGATTCAAGGTATCTTGCCCCAATCTGTTATTGCTTTATACAGCTATAATGATAGCCAATGTGGCTCGCAGTTGGAACTGCGTTATGCTGAATTGAAGTACAGTGTCTACTGTGGCTGATCAGCTGGTACCGGATGCCATCCAAAAAACCCGACACGCGAGGAGTTCTACTGACATGTAGCCCATCAAGTAAAAATAATGTTGGTTCAATGACAGCCATACCCTCAAAGTAAATTAATAGGTTCGTCATCTTAAGCGGAAACGATGTATGCATGTCTCGTCGTACCTATAATAATTCCAGTGGCGACACATACATAGATGCGAGTCCTCTTTTCTTTAATGGAAGCTAGATCCCGGAATGAATAGAAAATGTCTCGCGGCACTCATTCGAATTGAGTTCGACCATTGGGTATTTGCTAAGAAAAGGGGGTATGCAAACATTGCCGGTTTTTATTTGCGAAAGTCGTTAGGTAATCTTAATCGCAATAATCAAGAGCAGCCCTCCCAAAACATAAGGCAGTGGAGAGCCGTAATTCCGGACCTCCAAGACATGGCTGTTGGAGATGGTATGACGTGCTTATTTAACTATAATATGTTAAACTGTTAACCACCTATGTAATTATATCCAACTAATCACAACTGACTGAAACACTGCATGCAAAACGGGCGTGTCATTGCCTTACCGCGCAGTCAGACATAAACACATGCCAATCGCACCATTAGCTTGCTGTAAAGTTCGCCTATCATACAAGAAACTAACGACACTAGTTGGACGTAAACTTAACTGGACGCCGAGCCGCATTGCATTGCAATATTCTGCGGTCATTCGTTAGCACGTAGAAAACATTGATTGGATATTACGATGAAGGTAATGTTTTCAAAAGATCAGGGTCGAATGGTCCAAACGAATTTGTTTGCGCACGTGGTTGTTCACATGCGAACTCTTTACGTGACTATCTTTTGGTATCGCAAAAAAGATTAGAAGTGAAGAAGCTATTTTTTAGAAGATACTATGCAACTTTTAGCACAAATCTCCGTTTTAGAATCACAAAGATACCTTAAATCGGCCGCATTATAGGCTTAAGTATCGATTAACACGATGCAGCCATTGCTTCCAATAATACCTCTGATACATATTGAAGAGTTTTTGTAGCACCCTGTAAACCACATGGCCATTACCTCTATATTTGATTCGTATTGGTCGCTTCCTCCACGCCGGAATTCGTGCTATTATACAAGATGTGCAGATCGAAAATTACATAAGTTGAAGCAATCCAATATATTGTATGTGATTATAATTGTTGCGGTCACGAAATGCAATACAACATATTAGCCTGTTTTACTGAAATACCGATGTTGCACATCCTGCAATATAATATAACCATCCTGGAACATTACATTACTAGATATCCGAGAGTCAACTCATCATTGCATAATTAACCTATTAATGTTTCTGCGTATTTAGTGAATCACAAACAATTAATTCTTTCATTCTTTCTTTCATTTTTACTTATCCACACTAAAGTTGCCTATCATGCTAATAAACAGATTTATAACAGAAGTTAATCACTTAATCAGGTACACAAAAAGAACGATCACGAATCTCAAACAAAGAGGCAGTACTAAATAACGGAAACTCCCTACAACAGCTTGTATATAATAAGGGACTAATTGTTTAGATAATGCTGCTTGGAAAATAATTGCCCGTACACAGATAGGCGCAAATGTTAGCTTTATGAATTCATTCCATTCTTTGCAGCGGACATTAGTCTATATGCGACCGCAGTCCAACTAAATCGGTAAGTGAATCACCCTAGATTGCCAGCAGAAGTCTGTTTCTCTTTGATTAAAAATACGCCCCCTTACCAAAGGTCAATTTAGGGATTGAGCCAATATGATACACGACCATATAATCTTAAAAACCTTCCCCACATTCCTCAGTCATGGCATTCACAGTAATCCTGTGTAAATGACAGCCGCGATCATCCCGTATTAGTGACTATTCTGTGGAATGAATGGTAGCATCAATTGCCATTGCATATATTGTTCTGCCTCTGTTGATATAAGAGCGCTGACGCAACGTTCATTTCAGTTATTACATTCTGTATTTCATTGTGTTATATACAGAGCTGTTTTAACCATATAATAGACGGGTATCATTACCTGTATTGACTTTACATAAACAGTGCCATTTACAAGCTTAGCGCCGAGAGCCGAGCGACAGTGATGATGACAATCCTTCGCATGATTGGATCTCGTGTTTAACGAACGATTTTCTTATACACTGTGAAAGAGGATGATGATCATTCATCTTTCGAATAACAATGTGACCTACTCACAATGTAATTAACATCTTACAAGCAATTTCTCTTTGGCACTTCCAAATTCATGGTAAACCACCTGCTTTGGGCTAGGACCCAAGGGCAATTCGCCCGTACCAGGACTTTGGGGAGGTTTAAGTCCAGTATTTGATAAAGCTCACAAAGGTGGTTGAAATAGTTAAACGTAATCAGTGCATGGAACCATGTTTACATGGGCAATGATAAGAATATCATTAGCTAACCATCAACATTTAACGAGTTCCCAAAACCTTGACTATTCACTGTCCTTTATCACAGTTCTAGCGGAATGCAAGGCCTAGACCCGTTGCTGTAGTTGTTGCGTAAAGCTATGGAAAGAAAGACGTTTCAATTCCACGTATGTCCTTTTAATGTAGTCATACTCTACAAGGCAACACTATGGTTATGGTGGTTAACAAAGCGTCTGAATAATATACAGGGATGGCCTCAAGGTATGCAGGTAGAATTCGTGGTTGACTACCGAAACTAGCAGATCCAAAATTGGTTATGCGACCGATTTCGGAATTGTGAGCAGGAGAATGTTGTATTAAGATGACAGGTGACAACTTAAATATCTACTGTGCGTGTCATAAACTTGATTCGATGATGAATTTAACGCCTATAACAAATCTGCTCGAACAGTGTAGCTTGCAACCTGGTTTCAAAGTGACTAATCCCATTAAAACGCGCATATGTAGATTGTGGATGCATGGTTGAGTTATTGTCAAGGCGGTCTTAGTTGCCATATGATCATTGCATTGCTTGTGCACAAAGGTTCTCTTGCTATGTATCTATCATTACCTCTTCTTACACCTCCTATCAAGACTATGTTTGATAAATTAAGACGCTTAACGTACATTATTCATGTAATATTCGTATAAGCCGTGATGTAAAGCATGCTGTTTCACACAAGGAAATAATTCTCAAACATTGATCAATGACAGTAATTCAGGTTTTTGAAAACGGTACAGCGGTAATTGGCAGAACACATCGAGATGTGAAAAAGATTGCATAATAATTTCAATCAGTGTATATGCAAGTCATGCTGAATCAGGTAAGATATGTGGCATTATTATTTTTGTTGGGCTATGCATTCAAGATTCTTCAAAATCTTTCAATCATCGTTAAATTTAATATTGCCGCGGGTACAATGGAAGATTATTGATAGCCGATTTGTTGCAATCTGGTTAATGACGTGCTAGAAGCACCAGTGGAAGAGTTCTCTGATAAGTCATTAGTGTTCCGTCTTATTGGTAGCATGTAGTCATGTGTGATTGAATGTATGTTTTAGTATCGTGGCAGCAACACTGAGCCAGAGAAGTAATGGGTAGACGGATTACAGAAACGTATATCGTGACAGCGTCGGACGAGGATGATTAGGGGATGCTCCTAATGTTTCATCGCCCACTTTACCGTTTCTAGCGTAGAAGTCCATGTGATGCCACTAGGATTGTGTCGTTAATCCCAAATTGGACATATAATTGTTGCACACAAATGTTATATTTTCTAATAGTCAAGTGGCCTATAGCCCCAATGTCGCCCTGCATACCTATGTGTAAGGTTACATGAAGGACATAAACGAACTAACTATGAATGTGCTATAGATACACGAACAGATGATTCTATCCACTTGTTGTTCAATGTTCATTGACAGACTTACAGAGGCGATGGACAAGGATGAGCTGTTATGCATTATTTATCGCATGGCCACTTGGGTGATATGTGGAAAAACACTAGGACGACGAGCGCCTCAGTGTGTTTCCCATATCATCCGGGTGACTATGCGCTAACATAATCATTGCTATGGCACCTACACGCGATAAACAAGTGCATGACCAACTCGGCCAATCAGAGCTCCGCTTCCTTCCCTGCCGAGTTTGTCTTCCTTTGGTATTTGCAACTCTGTATCGTAGTAGATGTGGCTTTGCAGGTGTTAGAATTTTGCACCTCAGCTTGATTCCGGGGAGATAGAATAAACCCCGTTGTAACACTAGTAAGACGTGCCGGATATTAAACACCGCTAAAGTTTTGATCTGTGAGGGACATTCTCAAAACTCGAGGAAGTTATGTGATCGAGCGACACGGTCGCAGTTATCGCTCGGCTAGCTGCGAGTTCACTCGCGGTGTTGAATATGAATATAGCTCTACGTCAAGCGGAAGCATCGTGTACTTTATCTTAAATGGCATCAAATTAACCATTATAGTTCACTTATAAATCGTAGTAAATAAAGGGCCACCGTGTCCTTTCTGTGTATTGTGCGCCAATCCGGGCGAGAAGAATAATCAAATTTGAAAAACAAATACAGCTACGTTTTAGTTTATGTGCATCATTTAAGCCGGACAACGATCCATTACTGTTACCGCTGATTATGCTATCAGTGAAGGTGCTTTTTGGAAGAATATAAAAGTCGCACCTAGGCCTTAAAGAGAGTCCTCTCAACTGCAATGAGGAGCAGCAAATGACTGTCAACCACGCAACTCAATCAATGCCAGTTGCCATACGGCACGATATATTCTTTCGTATCGTTTCATTAGAAATTCTCATATCTTACCGCTCGTAGTAGAGCCTGACCCACTCCGACCTACCTTTTGTTATCGGATAGTTAGCACCACTAAACGAGCAGAGAAGTGACGATTCAGATGTCCCCATACAAGGGTACCCTGCGATATACCTATTTATAAGCATCGAACAAAATCAAATGACAGCAACATAATACCACAGAATATGCAGCAACGTACTCTACATTTTGAAAAGCAAATAACTCAACTTTTAATACATATTTTAGAGCAACTAGCTTTTAACTTTGAAGGGCAGGTATCTAAAAAACGGTAAGTGCTTGCAAACAGTTGCAAACTCATTCATGCAGCTCCTCTAGTGTAAGCTCATATGATACGGTTCAGTGTCACATATGCATTTCCCTTATCTATATTCAGATATATTACAAAATCGGCAAGTTGAATCCTGGTGTTTTGTTGCACAATGGGTTCAATTATATAGCTTTTTAGTTAATCATGACAAAAATATGTACATAAAGCAGGTTTGCGTGATGCCCTCTTGCCCTGTGCGTATTCATTCATTCCACTCATGGTTGTTCATCGACAGCATGAATATAACACAATGGATAGAGGTTGACCTTTTAAGGCGAAGTTGAGTCACACTGAAACCTATTGCTATAGATATGTTTCTTAAGTGTTATCTATGGACTTTTGTATTAAACCTGCAGTATTTTGCGATGCAAAGTAGCTAAAAGCTACGACCAGATGCGTTTTCCCGTCAAGCTGCAATCAGGCAATGACATTATCAACTATTTTTAAAACCGTGCGTTAATACACGTTTTGGCTGGGATACACGGGTATATATGCCTGACTGTGAGGACTGGTACCCAGGCCTGGCTTAGAAATATATTTTAATATCACAATGGAAGACCGCCAAGGAAATTCGGCTTATATATAAGTCGATCGCTTCTCTACAATCCACTGACCGAGATGCGGCCGCAATCTTTGAACATTTGGCTTATAACATATTGTTTCATCTGTATTAATAGTCGAATCAGAACCGTTCTAACATACAGAGTAATCTGTGTCAACATGTTGACACCTTTGTGCAGTATTTTTGTATTGCATGAGTATTGGTGCGGCTATGTAATTGCACTGGTTCAGTCAAACATGAACTGTTGGATATATAACCCTGCTAACCCTGGCTGTAGCTAAGACGATTCAGTGCATACCATTGTTGTTTTCCTGCAACTGCTGTGACGTAACACATGCTTCCATATGTCGCCAACGTTGCACCAAAGCTTATTGTCCGACCGACCTTCTGACATAATGACAGCGGCTAAAACAAAAGTAATTTTAGTGCGACTGCGACCACTGCGGTGTCATCGTAAGGCATATTAATGGATGGTGACCTTTTGAAATAGCCAACACTTAGCGTAAAGTTTCAAGCGGTAGCAGTGTAAACAGACCCCTCTGACTTAACGTTGGCTCGTATATAATGAATAAATGGCTTCCTAGAGCCTGCTGTGCTGCAAATAGGAACTGTTTGGAACACTGACCAGAACATTTCGTCAGCAACTTCAGGCAGCTATATATGGATCGCTCTAGAGAGATGTCATCTGTATATGTTTGACCCCGTCCTCTCAAATTCGTTCGTATAAAACTAGACGAATAAATTAACGATGCATAAACGAAAAATACAAGAATAAACATCTTTATACTTCAAACTACCTCTTCTCTTAGTTGCATCTTTTGAAGTATTGCCTTTTTCGAAATCAATAAAATCAAGTCATAAAGCACACAGGATAGACAGATTTGCCCCATTACTTATTATCATCTTTCAGATGGACAGGTCAACGGAGGCCCACTTTCCCTTCTTTCCCCTCAAGCTGTACTGCGACCATTGGTCATTTGTACCAGCTTCTTTATGAACCTATGCACGGTTTCTCCAACAGCTTCGCTACCAAGAGGTACTATGATATAGTCATGTTATTCAGTTAATTACATAGTCACATTATTAGCAATAGCTTGTATAAAGGCTTTTAAATATTCAATGAATTACGTCTAGGTACGTCTATTTCTAATAACTGAATTTAAAACTCGATGTCACGTAACCACATCATTTATACAACGTGGTAGCAGGGAAACGTGTTTGCTTGGAAATGAGTTCATAACAGATGTGAGTCATTTTGTGCTGTGGGCTGAATGTGGTGGTATTAATCGAGCATACAACAATGTTCCACGTTCACTCGCAGAAACCTCTGATTGGACCTTAGACATTCTGAAATTTTATCGCCAAGACGGTTTATCTTCTTTGTGTTCAATATAAATGACTCGGTCAGGAACATTCCCACCCAGTGACATACCTCGCAATAACAATGAGAAAACATTATTAGCTTACAGAAACATGAAACATTGCTATGTGATCTACTATTGGGGAAGAGGAGGTCAACTATCGGCACCTACTTTATATATAATTAGGAAGAAAAGCGGAATTCGCAGGAAAAGGATAGGAGCCAATGTACTTTTTGACAGAATGACGGCCGTCGATGTCCAGACATCCATAGCCTGATAGGAGAGTAACGTGCGCGTAAAAACTTACATGGCCAAATAATAATACCCAAGAAAGGTTAAGTCATATTTAGCATACCATTTGTTAGCAGCACAGAAATCATGTTGGAGCGATTGTAAACTTTTATCACGTTGTGCCCCACCAAAATTTGCCACATTCATTGTTTTTGAACTTTATGTACCTGTATTTGCCCAGATTATTACCTTCCGATGTGTCTGGGTATATGCAAAGAAGTATCACACCCTTTCTCTATGCTAACTACTCCTCATGTATGGCGATGCTGTTGATTGTCTTCCAATGCTGTAGTAGACACAGAGACTTTACCAATGCATTAAGCGTTTTCAACCCATCGTTCAGATCTATAAACTAGTTTGGAGTTGGGGTTTAGTAACAGTATGTCTCCAGCAATCTGCCTGGCTGGTTATCCCTTGCTGTCTTTGTATCTACTTTTCTACTTATTATATATTATTGTGGCGTTACAGAACACACGTAGTTCTAGTACAATAATTGAAGTCAGGTAGTATCCTTGTCTACAGGACAGGTTTGTGTGCTATTTCTCGTTGCCAGGCGTATTATACAAGTAAGGCTACGTGCCACAGGAAGCTGTGGGTGGTAATTTAATTGTGTCCACTGGTTCAAATATATATATATACATATATAAACATTGATATATATATATATAGATATATATATATATATATATATATATATATATATATATATATATATATATATATATATACATGTATATATATATATATATATAATATATATATATATATAAATATATATATATATATATATATATATATATATATATATATATATATATATATATATATATATATATATATATATAATTTATTTTTTATTCAAATACATTTTATACTATATTATATTTAAAATGATATTATTCATACTGCAACGTTTATTTCGCTATAAGTCCTCTAAATTATCGTCCATATATGGTCAAATATATAATTAATGGTGTTTTTTCCAAAATTTATACCTTTCGTGCCCATATATATTTATATATATATTATATACATAAGGTTATACATTTATATTTATATAATACAGGAATTTTAAATATATTTTCATATATATATATTAGATATATAATATATATGTTGTTGATATATATATATAATGAGCAATATGACAGCGTTTTCGAACTTATTCTATACTTGTAAATAAACGAATAATGATAAAAAAATATTTTATGCGCATTTTAAAAAAATTATGGCGACTCTTGAATATTGATATGGGTGATAATATCAGACATTCAATTTAGATATGCTATATATAACGCACTAATGCTTAAGTACTAATATGGTCAATACACAAGTACGTATTGACATTATATGGAAATATATATGGTATCATCTCACAACAACTTCATATATATGTTATATATATGTGTCTACAAGGTCGCATATATATATATATTTATTATATATATATATAATATATATAATATATGCATACGCATATATAGATATATATAACACCAACGTTGAATCACATTGCAAGAAAGATGAACAATAACAAATCCACTGCAAATCAAATGGTATATGGTATAAAATCTATGATATATAATGTAAAATATAAAATAATGTCCTACAGTCACATGCTATGTCTCTCTTGATAAATCTAGTGGGTCGATATAATTATCCAATACAATAATACATCATCTTTGGACCGAATCTGCTTTGATATACTCAGGCGACGCTGTAAAGTGCATAATTTTTTTGAATGGATGTTTTAGCTTCCGCAGCATGTTATCATTTCAGCAGACCTGGGCTTATACGGTGGTGGGTGGTTGGGGAATGAAAATCTGACCAGCTAAACATTGTCTATTGAGCATTACCTTCGTTTTTATGCAAATATTCGCCTCGTCAGCAAAGTTAAACAATGTGAATAAATGACTTACTTTAAGCTCTCTATTAGCGTGTGTGTACATTGTTTCACCGAATATGATAACCAATATATACATGTAAATCAAGCTTTGTAGCTGATTGACCTTGTGCCTTAATATACATGAACAAATTACAAAGATAGCAGCAACCCAATAGTGTGTTGTTATATAATGACTCATCATGCTTGTTAGTTATACTATCTAAACATGGCACGATAGGCTCAGCCCTAGAAGTGACTCTTAGCCACCGAAGGTCACTGCTATGGGAGTCTTTGCCGCAGGAAAAAATGTTTTTGCGAGGCCAGTCGTGGTTGTGCAAGGTAATTGCCCTTTCAGTAGGGCGTCTTAGGTAGTGACCATGCGCTTCAGAGGCTGAATCGGCTTACCTTATGGAGCTTTACAGTCGTTACACAATGACCACTCATACCGACATGAAACTAGAGATGGCAGCTGACTAGTGCTGTCAATGAAATGATGTTTCAATGGATAGATCCTTTAATGCCTCTTCTAATAACCTTCATTGACTTATAATTGTTCATTGCGCTGCCGAACGCGTTGCAAAAAACATACAAATAGGAAAAATTGATAGTGGTCATGGAAACTAAACACAAGCAAGTTTGCTCTTCGTATAGTGGCCGTATTCTTTGACCTCGACGTTTATATATGACTTTATATTCAGGCCAGTATTTGCAACACTAACAATCAATATCCGCGACAAAATAATCAATAGCTATTCCATATGATGGTGCCTCTGGGCGAGGTCGTGTCATTCTGATGCTTGATTAGGCTACGTATTGCCCTAGTTACATTCATCATGGATTTTTTGCGTTCGATAGTGTCAGCTTCATGTTATAGTTATTCAGTTACTTACAAAATTTCAGCATACATAAATTTTTCGACAGTATCAGCACAACAAACTGTGCGTATCTATCACGTTTTAATATAATACCAACAACGTAATGGCTATGGTAGAGACCTACGCACCCGCACATTAGTAGCCATGTCATGCATACCTTCTTCATAATTCCAATCAATTCATATTACGGATTTATCTTTGGTTATGCATTGACTATATTGCGATGCAATGTGACTGTGGGCGCGGTGGAGATGTTTTCCTTTGTGCACGCAGGGACTACAATGTGAAACAAGCATAAGTGAATGCTTCCGCTGCGACATATGGCTGATTGCACGGATTTTCACTTAAGCGGCAATGCTTCGATGGCTCCTATAAATAGTCGCTGTTTCTCCACGAAGAGCATGGGCGCATTCGCGATCTTTGAACATAAGGCTGATAGTATACAATTTTATATCAATTAATAGTGGCACAAAAATAAATCATAACGATACATGTGTATTGGTGTCGGATTATTGACACATGATGAAGCATGCTAAACGGAACGAGTGTGGTATTTGGGATATCTTTAAAGCGACATACAAATCCCATATGATGGTGCTGGCTTGGGCGAGTTGTTGTCATTCTGATGCTTGTTAGGCTATTGTTCATCCTATGGCCAATTTGCGTTCGATAGTGTCAGCTTCATGGAGACTTATTCATTTTACATAACTGCGATAATGATTGTGGATGTATCAGGCAACAGTTTATATCTATCCCGTTTTAATATAATACCAACAACGTAGTAGCTATGGTGAACCTCCATCAGTAGCACATTACTTGTTCCGTGTAAAATTCATATCATTTGACGTATATTACGCATGCAATGTGACTGTAGCACGCAGCATCGAAAATAGGAACACCTCGAAACATTACCTGAACTGTTCCAGGTACTTAATTATTGTGAACTGTAGCTAGAACAGCTGCAACGCTATGGATGTCTGCAAAATACCTCTTAAATCTCCACGAGAGATTGCGCATATATGAACATAGTGATAATAGTCGCAGTTATTATGGCACAAAATAATATAACATACATGTGTATTAGGTCGGTTATACACATGTTGACGCATGCTAAACGCAACGATGTGGCGAGGCAAATATACACCCGATTTAAGTTGTTGTGTTGTTATATTATAATGCGCGACCCAATTGATTGGATAATACACACTTTGATCTAAGTTAAGTGCAATCAATATCGAGACTGGCTCAAGCATATCCGAGATTTACAGTAGCATTTCAGATTTAGTATTTCAGGGTTGGTTAGCTGGCCTTTGACAAGTGATCAGTCACCATTACTTGCGTATGGTAACATTATTTGCCAGACAGCTTTGGTTAGTTTTTAGTTGCACTTCTGTTGCAGTTTATTTAATGCATCTTTTCAAAGTCTGTCACTTATTAATTGGCATTTATTAGAGCCTCCATAACCTTGCCCTAAGTTAACATAGATCATGTGTTTGATATCAAATCAATACTGCGACTGTGTCATGAACCGGCACTGTGGGCCTGTGATCCGAAGCTTTCACTGGCTTGTGATCCGAAATATTCACTGGCTTCTGAAAGTGATGCGAAGTATTCACTATCCTGTGACTAGAAAGATTCACTGAACTGTGACCCGAAATATTCACTGGCCTGTGATCCGAAGTATTGACTGGCCTGTAATCCGAGGTTGACATCTGCATAATTTTTTTGAACCTTTGATCCGAGGTTGTTATCTGATCAGCAGTACACTGGGCTGTCTACGGTGGACCTGGTATCCGAAGTAAAATCTGAGTGACCCGAAAAATTCGCTTGGCTGTTGATCGCATGGCCTATATACGAAGTATTCGCCTTGTGACCCCAAGTTATCTGTGACGAATTATTCGCTGGAAATTACGTGTGTGTACCTGCACCGAATATGATTTACCGATCTATACCCTAAGTAAAGCTTTGCACTGGCGTGATTTTGAAGGCATTCACTAACTTGTACATGAAGTATTCACTGACCGTTGATTCGAAGTATTCACTTTAGTTTGATCCAAAATAATGACTCATACGCTCGTTAGTTATCATCTAAACATGGAGCGATAGTATTTACCCTAGAAGTGACTATTAGAGAAGGTCATTAGCTATGGGAGTCTGCTTCACAGGAAAAAACCCACAAATGGCATTGTGGTTTGACCAACGTAATTGCTCGTAGGGCGTAATATTCCGGTCACCATGCGCTTCAGAGTGAATCGTGCTTCAGGGGTTTGACTTTGTTGTCAAAAATGACCAGATATATGGACATGAAGTTAGAATGGTTCAGCTGACTGCTGCTGCTCGTATTTATTCATTGGTCTAGGATAGATCCTTTTATTGGTTCATCAGACTTATAATTGTTCATTGCGCTGCATTCCGTAGATTTTGATATACAATTCAAAAAATATATTGGTCATGCGAATTTAATTACACAAGAAAGTTTGCAAGGCTAGCGATGTAATTTTATTCTTTGACCTCGATTTTATATTGCCTCCATCAGGCCACCATGCAAACACTAAAAATCAATATCCGCGACAAAATAATCATCGTGTATTCATATGATGGTCAATGGGCGAGGTGTGTCATAAACCGCTTGATTAGGCTCCGTATTGATCAAGTTACATTCACTGGCTTTTGATCCGCGTTTTCAGTGTCAGGCTTCTGAAAGTATATGCTTCAGTCAGTATCCACAAATTTGAAAGATTCAAATTTTTGACTGTATCAGCACAACAAACACTGCGTGTGATCCGAAGTATTGACTGGCAACAACGTAATGGTCCGTGGGTTGAGATCTGCCGCACATTAGTAGCCATTCATGCATACTAAATAATTCACTGTATTTCAACAATTACATATCTATCATATACCTATTTTCAATTCTTCATTGGCCATCTGGCCATCCGCATTATATATCAATGGCCTGTGATCCGAGGTTGACCAGAGATCCGAAGTATTCACGCGGCCTGTGATGTGAAACAAGCATAAAGTGAATGCGCCGCTGCGTGATGGCTGATTGCACGGATTTGATCTTAAGCGGCAACTGCTTCGATGGCTCCGAAGTATTCACTCGCTGTGTGACACGAAGAATTCGCTGGGCGTGACGCGATCTTTGAACATAAGGCTGATAGAAGGATTCAATGGCCGAATTATAGTGGCACAAAAATAATCATAACGATACCTGTAAGGTGTCGGATTTTGACACTGATGAAGCATGATCCGAACGGAACGAGTGTGGCGAGGCAAAGATACACCCGAGTATTGTTGTTGTTGTTCTTATTATTCGAAGTCTTCACTTGTCTGTTCGATTTGAAATATTCTCTTTACGGTCCTTCACGAAGGTCGCCTACGCTCGTTCGTCGATCTTCCGAGATTCACGATTAATTCACTTTATCGAGGCTGACTTCAGAAGTTTTAACGCAATGCAAACACAGAATGCTTCAATTGAACAACCTATCGCCAAGCAATAGAGCGCGACGGAGACTGCATACTCATTTGAATAACTGCGGTACGGTCATTGTGGAGTGTTGCGGAGGTCAGTTTATTGGAGGTGACCCTCCAAATAATCAACACCTAGCATATCCGGTCAGTCACTTACTTGCGTGAATATATCCATTGACAGTATATTTTGTGCATAGGCAGCATTGAAAATAGGAACACCTCCAAATATATGGAGACAACTGTTTCCGTGTTTGGTTATTGTGAACTGTAGCTGTTTGCTCTGCATGATATATCATTGGTCTAGGTAGAGATATTTTATCTATCCATTGTGCGAATATATTATCAAAATAATAAATCAAGAGATTGACAGTGAATTTCCATATATTTATTAAATATATCACCGATTTAGAACATCCCGTTGCATCATGTGTACATGACACTTTAATATGAAATATATATCCGAGATTAAAGAATGCATGAAAGGTTCATGGCGACCCAATGGTATGATACATCACTATCTAAGTTACCTTTTTCAATATCCGAGACAAAATTATTGCAGATGGTATTTATTGATTATCACCGGTTTTTCAGGCTCTCCACCAAGAAAAGTCGATATGCGCACAATTTAGAAGTCTATTTTTTTTGCCAGCCGATGTTACATTTTAGTTGCTTTGTTAGAGTTTTTTAATGCATTGCCCAAGTCTTCAGACCATGGTTTGGCATTTATTAGATTCTCCATAACCTTGCCCAAGTTTACATAACCATGTGTTTGAGATCAAATTTTTACTGCGTGTGTCATCCCCGCAAGTGGCACAGCTTAAAGAAGCTGCACTTGTCGATGCCTCGTGATTCACAGGCCTATGTTGGGCCTGATTCACAGGGCATGGCCTGATGATTCATAGGCTTCTGAAAGTGACGCGAACTGTGACCCGTGACTCAGAAAGATTCACTGCCTGTGATCCGAAATATTCACTGGCCTGTGATCCGAGGTGACTTAAAATCCGATGTTGACATCTGACCGAAGTATTCACCCGGCCTTTGATCCGAGGTTGACATTGATCCGAAAGTATTCACTGGCCTGTGATCCGAGGTTGACCTCCGATCCGAAGTATTCACTGGCCTGTGACCCGAGGTAATTCGCTGGGCTGTGATCCGAAGTATGGCCTCTGATACGAAGTATTCAGGTGGCTTGTGACCCGAAGTATTCAAGTCATCTGTGATACGAAGAATTCGCTGGAATGTAGACCCGTAACCTTTCAGATTGCCACCCGACCTCACCTGATTATGACCCTAAGTATTCACCGATCTGTGACCCGAAGTATTCACTGTGGTTACCCGTGATTGCTGAGGTTGACCCGAAGTATATAACTAACAGTCAAACTGACACGTTGGATTCGAAGTATTCACTTGCCTGTTTGATCCGAAGTATTCACTGACCGTTGATTCGAAGTATTGCAGACAAATCCAAAATATTCACTCTAGAAATTATTCACTAGTCAGGGAGCGGAACGCCGACTGAGAAGTATATGCAGACAAAACAGAAGGAGAACTCATTAGCTATTTGGTCTGCTTCATTGCATACGACAAAACCCACAAATGTCACATTGTGATTTGACCGACGCACTAGCAAAATTAATCATGCGTAATATTCCGGTCATCCTGCGCGCGTGAATATTACGTGCTTCAGGGGTTTGTGCGTAGGAATTGTCAAAAAGATCCAGATATATGGAGACAGAAGTTCGTGTTTGGTTCGATGTCTTCTGCTGTTGCTCGTATTTATATCATTGGTCTAGGTAGAGTATTTTATCTATCTTGGCCATAGATCACCTCATCAGAATATAAATTTTTTTTTTAAACGTCATCCTTAGATATATTCCTGTAAATTAGACAGACAACTCTTTAGATCCCCTTCAAAAATATCGAATTGCAATTACGAGTAGAGTCAGGAAGACTGGCGTTTCTTCTAGTATTATACATTTTTATCCTTTGTTAGCATGTTAATTATTGCCCCCGTCAGAATTGTTACGAACATTCTCCACCAAAAACGCTATATGGTTGATCGAGTCTATTTTTATAGATTCCCATGGTTAAGCTATCAATTATTGACCGCCGGGATAATGCCTGTGGCTTTACAGCGTAAGTATAGCAAGTTTGCCTGCCCAGTTTTGCACATTTTGCCGTTGGTAACAGAGGTTAAAAATTAATGATTCAAGTAACCCGCCCAATGACAGCATTAATTGGACGTGGCTTCTGCATCATAGAATAGGCACATGCCTATTCCGCCACGGGTTCAAGACTGTGTGCCGTTAATATTCCCTTTCAAGCACTCGAGTGGCAGGCGTGAAACTGCAAGTGCCTGGTTCAGCGACCATGTGTTTTACATAACCTTTCAGACGACCTAATTGTTTCCATCAAACGCCCATCATAAATTGACAGAAGCGTTGTTAGTGATTACACTAACAGCGTATATGTCTCCAGTTTCCGCCGCAGTATAAATCATCTGACAAAACCAGCACCTAACGCTTAGCCATTAAGCCATACAGCCCAGCACACTTGATGATAAAACTCTCAAAAAAGAATGAAATAATCAAATATAAGCCAATGTGTTGAGAAGGACCGACTTAGGTTGATAAATATCGGAATCCGAAGAAAGTAATTTCAGAAATTTCCAGTCAACCTTGTTCACCCCTTCCGAAGCTAGAACTTTTAGCAGACAGAAGATCGACACACAATTAAGTTGCAAAAGTAAGTCACTATTACTGGATTGTTCTAGTTTATAGCCTACGATGTTTAAGCCAATGATACTTTATAATTGTTGAAATCCGTAAACACTCATTGCTAGCGAAATTGGTGCGGCTTAGGTTCATTGCTTTATGTCAAGCTGAGGAATATAAGAATAATTTAGGCCATTGGGCGCTTGGCCGTGTGGGTAGAAATAGAGATGATCGGGAGATTATTTGACGCATGGGAAGGTCATGCTCTATGTTGAATTATATAACAGATTTAATATATACAATGTCATCTACTTCACAGACGAAATGAATTGTATTATATTACCACGCATGCACGTATGCATGCTCTTATGATCCTAGGTTGACATCTGATCAGAAGTATTCACTGGCCTGTGATCCGAGGTAGACATCTGTTCCGAAGTATTCACTGGCCTGTGATCCGAGGTTGACATCTGTTCCGAAGTATTCACTGGCCTGTGATCCGAGGTTGACATCTGCTCCGAAGTATTCACTGGCCTGTGATCCGAGGTTGACATCTGTTCCGAAGTATTCACTGGCATGTGATCCGAGGTTGACATCTGTTCCGAAGTATTCACTGGCATGTGATCCGAGGTTGACATCTGTTCCGAAGTATTCACTGGCCTGTGATCCGAGGTTGACATCTGTTCCGAAGTATTCACTGGCCTGTGATCCGAGGTTGACATCTCTTCCGAAGTATTCACTGGCCTGTGATCCGAGGTTGACATCTCATCCGAAGTATTCACTGGCATGTGTGTGTTAGTCAGTAGGGTGAGAAGGAGAGGTGGTTAGATAGCCAGGAAGGTATGTAGGTAGATAAGTATTTCGGTTGAAAGAAGGGAAGGCACATACTTCGAAAGATACTTAGCCATGTTGGTAGATAGATAGGTAGCGTGATAGATAGATCAATGAGTAAGTACACATTAAGGTTGGTAGGTACATAGGTGGGGAGGTAGGTAGATAGATAGATAGGTAGGTATGTAGTATGTAGGTAGGTAGGTAAATAGGTAGGTAGGTAGGTAGGTAGGTAGGTAGGTAGGTAGCAAGGTAGCTAGGTGGCTAGGTTAGTATTTATGTCAGAAGGAAGTTAGGTAAAATGGTAGGTAAGTAAGTAATTTGGTGGCTAGGTCAGCAGGCTGTTAGGTGGTTGTGAAGGTAGATATGGGGTCGATGGATAGAACACACACCCGCTGGAGTCTGACATCTGCGGGGCCGAAAGTTTTTTTCAATAAATGAGTTCATCGCAGAATGTTTTTATCACTTTTGTGTGTGCGCGCTTATACATCGTATAAATAAATGCTTTATGACATACACAGGCGTCAAACAAATATACATATATATATATATAAATATATATATATATATATATATATATATATATATATATATATATATATATATATATATATATATATATATATATATATATATATATATATATATATATATATATATATATATATATATATATATATATATATATATGCTCTTAACGCGGGATTCATATGGCCTCCCTTTGTATGTTCTGATATAGCACGCTTGTGTTGGTGTGCCGTTAAACTTTATACTAACCTTACCTTTGTATGCTCTCAGAGTTTGTAATAAAGTATGTAATAAAAATCATGATTCTAAATATCGTCCATTTAGAATCATGTTGCCCTTGGCTGCTTGTATATATGATGCTACGCTCTTATTTTGATTAACTGTTAAATTTTGTAATCAGTCTGAAAAGCAAGATTGGACCAAGCGCTTCGTGCTTGCAGTCTTTGGAACCTATCAAAGGCCAAATATTTTCAACATGCATCGTAAAGTACTTCGAGGGACAACTTTGAAGGATGGAGAGAGCAAGTGAATAATCGAACAGCAACCATGAGTTTTGTTGATTTTTATCCAAATGGTTGTCGTGGAAAGATTTAATACAATAACTGATAAGTTATTAAATTGCGAAGTCATGCTAACACTCAGAACAATAGGAGTGGATATAGTCGGGTCAATATATGGAAAAAAAAGGTTCAACCCCCCAAAATTGCAAGAAAACGTTTCTTGGTTGTTTTTGGTTCCTGAACATCTGTAGATTAACATACTAAACGTTTACCAAACTCGGATGACCGGAAAGTGGTTTAATTAGGCAATTTCCAAGATGGCCGCCAAAATTGTTAAAATGCTTGAATATTTTTTTGTTGTCCATAACTCAGCCATTTTACACCCAAAACTGATTATGTAAGTATGTTTTCCAATGTTTTTGAGGTCAACCTTTCACCTGAACTTGGTTTCTTTCATGTGTGACATCCCGATGGGGGTGCAATAGGGGCACCCCTACCTCAAAACTGGTATTTTGGGATATATTAGGGAAACCTTATATTTCCCAATTAATTAAGGAATTGCAAGAACTATTGTTTCTTGGTTTTTCATTGTTCTTTAAGGTCTGAACATTAAGATAGCAAAAGTTCCCTAAAATTGGAGGGTAAATCTTGGTAAATTTCAGGATTTTTAGCCCTGTTTGGTATTTGTTTGAAATGGCTCCTTGGTTCATGATTTGTTATTTCTCACACGAAAACGCTGTTGTAAGCATGCTTTTGGAGTTGGTTTTTTTTCATTTCAGCTCAGTGTCATTGAGACAGAGTTCTGATGAAGGTGCCCTGTTCGTTAGGGGAAATCCTAACTGACCCCCACCCCACCCAACCAACCTCCAATTAGGCCCATCCCCCTTCCATCCCGGCCCATGTTATCTAAAGCAATCACATTTCTAATTGGCATTTGGTTGTTACTGCCTGCATACAAGCCCTTATTATAATGACTAACAAGGTTAAGGATACAGGTAAATATTGATTTTCAATGTAATTTTTTACTAATTAGCTCTCCATATGATTACAGTGCTGCCATCTATCCTTTCATCAAATACTTAAGATCAAAACAAAAGCAGCTCATTATTTCATTATCTCTTGTTAACACAATATTCCTGAAATCAACAAAAACAAAATAATCATGTAGACAACTCTGATATTACCAATTATCTGCTGCATATCCTGACCCTGAAGGTAGGTGAAACAAGATTAAAATAGGTTCAATGGCATGCCTACATTATATGGGAAGCCAAAGCTAGAAATATTCAAAATTGCCAGAAGCCTGCTATTGGAAGCTGCTAATTTCAAAAGCAGTGAAAATTGTAGAGTTCTCTAAACAATCATTTACCTCAAGTGAACAGCACAAAGACGCCACAGTGCCAAGGATGCAACGTGATCATGTAGACAGTACTAAACTGATGCAAAAATTAGTTGACTGCAATCCATTTGCTGAGGATTCTTCATTAAGAAATGTTTTGACTGGTGTAGTGGTCAACGCAGATGTCAATGTACGTGAATATGGAGCTGTCGGCAAGGCCATAGTACAAAAAATGGTTGGGCAGCCAATATTCACTTATTCCTTTAAACGAAAGGACAAAGCCAAGACTCTTGGTGATGCATCGTCAGTGAAAGTGAATACCGAACAAATGACAAATTCTTAACTCCTGTTCAGAGATTTCTTGTAGTTTCACAAGCTGGCGACTTGACATGGACTACGAGCTTAGTCAATATCCTCCTGCCCTATTCGCGGCAAAACATGTGTTCCAGAAGGCTGACCAGCCACAATTGGCTGATACTCTACGGGATTACGCAAATGAATCCTCCAGCTCCAGCAAGGCCGTTCTAACAGATTCGACGCCAAATTCCGAACATTTTGTGCTTGACGGAGGCTCCTTACTTCACCGTCTGTCTTGGAAAAAAGGGATGACCTACGGGGAAATTGCCAAGGAATATGCCAATCTCACCCTTTCCAAGAATGGACAAGCCACGGTAGTTCTTGACGGATACAGTGAAGAGCCTAGCATCAAGGACAATGAACATCAGAGACGACAAACGAAATCACACCCGCTTGTGTCTTTTGAAATAAAGTCTTTACCTCTGGCAGAATGGAGGATTTCTTATCAAGGGACTCTAATAAACAGAGACTAATCCTCCTCATCAGTGACAAACTGAAACAGAGGGGTGGCGAAGTCATCAATGCGCATGGAGATGCAGATGTTCATATTGTGAAGACAGCAAAAGTTCGAGACACAACTTTGATTGGGGAAGACACGGAACTTCTGATTCTGCTTCTACATTACACTGAGAGGGACAGCAAGAAACTCTACTTTCGTTCGGACAAAAAGAAAGCAAAACATGTATATGATATTGTCCGTCTGACGGAACTCTTGTGAAATGACATATCTTCACAGCTGCTGTTTGTACATGCTTTTACAGATTGTGATAGCACTTCCAGGATTTATGGTATTGGCAAGAAATCCCTTTTCAACAAAGTGATGAAAAATGATTCTTAGATAAGAGCTTGTGCAAAGACCTTTACTAAAGCTGGTCAGGATGTGGCAACAATAGTTGATTCAGGATGCAAAGTCTTTGTTTCTTTGTTTGGAGGAAAAGCTGGAACATCTCTGGTAACCCTTATAAATACATTGCTTGCTAGAAAAAATTCATCTGCTAAATCATTTGTGAAGCCCGAGAAATTGCCCCCAACGGAATCTGCGGCAAAGTTCCACTCTCAACGTTCATTTTATCAGATCATGGTGTGGATGGGAGAAGGATGAAAACATGGACCCAAAGGACTGGGGTTGGAAGTGTGAAGACAACATTTTTTTCACCTGTTATGAATGACCAGAAAGCGGCTCCAGAAAGGCTTCTCAAGGTTATCCATTGTAAATGTACAACAGGTTGTAGTAATACTCGATGTAGTTGCAGGAAGTACGGTCTTCCATGTACTTCTGCTTGTGGACCCTGCCAAGCTGAGTCATGTTACAATCCGCATAATAGTGATTCTACCATAGATGGTTCCGAGGAAGAAGATTGTAATGATAATAACCATGCTGTGTTTTGAACAATTATATTGTGTGAATGACACTTGAACTTGATAAGAAAATTCAGGTGTGTACTATGTCAATTATTTGGGACATTTTGGTAGTTTATGATGTGTGACGTATGGCGTAGAACCATGACGTAGATGGTTCAATAGCCCTTTACAAGTTGTGGTTCCTTGTATATGTACATCTGATTGATTATCAAGAGCCGAAATGTTGGTTTTCTACCAGTTCTGGCGGTCTTGATCTATTCAGCAACCCACTACGTCATGATGATGAAATACTACATCATAGGGACATCCAGGTGAATTCATCATGACCTTATTTGAATCTAAGGTATCACATTTATATATGATTTTAATACATTTATGGGGTCTAAAACCAACCATTAAAAAGTTTGCTGTACATTCATAATTCAATGGCGGCCATATTGGATATTATGTAATTTCACCACTTTCCGGTGGCTCAAATTTGGTAAACTTTTAGGATGCGCTTAAGTACAGCTAATTGAACACAAAAAGACAAAAAAACCTTTTCTTGCAATTTTTTGGGGGTCAAACCTTACTTTGACTCGCCTAATATGAATAACCGGATGAATGACCGTATAATCGATATCAGACCAAAATTATGCAGTTTTTTCCACTAAGGTTCATCAGCTCCTTGAATTGTGATCAGTTGAGTATTAAATGTATGCTTTTGCAACAGCATAATGGCTAATTTGCATTTACGCTCATACCCCATGATGTCGCCGCTTAGAGGGCCTGTGACTCGAGAAAGTGCGTCCATGACCCCTTGTGTATCCTACTTATGTACAGCTGCATATTCCTAGCGACAACTTACCTGAACTGGAGCACCGTTTGAATGTAACGAAGGAAAGTTGCAGCTTTGTCCTTAAAGATGACAACGGAGCTGCTCATTATGCACAGCAAAAAGTGGATAATTGGTCTTATTTGCAATTAGTGTGGAGACGAGCTGCCCGACAATATATCTAAATTAAGCTAGCCCTACAACAACAGACCATCACCGTTATTGTACGATTAAATATTCTGGCCCTTGGGTAAGATAACTCCTGTCATAAAGCAAGCAAACGAGCTATTGCAAGTGCCTTCCTGTCATCCCGAAGTGTACCGTGTGATTTAGCTTATATTTGTTACGACGTAAGCCATCTCATATAATGACAGCAGATTCAAATAGCTGGTAGACTATGCCCAAATTGCAATCATACGCCTGATGCATACACAAAATAATATCCATTGGAGCACCGCATTGGCTCTACTCAAATGACTGTGTGTAGCAAATGAGATGAATAAGCACAGCCGATAGCTAACAGCGGAGAAAAGAGCATATATATTCCTTCATGGTCATGCTTAACGTTGTGCCAATAAATTGTTAGGTGGAGAAATACTTCCAAGTGAGTGAACCTTTTAAGACTCATTAATGTTTGGCCACTTGGTTAATGTAATGCCAGCAAAAGCTAATGTTAGATTTCTTATATTAATCTCATTGTTATGGTGCACAAAATGTCTTCCTGAGCTGTAAATGTAGAATGAATACCTGTGAGATTATTTCAAATGCATTCAATATTTGATATGCAGGCAAATCATGATATATCACGACGTCATAATTTTCAGGCGACCGACTATTCAAGGCACGTATTGCTTATTTAGCAATTTTACTATAAACATTAATCTGGAGTTTTGTCAATGTACATACTCTATATTCTAGTCATCAGGAATACACGCCTTTTCTGTTATGACCGCGCTAATGGATTGTCCGCTATGAAGCTTGCTAGCCAATTTGAATAAAGCTTGTCGCCGACCAAATACAACGATAAAACGAATGCTGTTTTTTGAAGAAGACGAGGTGCCATGTTACAACAGTGACGTACATTTAGCCGCAAAAGATTACAAATATAAATGTCTGTATATTTAAACGTTAACTTTAAAGATATGCAAGAAATACATAGATTGATGGAAGCAACCCTTGCAAAATGACACGTTTAGTGGTGTTATATTGTTTTCTCATCATGCGCTGTGTTAATTAATTGGTGGGCTTGGGCAAATTTAAATAGGCTGTTCTTTTGGAGCGATTATTCAATGTTGCATGGTGCTGGCAATCAACAACGTGACTCAGGTGTGCTTGTTACGCCCTAGATAGGAACATTAATTAAGCCCCGCACATATTGATATTAATCTATTGAGATAATAAATTAACTATTAAGTATGTGATTAATGACCGACAGCTTTGTTATCGCCAGCCTGTCCCAGATCCATGGTCTTAACGCCACACGATATGGGCGGCGCAAATTAGCGCGTTGATTGCAAAATTAAATTAGTGAGTCCAAACTGTTTGTTGAGAAAATTGCCCAATACCATTATAAACGCCCTGCTACGGCCTGACTACTTATCAACCGGAAGAAGGTCATAACGAGTATTTATATTACAGCCAGGTAGCATAAAATACGATGCTTAATAATTGTTACTGCCTTGTATCTTGTAGTATCCAAAATATCAATGTGATTCACCTTGGTACCCTTTATCTTCGTACCATAGAGATTGATATTTCGGCCATTTTCATGATTTCAAACGGATATACATATAATGCCGACAAAACATATTCTAATAGATGACAACAGTGTTGTAGGATACAAGGTTGACATATGCAAAATTAATACTCAGAAGAAGGACAGCTGAATCAGTTCGGTTGTATGAGACCATGCACTGTGACAGTATTTACCTAGATTGGCAGCGATTGCGTTGCTAGAATGCCACTCGAAAGAGACTTTCATGAGACGTTTATTGATCGTGCGGGCTACCCAACAATTGTAGGCATAAGACGTGTAATCTATTTTTTGTTTATTCTGAATTTGTGAGTTTCGAACATAAGCCATTTGGTACAGCCAGATAAGTGTATTGGTCAAATGTCATTAATACCTAACATTATAAAAACACCGCATAATCAAGAAAACTTTGGTTTGCTTGAAAATATATGCTAATAAATAGAGCCTGTTGGTGCAATATCACAATAGTCGAATGCGATTTGACATTTAAGTTTCCAATAAATATAAAACCATTTATCCCAGTAAACAAATGTTGGTCCAACCCGGGCTTCTTAACATGCAGCAGATTGTGCGGCATATTCGAACATGATGATTTCTTATGTGAATTCTGAAATTGTGATAACGATAATTGTACTAACTGTTTCATGTAAGCCCGTTCATAAATTTGAATTTGCTAGAACTAGTTACACCTACTAAATGTGAATCCACTATCAAAAGATTAAACTGCAAATGTTATCGACCCAACTAACGATGTTCAAAAACACATTTTACGGACATTTCCCTCTGGCATCAATTTGGAACCAGTATATTGTAGTATGACCTCAGCATGACTTACGGTCTTACCTCAGTCGTTAATTGCACCAATACCTGTTTACCGGCCCACAACTCTTCCCGCTGCATATGCTAATATGTAGCGGCATGGGCGTTTACTTAACATGAAAAGGTTGTTTTCTAACAGGAATAATTTGGTAATCACTAGATATGGATAGGGCCAGCAGGTGGCTAACGTTTCCTTTCGGGACCTGATTCACACGCAATTTGGTAGTACATACAAATTAAAAACTATCGACCAAAACAGACCAAACAGAACATATTACTTAGAGTAAAAAAACCGCTATCACATTGTTCAATGAACATATGTTCCAATGGATGAACTGTTCAATACAACAAATACAGTTTCATTAATAATATCTCCCAGTATTTCAGACAATTATCGATTATTCAAGTAAAAGGGGTTGCGATCCTCACAATATTATAAATCGCCAAATGGGCTGGGATAGCGGACTAAACCTTTATGCATCATTCTGTGTATCCATAGGTGAAGCAACGTAACTCAATACAGGAGGAGTGGAATTAGTCAGGCTGAGCGTGATACTACACATAAGAAGTACCATTAACCGGGGCAGTAGGAAGGGTATTCCCCACAATATTGATGTATGTGTAATAGGGAGAGGGGCCATAGGCATTTGTGAATAGTGAAAATTGAATTCCAGCGAAGTCCGATATTATGTTGGGTTCTAAACCATTTACGGTGACTAGCATTTATCGAGAGAGTTTGTGTTACCGATCTTACAGACGATTCCCCAAGCGACACTGTCACGTTTACGATAATTGGTTTAAAGGGATACGTATGCCGTGAGTAAATTTTGTTATCGTAGGACGTGCCAATCTGCTCGTCTATTATCCTTACTTTGGCATGTCACATTAATGTCGATGGTAATGATGATTAATGATACTGTATAATACGATTGATGGTAAAACGGATTATTTCCCGTTCCGTAAATATGATCAGACATAACTTTAGTGGGTGGAAAAAGTTGCAATGCTCTACAGGGATGTCGGAAAGTGCTTATAGACACCGACGAAGGCATGACTAGCTACGAGTCGCCGCGGTGTGCCTACACGCGCATCGTTTGTCACTGTCGGAGGGAACTGCAAACAACTTTGAACATCTTTGGATATTTGTATCCAGTTGATAAACGCGAAAAATGTTTAGAACATGCTTAAAAGCATTCATGGAGCAGCCATGACTACTACGAAACCACAGGCTACTGTCATGGAACACGGAATATCTGTGGCACAATCGCATGAACTTCTATAGCCACCCCAAGGGTGTACCTTGGCATAATTTGCTGTGAGTGACTTTCTACGCTACAGCTGGAGACTATTTGATCAAGTATCGTCACGAATATGCATAGTTTTCTATGAGTTTACTTTCTAGCAAGGATTTATCTAGATCCGAAAAGGGATTCAGAAGATTGTTGTAAATAAAGGCTTCAATGCACATACTCTATATTCTAGTCATCAGGAATACACGCCTTTTCTGTTATGACCGCGCTAATGGATTGTCCGCTATGAAGCTTGCTAGCCAATTTGAATAAAGCTTGTCGCCGACCAAATACAACGATAAAACGAATGCTGTTTTTTGAAGAAGACGAGGTGCCATGTTACAACAGTGACGTACATTTAGCCGCAAAAGATTACAAATATAAATGTCTGTATATTTAAACGTTAACTTTAAAGATATGCAAGAAATACATAGATTGATGGAAGCAACCCATGCAAAATGACACGTTTAGTGGTGTTATATTGTTTTCTCATCATGCGCTGTGTTAATTAATTGGTGGGCTTGGGCAAATTTAAATAGGCTGTTCTTTTGGAGCGATTATTCAATGTTGCATGGTGCTGGCAATCAACAACGTGACTCAGGTGTGCTTGTTACGCCCTAGATAGGAACATTAATTAAGCCCCGCACTTATTGATATTAATCTATTGAGATAATAAATTAACTATTAAGTATGTGATTAATGACCGACAGATTTGTTATCGCCAGCCTGTCCCAGATCCATGGTCTTAACGCCACACGATATGGGCGGCGCAAATTAACGCGTTGATTGCAAAATTAAATTAGTGAGTCCAAACTGTTTGTTGAGAAAATTGCCCAATACCATTATAAACGCCCTGGTACGGCCTGACTACTTATCAACCGGAAGAAGGTCATAACGTGTATTTATATTACAGCCAGGTAGCATAAAATGCGATGCTTAATAATTGTTACTGCCTTGTATCTTGTAGTATCCAAAATATCAATGTGATTCACCTTGGTACCCTTTATCTTCGTACCATAGAGATTGATATTTCGGCCATTTTCATGATTTCAAACGGATATACATATAATGCCGACAAAACATATTCTAATAGATGACAACAGTGTTGTAGGATACAAGGTTGACATATGCAACATTAATACTCAGATGAAGGACAGCTGAATTAGTTCGGTTGTATGAGACCATGCACTGTGACAGTATTTACCTAGATTGGCAGCGATTTTGTTGCTAGAATGCCACTCGAAAGAGACTTTCATGAGACATTTATTGATCGCGCGGGCTACCCAACAATTGTAGGCATAAGACGTGTAATCTATTTTTTGTTTATTCTGAATTTGTGAGTTTCGAACATAAGCCATTTGGTACAGCCAGATAAGTGTATTGGTCAAATGTCATTAATACCTAACATTATAAAAACACCGTATAATCAAGAAAACTTTGGTTTGCTTGAAAATATATGCTAATAAATAGAGCCTGTTGGTGCAATATCACAATAGTCGAATGCGATTTGACATTTAAGTTTCCAATAAATATAAAACCATTTATCCCAGTAAACAAATGTTGGTCCAACCCGGGCTTCTTAACATGCAGCAGATTGTGCGGCATATTCGAACATGATGATTTCTTATGTGAATTTTGAAATTGTGATAACGGTAATTTCAATAACTGTTTCATGTAAGCCCGTTCATAAATTTGAATTTGCTAGAACTAGTTACACCTACTAAATGTGAATCCACTATCAAAAGATTAAACTGCAAATGTTATCGACCCAACTAACGATGTTCAAAAACACATTTTACTGACATTTCCCTCTGTGATCAATTTGGAACCAGTTTATTGTAGTATGACCTCAGCATGACTTACGGTCTTACCTCAATCGTTGATTGCACCAATACCTGTTTACCGGCCCACAACTCTTCCCGCTGCATATGCTAATATGTAGCGGCATGGGCGTTTACTTAACATGAAAAGGTTGTTTTCTAACAGGAATAATTTGGTAATCACTAGATATGGATAGGGCCAGCAGGTGGCTAACGTTTCCTTTCGGGACCTGATTCACACGCAATTTGGTAGTACATACAAATTAAAAACTATCGACCAAAAACAGACCAAACAGAACATATTACTTAGAGTAAAAAAACCGCTACCACATTGTTCAATGAACATATGTTCCAATGGATGAACTGTTCAATGCAACAAATACAGTTTCATTAATAATATCTTCCAGTATTTCAGACAATTATCGATTATTCAAGTAAAAGGGGTTGCGATCCTCACAATATTATAAATCGCCAAATGGGCTGGGATAGCGGACTAAACCTTTATGCATCATTCTGTGTATCCATAGGTGAAGCAACGTAACTCAATACAGGAGGAGTGGAATTAGTCAGGCTGAGCGTGATACCACACATAAGAAGTACCATTAACCGGGGCAGTAGGAAGGGTATTCCCCACAATATTGATGTATGTGTAATAGGGAGAGGGGCCATAGGCATTTGTGAATAGTGAAAATTGAATTCCAACGAAGTCCGATATTATGTTGGGTTCTAAACCATTTACGGTGACTAGCATTTATCGAGATAGTTTGTGTTACCGATCTTACAGACGATTCCCCAAGCGACACTGTCACGTTTACGATAATTGGTTTAAAGGGATACGTATGCCGTGAGTAAATTTTGTTATCGTAGGACGTGCCAATCTGCTCGTCTATTATCCTTACTTTGGCATGTCACATTAATGTCGATGGTAATGATGATTAATGATACTGTTTAATACGATTGATGGTAAAACGGATTATTTCCCGTTCCGTAAATATGATCAGACATAACTTTAGTGGGTGGAAAAGGTTGCAATGCTCTACAGGGATGTCGGAAAGTGCTTATAGACACCGACGAAGGCATGACTAGCTACGAGTCGCCGGGTGTGCCTACGCGCGCATCGTTGTCACTGTCGGAGGGAACTGCAAACAACTTTGAACATCTTTGGATATTTGTATCCAGTTGATAAACGCGAAAAATGTTTAGAACATGCTTAAAAGCATTCATGGAGCAGCCATGACTACTACGAAACCACAGGCTACTGTCATGGAACACGGAATATCTGTGGCACAATCGCATGAACTTCTATAGCCACCCCAAGGGTGTACCTTGGCATAATTTGCTGTGAGTGACTTTCTACGCTACAGCTGGAGACTATTTGATCAAGTATCGTCACGAATATGCATAGTTTTCTATGAGTGCTCCAGCCTCTGCACCATCGGCAGCGATTTACAAACGTTGCTCTTAAATATAAAACAAAACTTACACGAACGGTTATCGGGATAGTTCGTGAATAAGATGTTTCGAATGCAAATGTGTTCATTTCACTATGGTTAATGGGGTGTTGAAACGTTGAATTTACAAACATTCACGGTATATCAAAGAATTGGAGGCGAATGGTCAAGCGAATCGTCGGGATTTGTTGACATTTCAGCGGTACTTCTACGTTAGTGTTTCGACTAAGCTACCGTTACACATAACTACTTAACAGTTACTTATGATTGTTCCACGCTGGAGAAACAATTACCAATTACCAAAATTACCGACGTCTACATGCGATTAATCACATTGCACTCATCACGATGAAAATTTACGTTCTAGCAAGGATTAATCTAGATCCGAAAAGGGATTCAGAAGATTGTTGTAAATAAAGAATTCAAAAAATATGTGTTGATTCAAAAGAATATGTATATATATATATATATATATATATATATATATATATATATATATAGATATATATATATATATATATATATATATATATATATATTCATATATATATATATATATATATATATATATACATATATATATATATATATATATATATATATATATATATATATATATATATATATATATATATATATATATATATATATATATATATATATAAACATGTTGAAGCGATTCCGTATGATTTGTGATGACCTGTTTATGCTGTTAATTAGTATTCTGCATGAAACCATACCCCGGCGGTTGCAAAACAAAGACTCATGCATCACCGGCATACCTCTATTTCTAGGCATCATCAACCGCCCCAAAATACAGCACAGCATGAACGACAAGTTATCTTACTCGATGCTTATAAATAATGACAGAGTGTTGACAAGACTTCAACATTTGTTTTCTTATTAACCATCCAAGTTGATTTAGTTTTACCGCCATACTTTATCTGGACCATACTAACTGACCGAAGATAATTGTGATTCGTTGCGCCAAGCCAAGAGGGATATATATGTCATACGGTGGCACGAGGGAAATGGGATGAATATAACTATCACCTAAGGCCCCTTGCCAAATTCAGCGTAACGGTTGACCTGATAGTCATGTCGGCGGCTAATCAGATCTATCATCCCCGCTGTCATAATTCCCTTTGCTTGTGCACTAGGCGGTAAGGTGCAGCTGCTGGTGTAGCGGTGTTCAAATCCAATAACGAGTCGAGAGCGCTTCTTTGTAGATGTATTGATCAAAGTAGTTAGCATCATTTGACTGAACAATTCATAAACAAACGATGAGTTCATAATTCATGTTTACACATGACAATTATCAGCTAACGGGACAGTCAGTATTTTTCCCTTGCACATCTTCCAGCGAATATTGAGGAAGTATCTGATTTGCAGAGTGAAACTGTGCTAAGGTAACGCAACTTACATGTCTGTACATGGTACAAGCTTGTATGACAACACAAGGACTGTGCTGTTTATCACAAATTGGACATAAAATTGCAGCAAACAAACGATATTTTATGAGAGTCAATAACCAATAGCCCGTCTTAACCCTGCATATCTTTAAAGTGTGTAAGGTGACATGAAGAACATAAACAAACTATACCACAAAATAATATAAAGGTACATGTGCAGATGATTCCTTACACGAGATGAATATTGACTGACTAACTAACATGCAGTTGACAAGTATGAGCTGTCATGGCAGGTTAGACTCTCCCGCGTGTTGTAGATGAGCACAGCATTTGCATAGAGCAGAACCATCAAGTACTTTATCTTATATATCCTCTAATTACATTTCACTTACACAGCGTAGTGGATAAAGGGTTCCCGTGTCCTTTCCGTGTATTTAGGGCCCGTCCGGGCAATAATAATTATCAATTTTGAAAAATAAATGCAGTTACATTTTAGTTTATGTGCATGATTTAGGCCTGACAAAGAACCATGACTTGTGACCGGTGATTGTGCTTTCCGTGAAAGTGTTTTGACGAAGACTATAATATTCGAACTTGCCTTGCAGACAGTTTTCCCAACTGCAATGAGGAGCAACAAATGACTGTCAACCACGCAATTCAATCAGTGCCAATTCCCGTCTGCATAGCGACATATTCATTCGTACCGTGCCATAAACATAGTTCACCTCTCGTAGTACGTCACTACCCTGACCCATTCAGACTTACCTGCACTATCGGTTTCGGGATGCAAGCACCCAAGTCAGAACATGGGAGATTTAGGTGTTTTCCTACAACGTTACTGCGTTATATACCTATTCATATACAAAGATTGATATTGATTCCATGCCAGGGTGCTAGGTGCTGCATTCCTACGTGTCTATCTTGAACACGCCTTAAATAAGATTAAAAGACATCATAACATTATACGCTGGTTCAATTATTACATATGTGTGAGATTGTTATTGCTTCGTATTGAACCTTTTAAACAGAATATAGAAGTTCAACCTACCTTTCAAGCAACTTCGATACCCACTATAGCCTAAGGCAGAGGCATGCAGAATGCAGAATGTATGAATTCAAAATTAACCAACTAAATCCAACGCAATAAATGTCTAGATGTGATCGCCCTGGGCGGACCCGAATTAGTCTTTCTATGAACCACATTGCTTAGATTTCGTCTTTGTTCATGATGTAAAACTGAAATGCAGTCAATCAGTCTAAACACCGCAGTTTTCAGCTTATAACAGCAACAAGTTTCACATCATTCAATGCTTCGGGCCATATAAGGGCACACTAACCTTTGCAATTAAAGACAACTGAATTTTATTTCGCCTTCAATACAAAATAGGTGAGATACGAGATAAGTAATGGCCACAAAACAAATATAACGATGCTTTAATGTTGAGTTGCTACGCTTACTCGCGTTCATGTGCTGTTGTGCTTTGGCAATGAAGTATCAATCATTCAATCAATCAATGCAGAATATTAGTCGAGTAGAAATTATGTCAAAACATGATTCAGTTGATGTTGGAATTTCGTCATCCTATTAGTAGGCAATACATTAATTGGGATTAGCTATATGTCAACTTAAATTCGAGCATAGGATATCCGCTGCAAGATATGCTAAGCAACATGTTGGTATATATTATATGAATTGGTAAAATATATATCAAATCAGCTTGGCAAGGGCTACTAAATCCCGCTGTTATGCTCATCTGATGTAACCGTCATAACTACCGATACCGAAATAGAGCAATTTGTTTCGATGCTTTCATAGCTCTCAGGTCTAAAGCACAAAATCCGATTTCACTCTTGGAATTTTCAACACTTACCTTTGTGGACGCTTTCTTTCACTACGCAGTTTAATCTGATATGCAAGTGCCAATGAAATATTGTCTGTAGCTTATAAATACCTGATTTATTTGGCGTATTATTCTTGCCAAAGATTATAATAATAACCTGTATTTGAATAGATTACGTATCAATCAAGTTTTCACGATAAAAGTTGAACATTTCAATGTAATGAATTACCCTTATACTTCAAAGCAAGTGAACACCACAAAAGTCAGTGTGTATGGAAGTGATAGCAGTTAACCAGGATTTAACAAGGACCTTATTTTTAGGAACGGTGGTAATATCCGTAATATATCGTGGTGTATTCCACTATGACACGTATTTCGCGTAAATAATAGGTCAAAAACAGTAAAACAGGTTGTGAAATATGTAGTTTTGTTTACAAAAAGGATCATTAGGTTTAATTGATTGCCTACCAATCAAATTATCGATAAGCAGACCTTTATCAAGCTCAACCCACCAATGAATATCCTATGATTTTACTGTGCAAGATATTTGCAGGCAATATGTCCCTCAGACGTCGCGCCCCTTTACTATCGACCTCGCTGGCCTTCTGTCCAAACTGTAAAGATGCTTTTTGTTACGGATTTATTTTCGCTTTGCTGCATTGCTAAATTAGTTCTACTCCAACTTTCTCGATGGGAAATCCCAAATTATATTTGCGCCTTGAAACCATAATGGAAGCTTTTTCTTAAATACGCAAACAAATATCAACCGAACTAGTTAACAAATCATTAAACCATTTCCTTTCTAAAAAAAATTGAAATATATTTCTGTTGTGATACAATTGTCATGGAACGTAATGCTGTCCTGTTTACAATATATATTGATTCTCGCATACATCCGAAGCATTTTTACGAAACGATTATCCTTTTCTATTGCCTTTTGCAAAAGTTAGCAAACATAAACTGATAGCTAGTTGAACAGGCTGTTCAATGGTTGGCGTGATGGTATTCAAATAATGTTAAGGAGCAGATTGATAGAAATTACCACGACTTATGATTACAATATGCATTGCGCGCTGTAAGCTTGTAATGCGCGATAGAGTGGTCAATGAGTGCTAAGCTACAGAACGTGCGCATGATATCGAGCCATTTGAGTTGAGGATGACACGAATAAGGCATACCGACATTAGACTATGCCTAATATATTGCAAGTATGCTTCAGATATGTCGATTGCTCCCTTTACAATTTGTGTTTATACACAATATCATCATAAATGCGTGAGCAGGCTTTATTATGAAACACAAGTCAATATTTCATCCGAAGCATTGCTCACTCGAGGAACTCTTTAGAACACTGAGATATCGAATATCGCTCATAGTACGAGGCAGGCTGTTATATAGCATGTTTGAAAGCAGTCTTCAAATGCTCGAAAATGTGGATGCTAATAATTAAGAAAATTTATTCAGATACGCATTATTAAATCGTCTGACAGTGGCTTATGGTTCGAAATGTAACGATTTCTGCATTTTCTAAAAATTCTGATGGACGTGGAATGAAAATTTCCTCATTTTACTTATCAACCAGGTGGTCTCTAAAATTACAATTGTTCAGCAATAATAATACTTTAAGAATGCTCAAGAATTTCACCCTCTATCTTCTACATTGCCATATTATGAACAATCCAGCATTATAGATTGATGAAACGGATCACCGAATTCCCTCGACGTGTTACTGTATAGCGGTTATTCTGCGAATCGATTTTACAGATGTTAGCCTAAGGTAACGACTAAAATTGCGCATGTAAGACGATAGGGTTGAATAGATAAGCCTACATAGCGTGAATTGCGTCATTATATCCCATGCAATACTTCTCGCCTATTACCCTTGATCCGTTGCTCATCCTTAGTGTCCATTGTTATGATGATCAATGATCATAAGAATATCGCTATAGTATGCGAACACATCATGATGCAAGCAAAGCAACGCCACCACGGACCCAGGTAAGCTTTGTACATATCCAGTGTTAACAGTTAAGAATAGCGTTAAGTAATGTGCCTCCAAAGTCTTTTGTAGCCGTTGCTTGGACCGATCCACCATGGGGTGGAAAATATTTAAGAGTCGACCTCGGCAGCAAATCTTTGACGGTATATATTGTTAATTCGAAGTACAGTCGTCTCGTGGCCATGGATGAAATGTGTAGTATTCATCACCTAGTTAAAATTGCAAGCCATTCTCAGTCCATTTGGCTGGTCGTTTTTCGCCCATGATCTGCTAGAAGACATTAACCTACTGGAAAGTAGGGGGATAATAACAACAGAGGCAGTCTTTGCATCACTGTATAAATTATTAATCGCATCACACAAATCTCTCTAATACGTGCTGATATGCTTAAAGCCATTCATCACTTGATAATGCATTAATCGTGGGCGCCAAAGAAATGGGATATATGCGAGTTTTAACCGACCATTACCTGGGTGGCAAAGTTGTCTTGAGAATAGATATCAAAGGTTTGCATAATTTGCCACCTCAACTCACATTCTAGTTTTCATATGCATGATCACAAAATGACATCATTGCTCGATAAGTGTTTAGAGGGCGTATTTTTAAGACGGATCCATTCAATTCTGCACGGAAATGATTTCAGAATGTATATATATGTTTATTATATATGTGTATATATATATATATATATATATATATATATATATATATATATATATATATGTATATGTATATATGTATTTTTGTATGTATATACATATTTATATATTAATTCGTGTACATATAAATATATATATATATATATTTATATATGTATATACATATATATATGTATATATATATAACATACATATATATACCTATATTTATATATATATGTATATATATATATATATAATATACATATATATACCTATATTTACATATATATATATATATATATATATGTGTGTGTGTGTGTGTGTCTATCTATCTGTGTATGTGTGTGTGTGTATGTGTGTGTGTGTACGTGTGTGTGTGCTATATTCCTACAATCTGACGGACTGTTGATTTTACAAAAGAATAATTGTGTCCATACTGACCAAGCATCAGTTGAAGTCGCGTTTACGTCAATGAAATTGAGGCTTGTGATGAGGGAATTGGAGAATTTAAGTGTCGGACAATTTGCGAAATGACTTTCGTATTGCCTTAGGCCATGTGGCTGTATGATGGATGATTGCACGGCTTACTTCAATCAGCGTCATGTAGAATTCGGAATGATGCATCAACATTCTCCGAAATTTGTCGAGTATACCTGTTGCGACAGTTCCCGCATTGTAGTTGCGCACGTCCCTGACAAATGATTTTAGTTACGATTACATAAGTATTACAGGTATGCTTCCAATTCAGCAACTCAAATCAACTTTGATCTTAGCAATATGAGCTCATCTGTTGTTTGATGTCACTATGGTACTTTATATTTAATAGCCCGCCTTGAAGAACCATTCACTGGGTATTATGTCAATGTTAATATCGTAACATTGCGCTGAAATGAAAGCTTGCAATACTCACGTATGCACCCCCGCCCCGCGAGCACCACAACAATTAGAGGGACAGTGGTAATGAATCCGAGACCTGCCTATGCTGACTGTGAAAATAAAAGCTTGTGCCGATACATAAATGTTTTGTAGACAAAGATCTACACGTTCCACTTTCGATGGTAAACAGGCCACTTGGATGTAGAGCAGTTTGATCAATTGTCGGCGCTAACCAATTAAAACATGTCTCAGGGCACATTCAAGGGCCGACGAAACCACCATAGTTTACGTTCCAAGCGCCATCATTATGCAGTCCGGTTAATTGAAGAAAGATGTCTGGAATAGATCAGACCCAGACTATTCATGGCAAACAACCGATGTCTTCAAGGTATGCAAATAGGATTCGTGGTTGACTGGAAATGTCTAGAACAAGTAAACAAATAAACGACTTTAAAAAGAACAGCATTTTAACGGATATGCGCACACATTTTATGAAAATTCTGTAATGTGAGCGGAAGAATGGTGTAGTGACAGTGTTTTGTACAATCAAGACACACGGAGCTTTAATAACTGGCAACTTTATCTCAAGGACAACAAGTTATTGGTTTGCATTTGACCGTATTTACTACCATCGTATTTCTAGTTTTTGACCCTATGATATAAACAATTGCGCTCTGGTAAGGGTGTAATTGTAGAAGTTGATGCAGCCGATATATTCATTACGGTGTTCAAAATGATATTTGTGAACCTCATCTCGTTCATCACCTGCCTCTGTGTGGGTGATTAGTTGTGTTCCAGCTGCATGCGAATTATGTTGACGCTTGTAATCTATCGGCTGACGTAAGATGTTGGATCACGAGGTAAATTTAGTGGTTAGTGTTGGCAGTAGAAAACGATATATTGAGGATCACCTCCTATAAACTGCATCAACCTCAACGGTGATGTGTTAACTTTATAATGACACATTGCGTGAGTTTTAAATATGTAAGCTCCCTATTAACACAAGAGACGGACGATTAATATGGTCCCAAAACAGCCTTGTCCGTTTATATGCCCATTCAATCATTTGCGTCGATCAATACCGATTTATAACAGCTCAGAGTCAACAATGGACACAGAAGAAAATCTACGCGAGCATTCAGTTCCATTTCATTGCATTCACCGCAGGCTATTCTATTGCGTTGTCATCTGAGCCAGAATTAATAAAAATTCACATAATACGTTTACTGAAAATGACGCTCTATAATATTGACTAATGTGCGCACATATGGGTCTGTTCTATGGTAATTGTGATAGAAAATTCTGAGAAGCTCAATAGGCGTGACATTCATGGTACTATGACTGCAAAAATATTAGTGGAATGAATAAACACATAGAAGGCGAGCAGGCGTGACTCCAACCAACTCAATGTAAACAACATTTCTTACAACTTGCGTACATGCGTTCACAAGTGTTAGCTACATCACCGAATATGTTAAACAGTATTCAACTCGCTCATTTTGTAATACATCAAACGCCGTTACACAATATGCCTGACCATGAGACCACGAGGAATGGGTCTGTGACATCGAACCGCACCATATGTGGTCAAATCAAAGGAATGGTAATATTAACTGCTTCATCCATAAAGTCAGCTTGTTGCATTTCATAGAACAGTGTCAGCTGCGTATGTTTTATTTGCCACTGAACGGTTGCTACTTAAGTATGACACACATTCTTAAATTCGCGAACAACGGTAATTTTGCGTTGCAAAGATGGTTAGTTTCAATGGACACGACACAATTATGTTAGTGAAATGTTCTGATATGATATTTTTGAATACGACAATTAGAACCCGTATAAAAGAAATGGACGTACTACTATTGCAGTGTATAAAACTTTCATCGTGATTATGATATTCCACTGACAACCTCACAGAGACTCTATGCAAGTACATAAAACGCATTCTAATATTATTCGGCATAAAAGTCCCATTCAGTTGCCTCGCAGCGAACCCACAAATGCATATGCGTCATAAACTAACCTAACGTTCGTAGGAAGTCAAATATTGCAAGCAATAAATAATGCATACGGCCCCCTGCTACTATATCATCGGGGCATAGAGGCTGTGGAAAGCATCGAACCACCTAGCAGCCAATTTAACAGGGCAGGGTAATATTCTCTGACGTATTAGTGCATTAGATAGCTTTTGTGTCACGCAGCAAGCATCGGAGATCTCGACTTGCCTGCTTTAACTGAATCCGCGACTAGTTTGTGTTTTATCACAGGTTCCTCAACTGTAATATTTGCTTTTATGTTCAGACATTTAGCCTTTCGAGTTGGTCAGTTAAGTAGAATTGATATTTTTGCGATTAGTGGAGTTTTGCATACCATTGACGCCTATGGATAATTCTCTTAAATATGTAGATTCCTACCGGAGCTATTATGTAGAAGTATTTAAGCGTATGCTGCTCCATCAGACCGTGCCTTATGTGGATCATTGTCGGACTGGAAAGTATCTGAGTTGGTGCATGCTTATTGGTATCACTACAAATAATGAGATGGATTCGACTGCGATTCGTTTGTTGAGATGAGAGTGGTAATGCATCAACGGCATTATTGTACAAACGAGTTTCTAGTATATACCCCACATATTGAGTACTATGTGCAGCAATTGAGTCTGTTAGAGAAATGTTAGAGGGTTGTTATGAATTCTGTATAAACAGCTCTAATTTGTTGTCATCATGTTCAAACTTAGTATGACAGTCGTTGCAGACGTGTTTCTGATGAGGAGCGGCTTCGAATGAGAGTTATTATGAAGAAAAAATATTTTTTGTCTTTCTTTGCGCGCATTTCGAAGCAATTGACTCTGTTAGAGAAATCATTACCTGCACATTTAAATACAGTAAATAAGGGTTGTAATGAATTCTGTATAAACGAATAGCGCTCAATATCATCAACTGTAACATAGATTTCTGAAACATGTCATTGCAAAAAGCTTGTAGCATTTTATGACCTTAGTTTTGTATGCAGGACTATTGTTTCAAATGCTCTACCACCAAAGTTGTTTGAGATGCGGGTGATTATTAGAAACTCGCACGCACACATATTGATACACACACACAAAAATGCGCACACACATACATGCATAATGCATATGCACACATAGCTCCGGTCGTAACGGTAACATGAATTTATACTGTTACGATACGACGGTTTTCGCACTTCATTAAAGCACACGTTTTTGTCTTCACGGTTTTGGGTGCTTTATTACGCATCCAAAAAATAACATATATCTAGAGCCTGTACAACAAACAATCTTCACGGTCCAAAATACTTACCCCAACTCGACGCTATTCTTCAAGAAATGCCATCGATTCATCATTTCCGAAAAGTCAAGATACCATGATCGCCATTTTGAGAAAATATTGTGTCGCGTGATTTACCGCCGCCTCATTTGCATTGCCTTAGCATCCCGAGGGGGGGGGGGGGAGCACTTGGCCCTAACTCGGATAGGGGTGTGCCGCGGTACCTCGAAAACCCGTACCTGTTATACAACTTGAGAATGTCGTACAAGGTATTATGCGAATGTATAAACGTCGTACAAGACGAGAGGCCGAAAAAACATATCCGGTCGCGCGGCACATGTATACTACCTCTATACACCCAAGTGCCCCCCCCCCCCCACCCCCCCCCCCCCCAGGGCTTAGCATTAGTCGTCATTCTGAGCATGCGCGATGTACGTGGTCTTGAACTTGAAAACAAACATGTTGCTGTGGTTCGGACTTTTTACCGCTTCCCAAATTGATCGAACTATAAATAATTACCATGGATGAAATCCCCCGCCGAAAAGGGATAAAATTGTCCGTAAAGCATCATTGCATTCTATAACTCATCACTTGGGTATGTTTGGTGTTTGGTGGTTGTCGGAATCGATCTCAATTGTTTTTCACTGCGTCGTTTTCTGAGAAAGTAAGACGTCTACTGACGTCTTGTAGGGCTAATGCACACATAGACACACACGTTGTATCATATTATACGAAAGATGAAGAACAGGGTATAAACTATGTCTGCGGTTGATGATGCGTATAAATACACGACATAACAATGTCCAACATGTGATCGATTAATCCCTGAGGAGAACAGGTTTACCTCATCAGCCACATGACATGTCTCGCCTTATTAATCCAGCAGGACGATGGCATTAAGGGAGGAAATGAATCTGCATCTTTGAATCGAATCCACATACCTATTAGGAAATTTATAATAATCATGTAGTTACAACTCAACACAACCACGTTTTCTCCGCATATTGTTTGCGTATTATTTTACGTTTCCTCTCCTATGACAAATAAAGTGTTCGCTGGTATGCATTGAATGAATACCATATATGTTTGTGGTAAGCTGTTAAATTCTTAGACGCACCATCATGCTAACAATAATTCGAATATAGGTAGCACACATGCTTCAAAGAACCTGTCAATGTTCTAAATATGGTTATTTTCTGCGCACCGATAAGCAGATATTTATCCAATGGTGTCATAAGAAAACTCTTTCAAACGCATAGAGAAGCAGCTTGAACGGGCATCTAAAGGATATCGTAGGGAGCCCGTAAGACTGTGGCAAGGATGTCACAAGGCTATCTGACGATTGCCGGGCTGTTTTACGGTAGCCAGACCCATGCGGCGTCTTAAAATCGGCTAACAGTGGCCGCTAATCTCCCGGCGTCCTTTAGGGTTCCCCATTGGCCAAAAGAACTCATTGCCCGGGCGCCGTTTCGTAATCGCAATCTTTTGCAAACAAGAATAAGCGAAATTTATGCATCAACATGTAGCTGAAACAATTCTAAGTAGGAAACTGTTGTCCTTGACCAGTATTGGCATGGTTAGTACTGCTTACCAAAGAACCCCATTAGGGTCTAGTTGCCATGTAAGTACAACGGCTGGCGAAAAGGTCCCAAATATATCTTGAGCAAAATAATACGGTTCAAGCTCACTGTACACATATAATGAGGAGAGAAAGCGTACATAAACAAAATGGAGTGCATTTACAGAAATATTTAGAAATGTAACCAATAAATGTACACTGATTAGAAACCGCTGTAGCTCCTAAGTGGTTCAGTAGTTAAGTCAAGAATTCCATCCACAGACAGCAATAACGATGATCAAGAAGAATAGATTTGATGCTATTCGATTAGCAGCAATGTAAAAGTGATCAGATAAGCCAACCACATTCAGGTCAACAAAGCGAAACATTTCATCGACCATCTTACTTGTTCACTTTTACCTCGTATAAATTATTGCTATGTCCAATAGTTAATGACAAACACTGACGTCAAACGTTGTTTGATATTGTTGTTGCCGAAATGCTATTCGCGAATTCCTGGTATTAATGTTAGAGGTGTTATGGAGATCGTTCTGCGTTATGTGTCTGACCTTACAAATACGTGAAAGGCATAACTGTATGTGTGGGCGGCGGTTCGCGTAGGTGACTAGTTAATGTCCTTCAATGGCTTATGCCCAACAAAAAGTCATTTCCACAATGTGCTATGTTCAGCCCACATAATGTCCCTGATTATTACTTAAAATACATCCTGACTCGATCAAAATAAAGAAATGTGCAAATTGATTGTTACCCACGGATTAATATTGCATGCGATAGCATTGTCATTTTGATGTTGATTGTTCACCGGAATCAATTAATAATAAGGACATAGGGGGCGATCGCCTAAGACAATGCGTGAGCTAGTACACACCCAAAAACCACCAAAACAAATGGTATGCATGGCCAACATAGATCTTTAAAAAGTGACCATTGTTTCAGGGGGTGATCGCCACGGACAATGCGTGAGCTAGTACACACCCAAAAACCACCAAAACAGAGTACATATATGCATTAGCAGACGCACACACACATACCATATATATATATATATATAGATATAGAGATATATATAGATATATATATATATATAGATATATATATATATAGATAGAAAGAGAGAGAGATAGATTTATATATAGATCTATATATATATGCCTATATATAGATATATACAAATATATATAGATATAAATATATATAAGCATATTTATATATATATATATATATATATATATATAAATATATATATATATACTATAAAAATATATATATATATATATTAATACATCTCAATTTATCTATATAAATATATATATACAAATATTTATATAAATATATTTATATATATATATATTTATATATATATATATCTGTATTATATGTATATATATATACCCCTTGTTCACGACCTTGTTAATATATGTATGCATGCGTATATATACATATATATATATATAAAATATATAATATATATATATATATATATATAAATGTATTTATATAGATATATATTTGAATATATTTATATATAAAAAATAATAAAAATATATATGCATATATATACATATATATATATATATATATATATATATATATATATATATATATATATATATATATATATATATATATATATATATATATATATATATATATATATATATATATATATATATATATCTATATTATATACATATAGATTGCTAGTATTCTATTTGTATATTAACGCACAAATATGTGTGGAAATGTTCCAACCCATATGCACACCCAGCAATAATGTTGATTTCTATAAGTTCATGGCTGACATATATATATTATAGACATATGTTTATGAATATCTGGGTATATGGGTATATATGGCATATATGTATATATATATATATATATATATATATATATATATATATATATATTCTCTATATATATATATATATATATATATATATATTATACGTATATATATATATATATGTATATATATATATATATTTATATATATATATATATATATATATATTATATGTATATATATATATTACATATATATATATATATATATATATATATATATATATATATTATATATATATATATATGATATATATATATATATATATATATATATATATATATATATATATATATATATATATATATATATATATATATATATATATATATATATATATATATATATATATATATATATATATCTATCTACATATATATATATATATACTGAAGATTACAACTTTTGTGGGCAAATTTTTCAAGTACATTTTAACTGTAATATATTTTAATTTATTATTTCGGGTTACCATAAATAATATAATATAAAAGTTTGACGCAAATAAAATCTTTTTTCCGCTTTAAAATCCTGGTATATACTTTTGGTCCTCTAAAGGTTGTCCACGAATGGTTAAGATGGTAATTTATGAGTATAAATCCAACCTTTCGTGCCCATATGTATTTTTCCGTCATTATGGATTCGATTTAGGACATTTGCTGTAGATATGATTAGTAAAAACCATTGGCGCGTTTTGCGAGCTTATTAAAATTTGTAAATAGACGAATAATGAGAAAAATTTACATTTTCGGGGTACAAATTTTAAAATAATTCAGATTTTTGAAAACCTAGAATTTACATATTCTACGCTCATGATTAAACATTATTTTGACCATATTGGCCAAGGTATATATGGTTGTTAGCAAGATATTGAGGGTTTCAGGTAATGTCAACGAATGGTTAGTTGTTAAAATTTAATGTCCCTTTAATAACAAAAAATCAAAGAAATCATTCATAAAAGATGATCTTTGTACGTCGTAAAGACTAGACTATCATATTAAAATGGTCAAAACAAAATATTTGTAAACATTTTTATTGAAAAAGTGCATTGACTTTATGTGGATATTGTGGTATATCCTTTCGTTGACCCACGTCTACGAAAGGTTGGCGGTTTGTCCACTAAAGATCGCATGCGTGCTAATATATATAATCATATATATATAAATATATATATATAAGTTCATATGTATGTATATATATACATATTGATACATATATATATGGATATATTTATATATTCATGCATATATATATATATATATATGAAATATATATATATATATGTTCATATATATATATATATATATGTTCATATATATGTATATATATATATTGATATATATATATCTTTACATGCATATATATATATTTGTATATGTATATTTTCTTATATATATATTTACATTAATATATATATATTTGTATATGTATATGTTTCTTATATATATATACATTATTTATATATATTTGTAAATATATATATACATATACATACAAGAACTATATATATGTATGTATGTACATATATATATTTAAATGTATATATATATATATATATATGTATTTATATACATTTTATATATATATTTGTTAATATATATATATACACGTATACATACAATGATATTATATATATATATTTATAGATATATAAATATTCATAATATATATATACATATATGTATACATATATATATTTAAATGTATATATATATGCATTTATATGTATATCATATATATATATATGTATGTGTAAATATATATATATATATATATGTATATGTATATATATATATTTTATATATTATAGATATATATAGATATTCATATATATATATACATATATGCATATATATATATATTTACATGTATATATACATGAATTTATATGTATATATATATATATATATATGTATGTGTATATATATATACATGAAATGTATATATATTTGTATATATATATATATATATATATATATATATATATATATATATTAGTATATATATATATATTTATCTTATATACATATATATATATATATATATATATATATATTTATTCGTCTATATATATATATATATTATATATATATATATATATATATATTATATATATATACATATATTATACATATATATATTATTTACATATATATATATGTATATATTATATATATACCTATATACATATATATATATCGTATATATATGTGTATGTTTATATATATATATATATAGATATATATCTATATAATATATTATATATATATATATATATATATATATTTATATATATACATATATATATATATATTATATCTCATGATATATATATTTATATATATATACGAATGTGATATAGGGCAACTGTTTTATACGCTGCCTAGTGATTTAAGACATTTATATATAAACGTTTTAGCGTGTATATCTCTATATATAATGGGTTTATATATACTGACGAGCATATGCTGCATTATAGAGGAACATCGCAGTGGTGCGCGGCCTAGCCACTGTATCGCCCCTACCATGAACCTTAGCCGCCACCTTAACAAATATCTATCTACAGTTGATGTTTTCTTATGAAAACTTTACAAATGTCATTTATCTTTATACTAAGCGCATGCCGGAGCAAGTGAGATATCTTAATTGAATATAAACACTAAGCCATGCTTTTCCGACATATTGCCGACGCGTAATCGGTAACTGATTCGTCGGATGAAATCAACACCCAATACGACATTACAGGTCACCAAAGCCTTCACAGATATTCGCATAAGTGTGATAACATTAATTATTATATTTATTATATCATCGCATGTGGTATATATGACTAAATAGGAAATACTATGTCAATACCAATCATATATGCATTAAATCACAAAAGGCGACGCAAATGATGCCAATCAGAAACGCTTTTATATGTGTTATTTGCAGACGCATTCGGCGACATCTAAGACACTATTTGAATTAGGTTTACCGATAGGTCGGAAGTGGATTTGACATCGGTGGTAGGAGTATGGTATATAGTTGTCTTAATGGCGGCTGAAATAAACGCCATTGTAACGCTTTGTACCCTGTGGTAACAGTTACTTTTACAGTTCTTCTTTATATTGAATTGTTCTTAATTCAAGCTCTGCCTCTACCTCCCAGCGAATTATCACGTGATCAGTATGTAGTTATATCTATCGCAGTTTCCATGACGCGCATAGTTTGTTAAAATATTTGAGCCACATTATAGAGGTCCTGAGCAACCCAAGCGGGGGATAAATAGTTGCAATCGATCTACGTTGGATTACATAAGCAAAGTAAATGGAATAAAGGTCGAGGTACCGTGGCGTCATCCATAACTAGATCGGTGTAGTGTTTCAATCATATACGTCTATCACATAGTTTCTTCCCATTACCAACATTTTCATGCTATGTCATATTGCTAAGAAATTTACTTTGATTCGTGTAGCAGCACGTATTTATATTACTTGACTAAATGAAATAGTCAAACGAGGGAATATGCGTTATTAACTACTCTGAGCAATCATTTTGCGATAACAACGTATCATTGATGCGTGCTGTCGTATGAAACCACTTTAGGCATTTCACTTAATACACATACAAGCGGCACTATCTGTTTTTACCTGCGACTTCATTGCAGCAGAAATGCGGCTGGATCTGAGTCGAGGACTTCTAAGCTGTATTTCGATACTAATTGAATAATGCTGCTTATCATTAAACCCAAATGTTGTTTTCACTTGCGCGGCCATATGATTGTCATTTTCCTGCATTGAGTTTCATAGGTAGTATATCCTCGCGCGAACATCAATACACTTGGCATGCACACCAAGTGCTTATTAGACAGGATGCTGGAGTTATTGTTTATGTGTATTTGCGGCGGATTATAAACATTAGGCGCATTAAAGCAATTGGCATTCATTATTAGCTGCTGCAGTATGAGGGAAGGTGGTGCGCTTCATCAATCCTGTTCGAAGGTTGTTACGGTGCACACGATTAAATGACCAATTGGCATTCATTATTAGCTGCGGCAGCTACAGGTAAACCCGTGGTAAATTGTACATCGCCCCTGGTTGCGCTTCTAGAGAAGAGAACTTAGAAGGAATCAAAGGCGGGTCTCAGTGAGACGAGGTTTAAGCCTATGACAACAAAACCACCACTTGGCTTCCAATAATGCGATAGCAAGCACATCATTACGCCGCGAACAAAGGAAAGACTTTTCAGGGTGCTGATCGAAAATAATAACAGGCATACGGGGAATACCTGCCCTATGCAAGCCTTTCCCTTGTGGTCACTATCGATCCTTTCATTCTGGCGCACTGTGCCGATTAGGGGTGGTAATATTGAAGAACCGCTTATCAAATAACCCATAACGGTTCCAAAAATGAAATATATCTATCGTTAATCATTTGATAGTTCCATGTGTTACAGCTAATGCTTTTTAGGGATGAAATATTGATGTACCTGTCGTGTAGGGGGAACAAAGATGATGCATTACAACGCACAATATATAGAAATGGCAACATCTGCACTGTAGTGTAAAAAGCAGCTGATCCTGAAGGGGCCAAAGGCATGATTGCTTCATATGCGTTCGACAGACTTCTCTCGTGAATATTTAGTTTGTATAGGTATTCAGCTTGGCCTTTCACCAATTAGTCGGAATGCTAAAGTTAATGAAAGTTTCATACCTATAATCCAATTGTTTTAAGCGAGAATGTTTAAGCCATGCATGTGGCAATTTGTGATACAAAATTGTTTTTTCTATCGTTTTGATGTTAAACCCTATACATGATGTGTGATAGCAGAACATGCCATCAATCATGTTGCGCCACACAAATTAATTCATTTTTTGACCCCGTCGGGTCGGTCTATTATCGAGAGGCACACAAATATGTCATTGACACTCCTGAGTCATTAATGATATACCTATTTAACATATTATGTTCTTTCTTACCTCGGTTTTGTTAGATGTTACAAGTAACCGGTGCAACGAAAGTAGCAGATGGGTGTAGCGGCGTAAAAATAGACCAGAATCATGTCTTATACAACATTGTTTGACACATAAATAATGATTACGCACAGTTTTCGCCGATCTGCAACACTGAAAAAAGCATCAATCCACTCTGATTAAACAAAACTAAATTTTCCAGCATGCACTCTCCAAGTAGAGCCTTTATGTGTAATTAAAAGAATTGAAACGAGCATTATAGATTAGTTTGATCCTTATATGCTGCTGAGAATGAAATTTCCCTTTCTCGTACCGATAACTAATTAATTGACTTTAACCACGCCTAACTATAATGCTAACATCAAACATTATGCGCAAGCTTCTATCGCAATAAAGGTGTTGGTGCGGATTTATAATACGTAGTTATTCGAACATTTTTGCAAGAGAAACGACAAAATTGGACTCACTCAACAAGAATGAGAGAACTTTGATCCATTATATTGATTACGGTTATTTATTTCAATCAAGATGGGACCAGGATGTTAAACACACACATATACGCACGCACAAACACGCAAACTTGTACGCACACACACACACAAACACACACGCGCACGCACACACACATACACAGACACACACACACATATATATATATATATAAATATTATATCCATATATATATGAATATTATATATATATATATATATCCATATACATATATATATATATCAATACATATATCAATATATATATATCAATTTATATTATATATATATATATATATATATATAGATATTTAGATATATATGTATATGGGCATATATATACACACACATACACAGATATTTATATATATATATATATATATATATATGGGTATATTTATGTCTTTATATATATTCGATATACATGTATGTTTGTACATATATGTATATAAATGAATACGTTTATAATATATTTGTATCTACATATATATATATATACATACATATATGTATATATATATATATATATATTCATATATATATATATATATATATGTATATATATGTATATATATATATATATATATATATATATATATATATATATATATATATATATATATATATATATATATATATATATATATATATATATATATATATATTATATATATATATATATATTTATCGGTAGGGAGGTGTGTAAGTTAGCATGTAAGCCTACAGCCTTTATGACATTGCATAGTTTCCTAATCAGCGGAAAAGCTCTCAAATCCCTAAGTTGCCACTGAGTTGCTTACACCATGTACGGTAGCGTGTCTAATTATTATCATAATGAAGGAATAGCGCTAACCATTGGCGTCTTGAACCCTTGATGCACGCTTATCCCCGTTAACACCTATAACACTATATGCTTGATCACGCGAAATGTTAGAAGCTTTTACAACGAGACCTTTTGATCATCGTGACCATTGCACACCCATATAGGACCGACAGATATGATACACCGCTTGCTTAACAAACCACACTAGGTATTTATCCAATGTACTAACACGCGTTTTAACTAGCAGATTAAGAAGCATTATGAGTGCTATATGATTGGCATCAACATTGAATGCTAACACTCTTTGTGTTGAAACATATATTGCAGATTTCTGATAATCATATGAGAAGTGCTCCACAGCTAATACGGCAGCACGTAGCTATAAGAGATACCCGACACCAAATCATCCGATATGTGGGCGACTTAAGTAGGTGGCTTCCGTTGTACATAAATGGCACCTACGTCCCATGTTGTCCCGTGTGCGTTAGGTGTTGACTGACAAAAACATGATCCTCTGTTTATCCTTTATGATCCTTTTTTGACTCTTGTCGAATAGAACAGATAATCTCTTGATCAGCGCCTCGTTGTGAGCAGCAACAATACCTAGGAAGTAAAGGGAGAAAGAGAAAGACAACCAGTAAAGGGAGAAAGAGAAAGACAAATTTCACCATTTATGTTTGTATTCTGGCGACTCAATAGATCAGCCTGTCCGACAGTCTGCCTGAAACGCGTGCTAAAGATGGTGTTGCAGCCGTCTAAATACAGGCATGTGCCGCTACATCGCTACACAGAGCTAATGCCAAAGCAAGCTAAACGTGATGCTAGTAGAATATTGTTCATTTAACATTACGATAATGGCTCGTTTTAAAGAAAATTTAGGCGTTTAAAGGTGAGAATAGATCGTCGATTGCAATGCCTCAAAGAATAACGTTTGCTATTCAAACCGCATTGCAATCACTTACAATATACGCTTACCAACTATGTCATCTCCTTGCCGCCGTTAGCAGGTTTTGCATTAAAATATCGTATTAGGTATAACAACATAAGCGATAAGCTGGCTAGCACAGAAAAACTGTTCCATTGCATCAGCCGTACTTCTGCTGGGGCATGTTTGCGCTCAGTCATTGTATCCTTGAGTTTCGGAAAATCTCGATAAAATATTTTGCATTGTCGCTTTACATTCTTCGCGTCATTGGTGCGTAGGTGCCCAAACGGATCAATTCAATTCATGTTAGAATTAACTGTATATTCCAGGAGTTCACGCGAACCACTTGTAAGTATAATCGAACGCATCACGCACAGAAACACACACAGAACGGACTCATTCACATAAAATCTATCGCAAGTGTATACCACAATCTTCCTGGCTGCGCATGCGGCTGGAATCTTTATCGAAAGAGTGTCTGAGTAGCTTGAAAACCATACAAACCGAAATAAGGAATCACGCTGAACAAATTCGTATCATCATATGCTACGCGGGTCGTAGTTTACAGAACATTTATTTTCGGACGATCCTTCAGATTCCCTTAGCACCGGTTATTACGCTCCGGATGCTGTTGTTGCAAGCTGGTAAGCTCCTTGCTAGACATATAGGCGCTATATGAGATACGCGAAGATATTTGTCAATATATCTCACGGTGGTAAAAGTGATAGTGTTAGTGTTATTCTATTACGGGTTCACTGAATCAACACCGTGACCCCACTTTGATCACAGCTGTGACCCCGTTCTTAATCGTTGCCGTGATCGCAGTCTAATCCCTACCTCAACCCAACCTTTATTCCAGAGACTATGCAACTATATTACCTGCGAGATGAAATGAAATCTTTAAATTACATCTACACCGATCCGGTGTCTACTTCATGTTACTTAATTGAAGGTTTAAAACGCAGGTTTTACCTTGAAGGAATAATTGAGCGAATTGTGCTTCACAGAAGAAGATATCCACCTGCAGTAGTTTTTGTGGAACAATTTTATAATAGTCGCAGACGTATGGCAGAAAGACATAAAAGGGTTTTCGTAATTACACATTTGACTATGATGTTCTTGTCGACGCAATGAGTTCAACTTAGTGCAAGTCGTCCAAAATTGTTTTTGCGACGAAGGATGCCCTAGACCCCTTTTCCCTGATGATTATGGACAGTAATTGAAATGTTTATGTTGGATACTCTCAATAAGTATCAGGTACTAATCCTACGAAATCAGGAAAATAAAGAGAGAGCAATAGCTTACTAGGGCATCATTTTTAGAAGTGAATCGCTGTAGTGAATTTGAGTTTACTACACAAAATTGTCATCTCTCCATAGCTAAATGCGACAATCTGTTGAGCAACTGACAACAAGTATCTGATTGTTAGCTCTATTGTTATACGTAAGCCTGCGATAGCATAAAAAACAAGTATAATCAGAAGAAATTAAAAATATCATCGTATATTGTTATGGTATACAGCACTACTTTCACGTGAAAAGAAATCATTAATAATATAACAGCTAACAATCCCAATAGTCTTTTGCCACTTGGAATTACTGTGCAAAGTAAATGTACCATACGATGTTAACGCATATAATAGTGTTCTGACTTGCTTTCTTCATTTCAATTTTATTGATCGCAAACCCGTTTAGAAGCGCATACTTAGGCAACGAATTTAGTGCTTGATCTGTCGATAATAACACAGGCAAATGTTTGAGTCAGAGAAAAGATAATAATTCATCGACCATGGTCACTGTCATCAACACTTTATTAGGAATATTACCTGCAATATGGCCTTAATTTGTGACTAGGCTCCACAATACCAAATGTGTCCAATTTGTGTGTGGTTATATTAATGACAGTTCTGGAATAATTAATTTCATAATTGTGCACTATGAATATTGTCTCTCTAAGGCTATATAATTAGAAATTACTTTGGCTGATATGCTAACGCATGGGTAGATATAATGGATATTTACTTTTTGCTGAAGCTTAAGTTATATATTTGGAGAATATTACACCGCCATGAATTGTGATCTCATTAATATAACGCCAACGTTAAATGTGATTTTGATAATATAACACCATGAAATATGCGAGAAGATTACACATTTATATTAAGAAATCAATTAAGTGAGGGTTTGCACAAAAGACACCCTTGTCATCAAACAGTTATAACGTGATATCACAATGCAAAATGCACTAAGGAAATGTTTTGTCATCAAAGTAGGAAAGTGAGGTACAAGATACAGTCCACGAGTAGAGTGGTATTCGTTTCCAAATACCAGTTATCTGTTCTGTGCAAGATATTGCATCTAAACTTATACAGGATCAAATTGGCAAAATTGGTTGCCACATCCTGGACGAGACTTAATTTTGGAGTTTATGCCGTAAAACCGTTAGCACATAGCGTAAGCGAGTAGTCCATGACCAATTCATCTGTTATTTAACAGCCTGAAATGCAAGCAAACGATGTGCAACTATCAGCAACATAGTCATATTTAGATAAAGGATCAAATTCAAAGCACTGGCACAAGATAGCTGCATTAATGACTATTCCCATGGCTGAACCTCACTGCTGACACTTTGGAGCAATATTCGTGTTATATTAAGCGCAGAAACATCACAGTCGCTCAAATCATCCTGAAACAGAACACCTGAGGCAGCTAAATAGCATTGTTAAACAAGAAGCTTACATATGTTAAGTAATATATATCTATATCTATATATATTCATATGTTTATTAACGAACCACCACGTCCGTACTGTACATTATACTTATACAGGATTTAGACTTGTGCTCCCTGCTCTCTTATTGTTGTCATCCATACTGCAAGTAAAATTAAGACCTATACAGGATATCGATATTTTGCTGCCTGGTAACTTTTTGTTGAAGGAGGCGGGTCGGGTCATACCCATGACGGGCCCGACTCCGTCACGTTAGTTTGCGGGAAAATTAACTTGACCATAGGCTTGGAATCAAATTAGATGAGTTACACATTGTTGACGTTTAGCCTATATATATCGTGACCATCACTTTGCAGCATATCCATCCAATTGCGGAACTGTTTCTGTGTGAACAGAGACTTAGTATTGCGCGTTGCAAAGGTGCTTCTTCACTACAACCTTCTTGGCTCCCCTCGCCTTTCTGATCTCGCCCGTGTCAGACATCAGGATTAAGTACATCTTAGGGTGCAGGCCTACATAGTCCTTGATCGTACATTTTACCCCAGACTTTCTTATTAGTGTTGGCATGCAGTGCGTGATTCTCCGGGTAGTTGCTCGTGTCAAATTGCCATATATCCTCCTGTATATCAGTGTACACGTTCTCTGTGCGGATCTCCATCAGTAGTGATTTTGAACCAGTATACAGCAGGCGCAGGCCGTCACCATATCTGGACATGGTGTTATAGAAGAAGTCGTACATTAGGTGTTTGGACAGGTCAAGAAAGCACATGCCTACATACACCGGACGGTCAAGCACTAGGAGGGGCTTGTGAATGTGCAAGGCCGCAATATCGTCAAATACTATGTGTCGCGCTTGTCTGGTCGCCAACCTGCGTATTTTTTTCATCCTTGCGACGGTTCTCCACTGTCTCGCCGATTACGGAATCGTTCATCAGCATGCGCACGTTGCTCTCAAACTCACTGATAGGATAGTGTTCCTTCTAATATAGGGCTCCATCTACGGGCTTTGGTCGAATATGAGACATGGCGTATCTTGGTCAGCTTCATTCCTAGCAATAGGTGGAGGTTGTTGCGTAGTTTAGGGACAGCTTCTCGACCTCTGAGGTGCTCCCTAATGCACCCAGCATATTCTTCTGGTAGTCTAGCAATCATTCCTTTTGCACAGCCAAACTTCGAATATATATATTCGATTTTGGCATCGTCATGATGGTCTTGTACCTGAAGATTGGCTCTCTGGACCACCCACTCAATCGGTCAGCCCCACGCAGTGGGTAGTGGCTTAAGCATCGCCTAGCCATGTAGCTCGCTGGCTTACCCTTTCACAGCCCTCCACGTATGAGTTGTTGGCTTTAGGTGGGGGTGCGACACCATGCTTATCCCATCCCGCAGGCCCTTCTCAATGCACATGTGCCTGTCATAGTCGGTTAACAACTCAAACGAAACGCCTGTGCTCATTGGCAGCGTATCCCTCGACAGTCCAGAACTGGCAAAGTAATGGGCTGGGTCCAGAATGTAATGCTTCAGACAGGTCTTGCAAAGTATCTCAAACACATCCGCCGGGAGCAGCACGTGTGTGCGCAGGTACAGGTTATTGTAGTCGCCCATATTGGCGTAACTGAACATATCCAATACCTACCACCTACCTGTGTGTACCTTCCTACCTGTGGCCTGGATAGAACTGCTTTGATCTTACGCACTTCCTGCTGCAGACCCTTCAGGAATTTTGCGGCAGCATCCTTTCATCTATATACTAAAGGATCGAAAAAGAAACAGGCGATCGGCTTGGTGAACCTCATTAGGCCCAGGCACATCACATTTATGCCGTTGAATGTGTCTCGGGGTTGGTAGGTAGATCTGCAATATAGCTTGCTTGTAAGCCAACCCCGGGCAAATTTTTCAGAAATCGTTGTGCCTGCTGCAACTTTCTTGATAGCTGTAATGCCCTTCCAATACCCCTGGGGGCTATAGTGGATTGTGTGCATGCGACCAGTAGTGCGATCCTTTGATATATATTCACAAGCACGAGTCTCCAAATGATACGTAAAAATTCAAAGGTGCCTGACCTCTGACCTAATACAGAGTTTGTATGCAAATTACTAGACAAGCTAGTAGACAACTAGGCCGATCGCAGCCATGCAGAAGATAATGGAAATCACTTCACGTCATCTGAGGGTACGTAGAAGTCCAAACGGATTTTCCTGTAATCAGGTGGAACTCACGCAGCGCGTCGTCAACATCCCGGGAAGAATGTCCCTGACGGCGGAGCCCGTTGTTGATGAAGTCTAGCCGCTCAGTTTGCTTCTAAGCCCATGCTGCCTGTGCAGACTAAGGCTGCACTCCGCGACCACGTGGGGGTGGTCTCGGTAACCTTTAACCCGATTTCAGGGTTGAATGCAAGTGATATTATCAACTTCCGGGAATGGGGGGGTGGGGGTCCTGTTTCTATTCCTTGTACTCTACCCTATGGTGTTGTTTGATTGATTATTAAACTTCATATGTAACATTCATGAAATGAAGGTTCAGTTACCGGACAACAAAGCTTGGTGTATATATACATATATGGACCTCAACAGAAAAAGACGGATCAAGACCTCTCTAAATATGCAAACAATACGTTGATGCGCGCACCTCATTACTACGACATTGGTTAATGGAACGCACGAGTGGTCTTTTGGTGATAGTTCCATTAGTGTTGACTATGGATATTCTATGCCAAGGAGCATAACAATTTCAGAGTCCTGGCCAACAGCAAGCAACACACGATTACAAGTCATATATCCGCAGCAATTTCTGACGGAAAAATCTCTGACGAGTTAAAGGTAAATCTTAACGAAAGAAGAAATCCAAGCTGGAGCACAAAAGACAAACGCTGCCTTTGATGGCGAGGCCAACAAACTCGCAAAGAAAGAGTCAAGGTCCGCGCCGTTTTCATGCAAACATTAGATGCACCGTAATCTGTGGCGTAGATGAGCCCCAAGAGTATCTGTGATAGCGGTGGCGCTATTTTGGGGACAAACAAAAAATTGTGTAAAAGAATTGAAGGGAGAAGTGGAGTATCTGATGGCAAAGAATATTGATTTTGAGAACGAACTGACGGATGTTGTGAGTGATTTTTGACTAAGCACGATGGCCTTATGGAACGAATGAAGCACCTAGAGGAGGCTGTATGTAGGAATAAGATACAGGCCACGCGCTTGTAAAATTCTGGTTACATGATGCTGTGGGGGCGGGGTCGGGCCCACTTGGGGTTGGAAAAGACTGCCATATATGGTGGCAGTCCTAACCAAATTTGAACTAACTCATAATGGAATAAGACGTAGTCAGGCCCTTCAACCACAACCAAAGAGAGCAGGGAGCAAATTATCGAAATCGTGTATGAACCTTAATTTTACGCGTGGAAGTGGTAAGAACAAAAGTGAGCCAGGAGCCAAAATCGAAATCCGGTAAAAGCCTACGCGTAGTCTGGATAACAAAAAACGAAAGCAGCTTACCTAATATGAAATTGCTCCTTATTAAATAAGTCTTGAAATTGAAACCACTTTTTGGCCTTGTGCTACATCATGCGTTCGATTCATCGCTCTAAAATGTCCAGGAGTCACCATACATTTCTATGGAGAATATGTTTTCGAATAAATGTTTGATATTGTTTGAAATTATAATAGCAGAATATCCGTATTCTTATAAAGTTAAGGTAGAAAAATCGGTGGGACTGCGCGTTGTTCCTATTTTGTATATCAAACTACAATGCGAAACCACAAACATTTCCCCTCCTACGTCTATGACATTCATGCACTGAGATAGACAGCCTCTAGGCCGCTAGTTACAACTAATCAATAGTAGTTATGTTTCACATTACTGCAACACTCCTTTTAAGTGAAGTGATATCCATATAACAGCTTTCAAAGTATAACCGACGAATATATGATAACATTGGTGCAAATATTAATCCTTTAGAATGTCAGCATTGGCTACCACATAGCAAGCCTATCTCTGAGGGTAGAACCTGTTTTATAGTTTGCCATTAAATATGCAAAAGCATGGTTGATTTTTGCCCATTTACCTTGACAAACCGTCATATGTAGCCATCGGATGTTATCTAAACATTGCTGTAGTACTACATCTGTCAACGGTCGAAGAATACTTCGCAAAAAATGGCAAAATGAATCATTTAGCATATTTGTCTATTGGGTCAAACTTTACCCCTCGATTCGCTTTGTTTTTGCTTCACCACAACAATAGACTGATAGTGGTGAATCAAGTTATAAATAACGTATTACGTTCTTCGCTTACAACGTAATATCTGGAAATGAGATTACCTTCCTTACAATGCTGTTTACAAAACGGTTGTGCTAACGATCTGCACCATTTGATTTCCGTCAGGCACATATCACTATGGCGATCATGTTATTTAGATTCTGTGTAACGCATGCTTTGTATATATGTACAACCATCACACTATGCCAAGGACCAGCCTGCTGTCCAATCTATCATTGTTCATAATCGCGTTGGCAAGGTGCATCCAGCTTGTATCAAAAACAATCAGGTAAACTTTTAAGAGCATGTAATAAAATAAGTGTTCATTAACAAGATATACTGCGCCGTTATGTATTTGATGAGGGGCGCATTCGGTTGTAAATGTGACAGATTTTAAACGAACGGCCGGCTGATGTGGAAAGAAGGGTTCCAATTGTAATGAGAAACTTTCCTCTAAGCAGCTGGCACATTTTTTCAGAACATGCGGATTCGTTAGATTATAAGACGGACGCTTATACTAATTGTTTGAAACTATAATACGGATCGCTTGCAATCAGGCTTAAAACGCACGGTTGAGATAATGTGGTATGCAAGATGGGACAGTTTGATTATGGAAGATGGGAGTGATGCATTTCCTTTATCGCACAGTAATCGGAATAGGTTCAATTTATTATTTAGTGGCACCTCTTTATAACTCCATTCGGCACGTCAGGTACAGCTATAAGATGTGCAAAACGGCAAGGATGCACAGATAAATTACCGGAAGACTTGCAAAGACTGCATATTGTACAGCGCCGTACCTGTCTTATGTTACGTTGCCAAGAGCTATTCGTACATATGATAACAGCCGATATTAGTGAGTGAACCTACTAGACTATAAACAACGCCGTCGGTCGTTTTTGTACTGACAACGTTATACAGTTGATTAAGATACAGATTGTCGTTTGGCAAGAATAACGAGACGGTAGTCTTTAATTGCGTCGGCACTTAACCGACACTGCCCCACGAAAATGATAAATATAGAGAAACGGATAATGCATTACTTGATAGTAATGCATTTGCTAGTTCAGTAGCAAGGCTTATAATTATAGTAGTATAGACTTTTTGCGTTTTCTAACTAAAGTAAGGACCGCTATGTTGTTGGTCGTTGATAGAGAGTGTTTCAAATATGTCATCAATAATCGTTGATAGATTGTGTCAATTCTCGTGTTGGTTCCTGTTGGTAACATACTGAGGTCATTGCTAAGCCAACGAATATATAGGAATGCTACAACAATTGAATAACTAAGTTACAACCTGATATTTAATCTAGCAGTGGATGTCCTCGTCTAGAATTTATTGCTTTCTTGCAAATACTTGTGACAAATGTAGATGAATTCGCGAGACGATTTTGCTATTTTGTTAATGGATATGTTAGTAAATGATGCGATAATCATCGTGACACAAAATTATCTTCTTCCATTTAAAACTACTACCTGCTTAGAACGTAGAAAGCTACTGATACACACAGGCCAAACATAACTGATGTTGCAGTTGTTTAAAAGACATAATATGACTTAATAGATTCCTGAAATACGGAAAGTATTAATTGCTGGTTGTCAATCACTGCGAAAAGTGCTTAAATACATTGACCTGGTAAGTTCCAAAATATTAGTGAGCCGAAAGGTAGAGATTTAATATACTGGGCACCAACGACCGTGGACGGTACCAGCACTGGAAGACAGGGAACGTCAATTAACATATATGAAAACTATGCGCAAGTGTCTAAGCACCGAAGGAAGAAGACTAAATCTGTCGGGTATCTAGGCTATCAAACTTTCCAAAAACGATGATAAGATCAATCGTCCATAATACGCCTCCCGTGATTACAAATGGATCAATCTTTATCATATATTGCATTGGCGCTACTCGGCTTTAATTGTACCCCAGTGCGCTGCCGACTGTTCGATGCTCGTATTGTGAAGTCGATCAAAAGGTTTTCTATAATGGCAGCTTCAGCTGCATAGCCGAAATACAATGTGCAATGGAAATTTGGATTCATGGTGAATCAATTTAATATTATGACTGAATCAACCATTTCACATGAAAAAAAGACGACCAGATTAATATCCAGCCATTTTATAAATTTATTCTTTACATTCCTTATTCAGTACATGCTTTTGGATTGACCAAAATAACGCTATACGTAGGAGTGAGTCATAGCGTGAATAATTGTAAGACTGTTGTACTCCTTCTCTATAGGCTATGGCACCAGCTGATTTACCATACGATGCATCGTTTTAATTATGTTATCGTCGCCAAACGGATCGTTTTAGAAATTTAGTATCCAAACAGAAATGAGCTGCATTGCATAAACTTCTGGTGTGGAAATAACTTGAACCTCACTTAATTGCCATGCTGTCAAGGGATAATGAGTTCGTATGCCTGCCTAATACGGCCATAACAATGGCTACACTTACACAGTATTTAACAGAGGTGAGCTATAGCTTGTCTTGTTAACGTTACATATGATAATTCCTGCATATGATATTTTGGTCTTTGGTAATAATGCGTGTTATCCGATACTCTGTCGTATGATGCAATTTGAGTACATATTTGGATGCAATGTATTCTGCCCCTTACCGGCGATGTAAATGGTTAACTACGGATCACCACATTGGCTAATCCTGACATTAAAATGCATTATCAGCATCATATTCAACAGCGAGGTTCACCAATGGATGCAGCCGATTGTATCAATTGCACACGGCACCCGATGCACCGTCATTCATTTGGTACCAGGTCCCCATCATGTATTATGTACATGATGACAGTTAGGTGACAAAACAGTCCGTAGTATTTATTTACATAGCTTGGCATTCAAATAATTAGCAGTTCTATTGGTGCATTGTTATTCATTTTACCCGCTTTTTATGCACCCAACCAACTGGTTAGCTTTTGGCGCTACTGATATTGACAAGGTTTAAATATGAAGACGAGCTGAAAATTAATGTGCGATAAATTTCCTGCTAATCGGATTACGCAATATGACAGTGATTAAATACAAAAATCGAATGGTTGGAAAGGTAAAAAAATACGAAAGTGGTTATGAATACAACACCAGGAAGTTGAACAGAAAATGTTCCCACCAACGAAAACCTTTATACGCAGTACTGACCATCTATTTCCGCCAAGTTCCTCTCCATAGGAACGGTTGGGGCACTTCACGATTAGGGAGGCCGTGAGGAGTGGGTCTCTTGAGAATTATCCAAGAGAGCCAACCCTGGAACAGTTATGCTTCTCTCACTATAACCAGATGCAGCATAAAGAACACTATGTATAGCTTATAAGAACGGACTACGCCTGCCGCACAGCTGACTGCTTATGAGAGCCTGCCATCTTCTTGTCGGTGTTTTCTTTGCTTCTAATTGGGTTTGCTCTGTGTTATTATGAGAGCCTGCCATCTTCTTGCCGGTGTTTTCGTTTCTTCTAATTGGGTTTGCTCTGTGTTATTATCGTAATCTTTCGTTAGGATTCTGTATGGCTGCCTATCTTGTTTATGGAAGCAAAGTCGACTTCCAGATGTGTGCGCTCAGGTGTACTTTACTTAGCTATACATTCAATGGAAGCACTTGAATGATTTGCTTATATCCATGACTTGTCAGACAGGCTTGAAAACCGTGGTCTGTGTGCAGCGAGGCGAGTATATCGGATACTGTGCAGTAAGTGTAGTCAATCCCGTCTCACCATATCTTTGTCACACTACAAGCTTTCTACTTGGCCATTTCTCAACCACAGTTGGCCATTTCTCATGGTTCCAACTAGCCCTGCTGCACTTATGCGATACAAACAAAAATACGCACAATAAAAGGACTTTGCCATTCAGTGTTGAATTGAGAATATTCTTCAATCGCCGAATCATGTACGTCAGTAACATCATCAATCGATCATTGTATACTTTGTAGGACATCGAATGTTCTAAAGGGTGAATATTTGATGTTGGTAATTGTAGCTCACAACTATTGAGGCTGTCATGACCTCCATAAATTGTTTACGAATCAAACAAGATTGCAAGATTGGTTTGACGTGTTTTTGGTCAATAGGTCAATAGGACAAACTCTCATAGGTTCTGTTTAAGGGACGCTACAGGTGGCAGGTCAGATCTAAGGCAGTGATCAATGGTCAATGAAGTTTAACAATACTGTGTACATAAATGCTTATATAAGCAAAATCAATTACAATAATAATTGAAAGAAAAATCTAGGGGTATAGTTTAACGTCACATGTATCATTTGGCACCCACACCGACCAGCAATGACTGTTATTTAATGTGTCTCTGTGGTAAATGTCGTCAGAAGGCGCCACAGGAAATAAGATAACTGCACAAAGCACTAAACCAGATTATCTGTTGCTGTTCAAGTGTTCTCACAATAACCCCGCATATGTCTTGAATTTGTGTTGTGCGCAGTTATTGTGATCCTCTTTATGCACCGTTGGTATTTAGATCGTGTTGTCAAAATCATGCAAAGTAAAACAACATGTGATTCATGCATACCACTATAAGTGAGTTTATCCATATTGCTAGTGAAGAATAATAGGTCAGCAGCATGAAAAAGGTCCTTCTCTCTAGCAAGCAACTTCGACGAAAATATTCAATTAATGTCTTCGTAAGCGAGAATTTCCAAGAATGTTTCACAATAATCATATTTTGTTGCATCTGTTGGAAGATAATGGTGATTTAACTGAATAATTGAATCAAGCACAGCATATTTGAAGAAGTTCCTTAAAAGCGTCTAACTCTGCAATCATAGCAGAAATAAAGTCTTAAAGAACAAGTGGTCATTGGCTAAGTCTGGCATTAAGCGATAACTGTATGGCCTGAGGTCAAAGTCTCCATTCCAAGAAGTTGCAGGCCTAAGCTTTCGGTTCTGAGCCTTGATTCGCGATCCCTTCAACTTCACAAGTCAGATGGATTGTGTGGAGCTACTCTGTACAGCTTTCCCCCAGTTTAAGGTTGCCAGACACTTTGAAATCTACAAATACACACGGAACAGCGCACACGCGCTTACAGTGTGCCTATGGGCCCTTGCCCGCCCCCAATCACACTGGAACTCCTTGATGACGCCATGGATGTCAAGTGCGGCATCAACCTCATACTCCACTGACTTCCTCATCTGCGCACGGCACGGCCTCTGATGAAGACCTGGTCAGAGGTAGCTCTCGAGCAATGGAGGAATCTTTCAGCGTATAGTCCTCTTGCATCTTTTGTAAGTTCAAGCCCACAGAAACAATGGCACACCCTCAATAAACCACAACCCTATTTACTGGGTTATGCATGTGGCGATTACAAGCAGTTTTCTTATAATACCCAATCCCAGACCTCTGCTTGTATTTAACTAGGTAGAATTATGGGGCAAGGGTAGGAAACACTAACCCGATGTTCTTGCTAGTTGTAAAACAACTGCATCAGATTTATCTGATTGAAGGGGACACTAAATATCATAAAACAATTAATCAGAAAAGGGACAGGGCGATTACATGGAAGGCATTGGGCACACAAAATATACGGATCCTGGCCGAACAAATGATTACATCTCACCTTTCATAAGGTATAATGTTCGTCCGCTAAGCTTCACGTTTCGTTTCTTCAGCCCTATTTTCTATTGCTGTAATGTCAGACGGCCGTTATTATCCAAAAGTGATGATTTTCTCCAAGGAACGATATAACTCAAAAGGTTTTGATCAACAATAACGTAGGGCTCGACGTTGCGCAATTTTATATGTAAACGGGTATATTTGACCACAGGAAGCGGGCGAGGGACCGCATCGCTCAGTGCTGCCACGTAGCGGCTCTATCGTTCAATTTAATGTTGTATCAACTTTAGGGCTTTGCCTCTTACTCCATACGCATTGAGATTTAATTAAAATATCACGATTCACAATATCAAATACCTTAGTGAGATCAATAACAAATCCTAACACTGAATTATCTTTCTCATAGGCCGATACAATGTTATCTATTAAGTAGGTTAGTGCCCTGTTGATGCTACGCTTCTCTCTCAAACCATACTGATGGCCATATAGTATACCATATGGTTACAAAATTCATCAACCTGCTTTACATTATTCGCTCCAATATTTTTTAGAAGCATGGGAGAACGGAAACGGGTTTGTAATAACTAATTAAACTTTTGTCTTCGTTGATAAATACTGTCGCAGCGCTGTTGCGTAGCTTGGTCCGAATTGAAAATTATCTTTTTATGGTGCGGACTTGAATAATTGTACACCGTAATATTATATTCATCATTCCTAGGAAACCAACGGTTCAAGGTGTGGTATATTTTTGTATAATAATATCAATTGTGAAGGTGACCTTTTGTCAGTCTGATGCCATGTGTGGCACTTGGTCGGATATTCAAGTACGGCATTGCACGAGAGAGCATATTACCTCACTGCTTAATTGTTAATGCACATCGTATTTAAACTGCGTGGTAAGCACTAATTTAACACCGCGCGTGCGAATGAACCATCGTTTGATTGTGAGGCTTTGTAGTACCTTCTTTTGTGTGTCTGGTCATTCAAAACTGCCGTTATTTATTTACGACGAGGCTACCAACCATCATGAAATGTATCTATCGGTAGTAGGGAATGCCTGTTCACTTAAATAGCGAACACTTCAATACGTAATAAATTAATCGAAATAATCGGTGCACAAGTAAATACTGCTGCTTTTGGTCAAGATATGTGTTTAGTTCATATAGCCGATGCACTTCAAATAATACAGACTACATGTGTTTTTGCCTTAACGGAACCGTAGCGATATGGCAGTGGGCTAGAAGGTGGCAGAGATGGGGGTGTTTTAAGCATAATATAGTTGTTTCATAGCACTTTATGTTCCATGATTGCATGTTGTTATGCTTCCCACCTCGTTATCACCCGACTCGCCACGTCCGGTTACAGCTATCTTATGTGACAAACGGCACATAACGTCCAAATTGCACAGGTAGTATAGATACATTGCCGGAAGACTCACAATGACCGCCTATTATGCCGCAAATAGCCTTCCCACCATTACAATGGCAAGAGCATTAGCACCTACCATGATTGTTGGTATAAGTGAGTGAGTTGTTTGACCAGATGTAACGCTGTATGGATTTGTGCACAAACAACATGTTTATCGACGTGTGATAAGCTTTTGCAGATGGCCATATGAGATGATTCCTGTCTGCAATTATGTAGTCCCTACATAATTGCCTGATTTAGTCTTAATTCTGTCTAAGTTAAATTCTTAACATGTGTGCAACTTCGTTTGAAAGCAACTAGTCTCGTGCTGCGACATGGCACACAGTCCATCGAATGAGCCCCAGATGAATTTAAATGCGGCGATATAGACCAGAGCCAAAACAATATTGATAGTGTAAAGACTCAGATGCAAGAACGCAAGTGGCTTCATGTGATATATTCAGTTAGTAAAAATTGGGATTGATTCATGTTTACGATCAGTGCTGAGAACACGTCATTACAAAGTTGCTAGATAATGTGGAAATATATATACCATAGACGTGCAAAAGTCAGAATAACTCATCAGTAATTATCATCTCTAATTATAATAGATTGAATTGGCCTTACCCGTATCTGTCGCATGGCTTTCAGTGATCTCTCACATTGATAAGTCACTGTAATGTCCTGCATCTAAGTAATGTCTACCTTGAAAACTTATTATAGTAACGATATATCTACTGTTTAATTTCATTAATCTAAACGACAAGGTTGCTGCATAGATGCGATTCAGCGCAAATTTAGGTGTGGTTACACAATATGAGAAGAACATTTGCGAATCCAAATTATCCAGTGCGTATCAAATAGTATGCCTTCCTACACAATAGTAAAGCGAGCGATTGTTTTATGGTTAGAGGCAGCAGAAACTGGTTGTTATATCACAACAAATACGGGACACTGGGGTGCACGTTGTCATATATTGCAATACATCCTAGCATGTACATCTAGGAATCATCTTCATGGTATGATTGTTCCTCGCCGTTGTTGCTTTGATGACGATTTTTATCCATCAAAGCAACTCTACCAAGAATCTTACTCTTAAATGCCGCAACTACTGTAGTAGGTGTGTTTCTATTAATTCGATACTTCGCTGATTAACCATGTCGTTGGCATCATCAACATTTATGGAGGTTCGGTGATGCGATTCGATAATAAATCATGTGCTTAACAAGGTGCGCAAGCGGATAAGTCGTGGAACGAAACGTTTATTGTTAACGTGTTTAAGGCCAAGATCTGATATTTGCGTGTCAGCGTTCCATCATTATGAGCGGTTGCACACACTGGTTATCAAGAGTCAAGAAATGCCTGCATACGTTCGCTTCGGTTATGTTTTCATGCACGCCTTCCCGGTAACAAAACGATGTGGAAAAAGTCCGATGGTTTCCCATTGCAGGAGTCATGATACTTTGGTGTCGAGTAGTTAAACTAGTCTCAGCAATTAAGGCCAACATCGTATAAGTCAGTGTTAACATTACAAACTTATAACGAATACTCGTTGTGTGACTGCGTTATGTTATCTTCTTTATCAGGGTCTCTGCTTAGCATCCGAATTGAACAGAAATGTGGACATGCTAGAGCGGCTTGTCCACTATGATACATTATTATTTTCCTTTTTGTATTTACCAAGTGTCTAGGGTCTGTTGGAGAGACGATAGTGTCTAGCAACATTAATTTTGAATTCCTCCAGATTTGGGATATTCTGACAGGCTCCATAGGGTTAAAAAGTCTTTGAAGTCAAATCTTTTCATATACGAACGCGCTTTGGGTGGTGGTTGGAGAGAGTGTCGGTATGCGTGGTTGTCCAGGGTTTCCCAGGACAGATGAGCTCACATCTAGGGACCGATGACTGGAAAATTGTCCAGGATGAAGTTGGGGCCTCGGCCAGGACCCTTGTTTGTACACCACACTGGCATAAGCTACCTACGGTTCGCTATGAGGCCTGTCACGTTTAGATCTGTGTCAATTTAATTGCCCACTAGTTAACTTGGCGAATGCTTTTTGTTGACCTTGACCTCATAATAAGGTCAATGTCATCGAAAATGTGATAATCCCGAATATCCCGGGGATTATTATTCGATCTTTACTCAAATTTACACCATTTTGTAGCTTAATTCAATTGCAAACTTCTTTGGAATATATCTTGTTGTAAAAACTCAACGGTTTTCCCACGCGCCTAAGATCGACAAATCATGGTATCAGTTCAAATTTTAAGAAAATTAACACAAAATATTCCATCAGATTTAACTTACATTATCACTAACTGTCAAACGGCATTAAACATTGGGTCGAATGTTTTAAGTGACACCGTTAGTTGCTTCGTAAAATTTCTTCGATGTTGATGACGTCATGGCGGGTGCAAACCTTATTTTGAATGTGATGATCGTATCGTTATTTGGTTTTAGCTCGTCGCCAAGTTCATCAATTGGTAAATTAAATTCTTGTCTAATTGTCGGTTGATCTGTCACTTAGCTTGGGTTTCTTGGCGGGTTAAATGTAGTAAACCCTCTTTGGGAGCCTCCATTGTGGTGCGGCTGTTCTCCAACTAAACTCTGGGCCGGCCTTGTTGTCGTTTAGCTTTTTGCGGCAGGGAGGTTGAGGTCGTTTACTAATCCTTGGCCGCATTTTTGAGTAGCATCGAATGCTTGTTTGAAACAGATATTTCACATAACTAGACTAAGTCCCCTGAACCAATTCCATGCGCCTGATACATATTTCCATGTAGCAATGATATAATTTGCCTTTACCAATATTACTTCCTCGTCATATAACTGTATATGTTTGGGGCCAATATCGAGGACGTCATAAGACAATTAAGCTATTTTTTAAACCTAAACCTATTTCATACTATGTGCTAATAAATGTGCAATAATACTGGAAGTGTTTCCCTGTTTTTTACAAGCGCAGAGACTTCACCGCTAAACGTCTTATATGCATCTGATTCGACCTAGAGGATTGAAACAATTTCTTAGTCGCCAAAGTCTTGGTCAGATACCAGTGCGCCTTTTATGTTATTTCTTTCCTAGCCACCTTTATGGTATTATAGAAGACCGATCCACGTGTCGCTAAATATCTGTGATTGCGTTGTTTTGGCTGGGTAGGTGATATCTTTCAATAACAGCATCTCAAGCCAGACATGTTGCAACAACGACAATATGCATCTTTCTGTCTCTTTGCTGCGCTCCGATGATGAATCATGCGCTTATAAAGGTGTGTAAGCGGATGAATTACTCAAAAGAGACCTGCGAGTTTATCTTTTCGCTCTAGGAGGTTAACCGGTTTACAGCCTAAGACCTGATCTATGCTTGTCATTCAGCCAGCCCGAGCAAATACAATCGCAAAGAATTTCTTAGCCCGGTAATTAAGGTTGAAATTATATTAGTCAGTGATAAAAATAACATCACATTCATCACTAATACTCGTTGGTTGACTGTGTTATGTAAACCTCTTTATCTTGGTCTATGTTGAGCATAAACTGAGGTCATCACCACCGAAATGAAATGCGGAGAGTAAACACCCTAGTTACAACCTGATGCATAATCTAGCCATGGAAGCACTCAAAGGGAAGATATTCAAAGAAGGCAAAGTCATATTCCCGTGTAGCAATGTTATCATTTTCCTTTCACGATAAGCATCAATGACATCAAGAGATAATTTGGCTGTTTTTTAAACCTTTTGGTATTTGGTATGGTAATAAACAAATGGAGGCGAGTTATAATACCCTTGTGACATACAAGTATTACCTTCAAATGAAAAGAGAAACCGTAACTGGCATTTGTATTGCTCATAACTCAGAAAGCCACATATAGATGTAGGTCAAGCATCACTAATATCATGATAGTTGACAAGTCATCTTACTGAAGTTTCCCGTGAATGTCCGCATAAGTGCTCGATGCTGACCGTCATTATTCACGTTACGAGTCGAAATACACAGACGGTCACTAAAGGGGCCTAGTAACTGGGTGCTGCCTTACATATAAAGGCATTGATCTTGATTGTCCTCATCGACGATTTGTAGTTCTGTCTTCAAGGTTGTACTTGTCAAGTGAGATTGCTTTCCCTATTTGGGTGTCTAGTCGGTATGAAATGGCACAAAATGTATACCTCACGCAAGCTACAAGTTGTCACTTCGTCAAAGTGTGCCATGGATAATTCAACAAAAAATCGAATGTTATAAATCCTTGCTGGCTGTTACAAATTTTATTTGGTATCATGCAATTACACCCATATCAGCGCGCTACAGGCTGAACGGAAGAAAATGAAATCTGTGCCCCTAGATGAGAAACGAACGCTATAGTTTTTTTTATAAATAAACCTCTCGTTTTCCAAAGTCAACGCTAACGCAAATATGTAAGCATCAAAAAAGAAGCTTAACGTTTTGACTTCAAACCGCATAAATAGAACAGCCAATTGTATTTCCTGCGGAAAACGCATGCATATTACGGACTAATAACATTTATCGATGCTGTTATTTTTCACTGAGGTGAATCGTAAATCCAAAAGTGCTTAAAATCCTAGTTAGCGATATTTGGCGCTGATGTACCCCATTTGTATCCCTATCCGAAGGTTTTGCTCGAGACAATGATTGTCACTCGTTTTATTCTTAAGACCTCCATCAAGTTTTCTGCGAATGGCCTATAAGCTTCGTTTCTCGGCATTTAACCGACCGACTTTAATGAGGCACTCGTGGGAATTCGATGATTATCGTCACGACGCTCAAGGTTTTACTGTGATTGTTTAGAGATCTGACGTTAGGGGACATTAAATAAGGTAGATCGTCGACACGGCTAGCGATAGGGGGCTGCACTGTTCAAGACACACAGGTTTTATTGCTTAAAGGGAAGACTTTTAATGGGGGGTTAATGATGTATAATAATCAGACAGATATACCCACCCTAGATTTGTAAGAGCAGCATTAATATTCTCTGCTTGATAGCGTTGTGTATAAGAACGCCACCCTATCTGATTGCTTAACACCAATGAACTTAACGCCAATGAGCTTAGCGCCACTGAGATTAACGCCTATGAGCCTACTGCATTCTAAGGACAATCATAAGCATTTCTAACCTGGCAGCTGGTACTCTGTGGTCACAATGCAATATGCTTAAGAAATGATAGATTCATTCATGCTGAACTATTGAAAAATAATGACTCAGTTGACTGCATAAAAAAACGCTTTGATTTGTTGTTTGCTTTGTTCATATTATAGTCTGTAACAAAATAACCGTTCGCTTTGCAGTGATTAAGTAATCAGATCAATCACAGACCACAAGTTTCTATATGTTTGTTTGATCAATGACATTATGGCCTTTTTCAATGTACAACTGATATACAACATTTGTTCTGTTTGCAAACCTTCATTTAGACATAATATACTTACTGTGTGTAGTTGGAAATGTTCAGCTAGCGGCCTAACTAGAACTATATCTATCCATATGCTTATAAGCAGCATCGTGCTGGTTGGTAGGCCTACAAGCAGAAAATCATATCGTTACAGTTAAACGTTGCTTGTTACAAGTTATGATCGGCGCGGATGCCATGAAACTGAGTACAGGAGCTCACAACATACACAATAATTATCTGTGGACACACAGGTGCAGAGTCATACGAACCTTAACCATATACATACATTGCCATAAGGGCGATTACTTTTGTAGAATAAAAGGTAATCTGCTCAGGCAATGTTAATGTTTATGCACAGCTACTACTGGAACTGTGGTTTATTTGAACACGATAGTACAATCAACCTAGATTCTTACTTTTTCGTGGTCAACCTTTTTCTATCAAGGGCTAACTTCCTGAGTCATTTATTGAGCCAACAACAAGATTCCAAGTATTTAGGAAGACGAACTGCACGAGTCTATCGAACGGCTGATGGATATGTACTATGAACGAGGTATTTTTCGTCCACTGAAAAAGCAATGAATTGTATCATGAGGGGGGTCGGCACAAGCCCTGTTGGTGCACAATTCGAAGCCTTCTGCATTAGCACCTTCACGGCAGAGACTTCTGGCGGTAACTGCTGGTCGCTACCTGATCACCTCATCAATTAACGGCCAGCGCTTTGTGGGTTGCACCTGAAGGGTTCCTTCTTGGCAGCGCATTTCATCTGGCAACGCCACATGAGTCATGAAGTAATGTTAGCTGGCACTGCTTATAGGTCCAGCCTGCAATAGCATCCTCCCACGTATTTTAGCATCCAAATAGCGGGCCACACCTTCCTTTTACAATATCAGGCGCATGACCCGATGCTAATGACTATGACGTGTTGAGAGTACCAAAGTTATCATAATAAACATAAAAGGAATCAGTCTGCAGAAATAATCCAGATATGGTTAGCTTGTTAAATCTGTAGATCATCCGCAACTAGCGTCTGATCTTGTCTTTGGCTATGCAATCATTGGTAAAAGGTTGCTGGTGTGTGCTGTGCGGGGAGGGGTGCAGTTCGAAATAACAAAATCAGGTCCACGTATGCGGTAAAACCATGCTGTACAATCGTACAAGGATATTTTTATCGGGCCCGGCAAGTGTATACACAGTCACATCTTAAGACACTACAATCATTGGGCAGCTTTGAAGCACCGGGTACGACTGAAGACAATGCAGCTTTAGCAAGCAGTAACATCTTAAGAAACTGCAACTGTTGGGCAGTTGAAGCGCGGAGTCACATCTTAAGACACTACGGCTGAAGCTCATTCACATTTTAAGACACCTTAGCCGTTGGGCAGTTAAAGCACACAGTCGCATCGTAAGACACTACAACCGTTGGGTAGTTGAAGCCCACAGTCACATCTAACGACACTTAACCATTGGGCAGTTGACGCACGCGGTCGCATCTGAAGGCACTACAGCCGATTGGTAGTTGAAGCATAGTGTCACAACTGAAAACACTACAACCATTGGGCAGTTGAAGCACATTGTATTGGATGCATAGCTGACAGCATCATATATTTACAGCGAGTATTGCTGTTATCGGTTATTTCAACTAAGCTAAGTGTCCATTATTTACATAATCAGCAGTAGCACCCTTGCTTAGGTAAAACTTATCGATATTCAGCTCCATGCATACAATGTTACACATAACCTTGGCTTTTGTCAACTGCTCGGAGAAACCGGCGACAGCAATTACCGCCGCTGCATAATGGACAAGACGTGGTGGTCTCGTATCGGATTCAAGACATATTAAAGCTGCCTTCTCAGAATGCCATTTCGCATTGTGCTCGTGATGAACCTGAGAATGTTACCTAATGTGGGGATAATGAGCCAATTAATGTCGATAAAATCTAATTATTTTTACCAATAACAAGTAGTCTATTATTGAAATAGCATTTTGCTGTGTTTGAGTCGACTATTTTCTAGTTACAAAGAAAACAATGTTTACACGATAAATGCACCATTTGATTTTTAAAAAGTTTGCGGTTTTAAAATGTATTTTATTTTTTCAATGTTGTTATTGTGTGGGTTCCCTCTTATACATGTTTATCAGTATAGCAACAATACGGCCATGATTAATATATTAATCTCTTCGGTTTTTGGTCTATTTTTGATAGCATTTTGTTGTGTTTGAGTCCGTCGCAAGTCGACAATTTTCTAGTTACTAGGATAACAATATAAGCATGATGATATATGCACCATTTGATTTTAAAGAATTTTGAGGTTTTAAAATGTACTTATTTTTTTACTGTGTGGGTTCCCTCATATGCATGTTTACCTGTATAGCAACAATACGACCATGATGAGCGTGTTAACTCAGCAATATATTAATCTCTTCGGTTTTTGGTTTATTGTCGAAATAACATGTTGCTGTGTTTGAGCCCTTCACAAGTCGACTATTTTTCTAGTTACTAAGAAAGCAATATAAACATGATAAATGCACCATTGATTTTAAAGAATTTTGCGGTCTTTAGAATGTCCTTATTTGTTCAATCTTGTTATTGTGTGGGTCCCCTCATATACATGTTTACCAGTATTGCAGCAATACTACCATATTGAGCGTGTTAACTCCGAAATATATTAATCTCTTCTGTTTGATCTTTTATAAAGCGAAGGTATGAGAACATGCCGAAGCGAATTACTGAGATGGAATTTTCGATGAAGAGGATCAAAAGTCAACAATACGTTTCATCACGGATTTATCTTTAACATTTGCTTTCCGTGTGTCACAATTGGAGAGACCTGCACATCATTATGGGTGGTTTTGCATTTCGTAATAATTATAATTCGTATGGCACGTATGGAGCTAAGGGGTTTAACTAAGTAGCCAGCGTTTAAGAGACAATAATTGAACACTTGTATAAATTAGCAACGTTCAGGTATAAATATGCCGCCGTGACTATTTCATTTAGTGATTCTTTCGTTTGATATTGGGAGGAGGTTTTTAAAGCCACTGAGCTGCCTAGATTCAGCGAACGACACCCAAATATTTCCTTCTATGACTCTTGACCACCAATGAAGTGGCTCAGGCTGGCGGGATGTATCTGGATCAAATGTGCAATAGCCTTGTTCCTGTATATTGTTGTGTGGATCAACTGAGCGCCACAAATGTGTAGCGTTTTGTTAGAAACAACGAACGAATTTTACCCGGATGTCCTTAGTGAGTTTGTTAACATTTACATCAGAATACGGGTAATCATTTATTCGTCAACCTTATGTATGTTGCTGAACGTATATCATCCGTCAATTATAAGGCTTAGTGTGGGCCAATTGCAATCTTCTGAATGCAATCGTGAGGCTAATTAATCAACAATGATCTTGCGGCATAGCATATACTATGATGCAGGAAACATATGCCCAACATATGTGTAGCTATCAGAAGTCCACAGCTGTCGTTACAAGGATGTATTGGCAACAATACATTGCCTTGAAACGCATGTAGAATACTAATTATGTTAAAACTACTTAAAGACCATAACAGTGTAAATGTATAAAGCCCCTTTATTTAGATCTGCTGCAATTGTGGCATCATGTCACAGGCTATAATTAGTGGGCGTAGTTGTTGATTCAGTACAAAAGGTCGTCCGCATCGTCCACCTCAGATGCTTTATGACGAATACATCCATGCAGCTCCCAGAAATTTAGCAAATGCTATTACATTTACGATTCCATTCAATTTACTAGTATCACTCGTGATACCTGGTACTTAAATGGCGAACCCAATGGCTAGATATTAAGATGTCATATAAAACAACCTCTGACTCGTCTTTATATGTCAAAAATCAATAAGCGAATTAGCGTTGCTGGTGTCGATTGAACATTACTTATGTCGAATGCTAATTAAATGCTCAGCAGTACGGCCAGATAACATCTCGCAATTTCTTTTATAAGGCATTCGATTTACAGGTCATTTTAAATTTTCCCGGGCAGTGTACGTAACTGGGCATCAGCTGAACGCAGATGATTCGACTCACTTTTCTACTTGTCACAGTAGACCCATTGGACCATGAACAAATACCAATTGCAAAGGCCATATAATAAGACATCGGACATAAGCGTGGCGCATACAATACCATGTATCTCCTGAATAGGACATAGCCTATCTTCCTTGGCTCCGTCGTGTTATTGTGTGTTTCTACATAACCGTTTAAGCTGCCATTGTGAAGAAATACGCCGCAGTGGCTGATTTTATGGTTCAACTTACATAAACTTACAATTTGAATTCAGTCGATTTCACATCGCCAGCGGTCAGTCATCAGTAAAGACAAAACTAAGGGAATTTCCATGACGCAAACGGTATAGGCACACATTCCTCTTTGATATTTTTTGGTTTTGCTTGTATTCATGTTATACAAAAATTATCTCAAGCAGTGATTACTTCGGAAACAACCGGGGAAAATCAATACGGCACAGGCTCAATTAGTGGATGGATCCATGTCGATGACTTAGGATATGACTATTCACGTATCGATGGATTTTATTGTCTCTCGGCGATTCTCTAACAACTCCCTGATTAGAAAGCATCCAGTGATAACTAGACAGCGAACTATTTCAGCACTGCAGGAAATTCCAGCAGGTATCAGGTATCCTTTCTGATGGGGTGAAACAAGATAAGGTTTAGGATTGACTATTCGTTTTGAAATTCAAGTTCGAATATAAGACCGTGCGTTTAAGATATACTATATTGCAGAAGGTCATGCTGAATATATTTAATCATACATGGAGCCTATTAAGACCAAATAAGAAGCAGTTAACGGAGTAGTTTGAATATTTTTCTTTCATAGGAATAGTGATTCTTGTTAACAAGCAATCATCCAGTAGTTACACCTAACATAAAAGCTGCTCGACTCTGATAATGTGATTCACAAACGCCTTCATGGCATTGACATAGCTAGCATGGCCATTATAGACAGCAGGATTACGAATTCCCTGTATGTGACCTTACAACACCCCTATCACTATTCTACACCGAGACACAGATGAACGACAACCTGTTGTTTCATGTGTGAGGTAAGATGCAGTAGGCCCCGGGCATCATATGAGCTAAATACTGACAGTTGGTCGTTTATCAAAATCGTCTATCTCTATACAGGCTGTACAATATATTTTACCTTTATGAGTGAGTGTACATTTACACCCAAGACTGGATATTTCACGAAAAAACAAGCAGCTATAGCCATTAAAAGTAAAAATGTTGCCATATATTGGAACATTTTGGATGGGATCTGTAGATTGACTCAATGGCTCTTGACAAGCAAACGTTCTTAATTATATAGATTAGTTTATCGAACCGTTCAAAGATGTACTCACCATCCATGCAAAGCAACATCGTATTTAACAATAAAGAAATGAACGATTGGTGACGTAAAAAATGCGATGAATTTATGATCAGGGTACCTCCTAGTAGAAATCGAAGCAGTGAGGGTCGATACAAACATGACACATTATTTTCTTGATAGCACAAAACATTAAATAATGTGAGCTATACATATGAGATATGCATATATATATTTGCCGACGCCTTTTGCGCAAAAACACCGAGATGATATGCTTGCACATGAGATATGATGCGAATTCGAGTTGACCACGATGCCTGTAGATCATATGAAGGAACATGACTCCACATTGTTAACAATAACACTGCTTAACGACGTCTCGCCGTCCGCTCTCGCCGGGGTGTCTAAGTACAGTTTACTTACAGGGCGATTTCCTGTTGGGCGATTCTAATCCAGAGGGTGCGTCCGAGGATAGGAATATATGTTACTTTATTGATCAGGCATTCAAATCAGGCAAATAATGCAGTGCAGCAGTACTAATTCCTTTATATAATTAGACGGACATTCACTAGTCGCTTTTAGGGATTTTGTAACAAACTGTATAAGGCCTCGTGTAGAATGGGAGATAATATCCATGCCTTCAACGTGATATCAACCTATTAGAATGGGTACAAAACAGATGGTGCGCTTGATTGGTCTCCAGCGAATTCAAGCCGATCGCAAGCTAAATCACAAGGTGGGTTTGGCCGTATGTTTATATTATTGTGCTAAGCTCTATTTAGGCATTATGGGTGTCATGATTTTGCAAAATATGACTGATGGGGGCAATCGGGTTGATAGGAATAATGCTTTAGCCATATCCAAATGTATCTCAATGACAGGAACTTGATTGTTGTGAACATGATAATGCCTCGTCGTTGCAATGTTGGTCCTCTTTATGATTAGTTTGTATAATAGCTAACCTAACCCCGTTATACTTATTTGAATTTAACAGACTATTGGCTGCTTGCTAAGCAGTTTCTATTGTAGTTAAGCTTCAGTGATTCATATAATACTATTTTCAGGTATTAAGTCGCTGATGTTGGTTAGTTGTTGGGTGTGCATATATGTTGCGAAATGATTCATTAGCGATGATAATACAGCTGTGTGGTCAGTAGGTTATTTTATATACCTTAATGAGTCGCTACACATTGTTTAACGCGTGCAATATCTCACTATGATTGGCGAGTTACATTTTTGCTACTACCTACTCACTAATAATTGAACACTACTACATAAGCTAGAAGAGCTTTGATTTACTACGGAGATAAGAATTTCTAGTAATTGATAACGAGCACTGTCATGAGTTGTGTTTAGTGACATGAACGTGTGACATGAAATACATTATAGCGGTATAAGAACTCATATTTTCTCCGATACATTTCGGCAATGCCGAGATTAATTGTTTTAGTGCATCGCATTGAATCATTGATCAGATGATGCCACCCTACCAACGCAGTTTTATTAAACCATTCTTATGAATGGCTTAGCAATAAATCACACCAGAAAATTGGCACGCTCGCCGCCGTGTTTATCTGAACAATTGACACTTGAATACTCTCACGCCATGGAACCAAATGACCATCAATAATTTTATTTTTTGAGTTTTGTTTTTTTAAGAACAATGAACAGTTCGACCAAAGTCCACCTATGTCAAAACAAGTAGTAAAACAAAAAGCATGGTTTCGCAAATTTCGCATTTATTACATTAACATTCAAGAATGATTGAGCAACATCGAGTGCAGCTGTGTCGACTTCGGTGTGTGTGGGTGGGTTTGCAGACATCTGTATATATCGATCTAGACGTCTTAACATAAATATAATTCATAAACGGCTTGTTGACTATCGGCTACCTCGATATGTAATGCGATAAGAATTATATTCAGACCTGCACAGTGGAGATAGAAACTGCTAGCGAACCTGCTAATTATAACAACACTGAATAAAGATGACCAGTTATGTAGTTAACACATTTCAGTATGTAATAAGCGTATACCATGACAAAGTAACGTAGTTAACACCTTACACTATGTATGCCAGGACATATAGAAACCTTCGTTATTCAATACCACGCAAGATTTATTTCACCTATAAATATACAAATGATAGCACATTAACATTGATTCAACTTGCTTTAGTCTAATGTTTGTTAGAGCCCTGAAACTGAGTTAAAGAAATATTTTCATTGACAATTGAAAAGATAGATGCATGTTACAAATTAAGTTATAAACATAGGTTGAGACAGAATGGCGATCCATTGATCGATAATTTCGTGCATTCATTGTTATGCATTGGTAATGATCCTATTACACTGACATTTTTTTTCTCGATATGGCCAAATGATCGATTAGTATGGCTTCCCAAAAAAGTAACCATTGTCTTACAGATTCACAAAATTATTTAAGATACGGGTCTACTGTTATCAGGAACTAGCATGCCTGCAGATTGTATTTGTTGTGTTTGCAAGATTCTCAACCGAACGATCCCTTGCTCTTGATAAGTGATATCGTGGCACAATGAAGAGTGATTCACTACCACCTCTGCTTTAATATACGGTAAAAAGCAATACACGACGGTATTTATTTTGTTTTTAAATGTTGTTCCCTAATTCAGCAATTTATTAACTTCCGACAAGTTAAGTGGACATAAATATATACATAATGGAATCAATACTAAGGACCAGAGTACAACAACATGTAATGCATAAAGAACAATTGATTGACTAGTTGTAGTGTAGCAAGATCTCGTGACGACATATATAAAGAATAATTTTACTTTTACTCTGAGCCATCCATCATACTTAATAAAATTATACAATTGATACAAGAGTTATTATTGCGGAAATTTGACTAATTCTTTATTTCCGGGCCCCTGTAATAAGATGAGAGGAATAATAAAAAATCGAACTCTTCGTGTCGATCTGCTGATATTGTATATATAAGCTTGAACAAGTACTGCTCCAATGAACTGCCATTGTGAACCTGATTTATAAAGCCATGTTATACAAGGAAGGTTAATGCAGTGACGTATTTCACCAGCACATAGAACACCACATTGTTTCACTGGAGCCGATGCACGAAGAATATTGAAGTAGCTATTTTCTGCAGGGCATTATGCGGTAGGTCTTGAGCATTATCAATCCCGCCTAATTGTGAGAGTTTGTTTTCGTTTTGCAGTGAAATCAAAGATCTTGTTATAATAAGATACCCGACTCGGCAATTCGCCCGACAAATTCCGTGACACCGTGTAGGCAGCGCCCCCTACGTTTGTGGAAGCTACTCGACGCGCAGCAACCAACCAACTTGGTTATGACCTGCGAATATGTCTGACTGGCAGTCAAACACAAAAGGGCACTTCTGTGCTGCAATTAACTGTTCAAATTGTAGAAAGAACCAAAGGGATATAAGCTTCTTTCGGTTCCCTAAAGATAAGGAAAGGTAAGTCTGAAAGTTGAAAACACTACATGATTTTCCAAGTAAAATTCTTGTGGGCGATAAAGAAAGCTGTTTTATTGGTAACTAGTGTAAACATAACAGATTAAGGGGGTTTAAGAAAGTCGGCGGTGGTAAGATAAACCCTGTACGATTAAATCGATGATCACGCAGTATTTGCCATATATTTAAGCAATTATTATCCGTTTATTATATAGCAATGAATACATGCCAAGATCTAGATGTGTTGTTTGAGCCAATGCAATACATAGGTAGAGACCCTATTGTGCTTTTTCTTTGTATTGACTATTGGTTATATCTCTTATCTACATAAAGAAGGGTTCACAGCCAGATTCTCATAATTAAGCCTAGCTGGAACGAATCCGCCTAGTGACCAATAGTTGAATTAATTCAACTTGACTAACGTTTATTTATTCATGATTATTACATATGTTCCAGGTTTATTTGCCTTGAGAGGCTTGACCCATATGTTTATCTATGTTGAGGTACTATTTGTCTAACATAAGGTTGTGTTTGGAATTAGGTATTCTAAAGATGGATGGAAGCCAGTGTTAATGATAATCTTTGCCACCTATACTAGCAGTTGTATAGTCCCAACCCTAACCAATGTGGATTTTTTTTTCCATTCTATATAAATAATACTCTTACTATGCATTCCAGATGAGTGACACCCCAGCAACTTAAAGGATGGTGCCGTGCTGGTTCTTCTGGAGCCAGATCAACAATAGATACCCCAATTTTTAAGCAATAAATCTTATTACACGATATAACATAATATGTATATATCCATTTTTAATGTGTAAATATAATCAAGTTATGTGTCAATGTAATGTCACGGAAGAATGTTTAGATTTCCGTAAAATCAAATATTCATGATTATTTATTTCCTTGAAAGCCCTCTATGATTCCATAGTATGTAGGACTACTTAAACTTAGATTGTGGTTGCATGGTACTCAAATCAGATGTGTGTGTTAGATGGGCCAGAACTATGTCTGACTGATTTGGTGTGCCTAATGGCATAAGACAGGGAGGCATATTGTCAACCTATGTGTTCAATGTTTGCATGGATAAATTGAGCTCTGATATAAATAATTGTAGTGTTGGCTGTATTTTTTGTAGTTGATCTCCTAATGTATCCTATTTGTGGTTGGACTGTGGTTGATATATATATATACATATATAAATAATTAATGATGATTAGACTCCTGCTGCATCAATGTTTCAGTATGTTGCTATGTCCTGATATGATGCATTATATTGTTATTATGAATAACCAAGAATATGTACAACAGTAGTACATAATAAAATGATGTCCGCACAGGACAACCCATCACCTACAATGCAGCTTGTTGATTCGGTGTAGGTATGTCTGGGTGACCAATCAAATATCATTTAATCAGGAAAACAGCATGAAAGTATCAAAATATGAGCATATCCTTAAATCAACTTCTTATATTTCATTTCAAAGATGACCACTAATGACAAAAGCCGTAGCATTCAGAACAATCTGTTAAAATTAATAAGGGGTAGACTAGACGTTCGAGCGGGGCTAAAATAGAGGTAGACCTACTGGACGTCTTGTGTAACAGTCAATGTACAATTTACAATGGCACTAAATATTATATCAAATTCAATGATCGGCAGTCACGGGACGTGTATATATTTATAATACCGTCCGACCGGGGCTAGGGTAGACCTAGCCGCGCACGATGGTATTATAAATATATAAGACGTCGTGCAAGGCTTGGCCTAGGGTAGACCTACACCGAAATATGCGACTTCGTTCAAACGTTCATATAAAATATTGTATTGAATAAATCGCCACACAAATTGCTTAAAAGGTGTCAATAGTAATTGACTTTTCTTTTTTTGTATTGGTTCTATAAAAAAATCTGTAAATTTAGAAATACAACGTTATTTTTGTGAACATACCATCGCCGATCGATCTTTTACCATTGAGCCACGCGCTTTTGTTTACATTTTAGCTTCCACGAAACCAGGTGGCGCGCTGGTCGCGAGCTTCACAACGGAAACGTCCGAGTCGGGTATCTTATTATAACAAGATCTTTGGTGAAATCAAACAAGTTAGTATATGACCAATTTGCGGCAATGTGCGACAACGACGGCGCGTCAAGCTTTATATGAGCATATCACAGTCTCTAGAGGTGTTGCAATTCAGTCGTACGAAAGCTATGCATCTATTCCCTGTGAATTTATCAAATGTCGTCGACAGCAATAATTAGGAAACCTGCAAACATATCTTGCTATCTATTGATGGTTTGCATACATCCTTATGTTTAGCATTAAGAATCACAGAGGATTATCAGGCGCATAATGGTTTTGCAGAGAATCTGCGCATGCACACTTGAAGTATCACTTGATTTCATGAACTATCGTGTTATTGATATTGAGCGAAATTGCTGTAACTTGAGTATATACAATAGTGTATAACATGTTAAGCACTATAGTCCAGCTGATCCTCGTCCATATGCATCCAACAATTATATCGTTATATTTTCACACAGGTCGCTCACCTACGACAATCGCTGATGTATGCGTAATAATTTTAGCATATCATAGAAGAGCAAATGAAAGGCTAGGCTCCTTAAGTCGAGACAAGATGCTGGTGCCTAGTACAAACAGCAGCAGTGGCACTTAACCAGTGTCTTTCATAAACCAATGAGATGAAAAAGCGCCATTCATACCGTTGTTCCTTAGTATCTAGAAGAGGGACGTGCGTCACATACTGCCTTTCTACAAGATATTTTAATGGTACACGTATCACTGCTCCTAGTAAGTGATGTAAAGCCATGATTTATGTCGTAATTTGTCAGGTGTTCGCGCAATAGGCATTGATATCCAAAACCAACCTGCATTGTGTATAAAACCGTACATTGTGCCAATGTTCCATGTTGACAAAGCCATGCACATCAGTAAGAAAATTAACATTTGTCATGAATGCTTACCCAAGCAAACGAAAATCATGGATACCGATGAAAAGACAAAGCGCGTTCGCTTCTGGGTGGTAGTATAAGTGAATTCTCTCACAACTTACTGTATTTTCACACAGGTCGCTCAATAATATATATATATATATATATATATATATATATATATATATATGTTATATATATTATATATATATATAGATATATATATATATATATAAATAAAACTCGCATATATATATATATATATATATATATATATATATATATATATATATATATATATATATAATATATATATATATATATATATATATATATATATATATATATATATATATATATATATATATATATATATATATATATATATATATATATATATATATATATATGCATATATATATGCATATATATATATATATATATAATTTTATATATATTTTATATATTTATATATATATATATATTTTTTTTTGTTATTTTTTAAAGATGTACACGTAGGGACGCTTATGTATATATATACTGACTGACATAATTATATATGTAAATATATGATAATTTATATATATATATATATATATATATATATATATATATATATATATATATTATATTTATATATTTATATATGTATATGTATATCTGTATATATTTATACATACATATATGCATACATATATGTGGATATATAAATAATTATATAACGTAATGCGTGAGTTACAAAGTAGCTTAATTTACCAGCCGCTGCATTACGGCTTTTCACGCATCCTTTTTCAATAACATCGGTTGTTGCGTGACTAAGACCAAATCACTTTTGGAGCTGGTGAACATTCATATAATACCCCTCCAATATAAGCCACTTGAACCAATCAGCATAAACGCATTAGGAAACCGGGATGATATTGTGGGTATTTTATGCCCACTTGCTATTTTCATCAAATGCACTTATGTTGAGCCTTTGTCTGCGTTTGAGGGTTCAATCAAATCAACACATGTTTTGCCTAGATTATTCCGTCCCGCTAGGTATTAATTGCATGCTTTAAGCTAGGCGGCTGTTGCTGAATGCAGTTGCTCTTGACCAGACTAAGTTTGTGAACATTGTGCTACATATGGGAAACATATATTCATCGTAAGGTGACTGCATGGATAATGCTTTGCTAGTGCAATAATGCCGTAACTTTTGTCCTTGCTAACAGTTCCTAGTTGCTAGTCCCTTTGGTGATTAATGATAATGTTATGATACAACAGAACATAGACTGCTTGATCAAAGTTTTCCATTGTTGTTATTGGCTAAAACCGTTTTTCCACAGTTTCGCTCCAGAAATCATATCAGCAATGCTAGATAGTCTTTGGGTAATAATGTTATTTGTTAAAATATGATTTATCAATGGTATCAATACAGCAGTACTGCTTATGGGCCATTAATGTATTTCATTTTTAATGGCGAGAACTTTGCATTCAATTTGGTTATCATACTAAGCTGTGTGATATAGTGGATAGCAGGAAATCGTCAATAGCATACGTCTCTTGGTGACGCTGACCAATTCATTTAGCCTCTCGTATTTGCATCAATAAAGTAAAGCACAACAGTTCAATGATACTTCAGGAATTTGATAGCAACTGTGTTAATCAACAATGCCTGAAATATAAGCTAAAGCTTTGGTTATCATTGGATATGTTATAAGTTTAACCTTAAAGCGGTTTGGTATCTACATGTATCCATGCTACGGATTATGCGACCAATACAAACTGTTGCTGGCGTCTACAACTGATTTAGAGATACTTACAAATATATAGCCCGGATTTTCAACCTATATATAATATTGGTTTCAGTGTTCTTTGTATTTTTTTTGTACGTTTGGTGCAGGATAATTATCAAACTGCAGATTGGCTACTTTATAACACATCATTGACCGCCGATCCTAAACAAATAAAAAAAAATGTCACTTTACGCAAATCCTGTCACAACCAATTATTATGTTATCTTGGGGATGGAAACCCCTGTGGCAAACTTCCATGTTGGGACAATGTCGAAAAATGTTCATGCGTTGCTGTTAATCGGATTGGCTGATGCATCAGAACGCTGTTTAATTGTTTATATAGGTCTAGTGACCCCCAAGTCGGAGTTCATGTAAGATGATCACATCGTGATTCTAGCAAGCTCGCCATATCACACGCGCTGGATTGTAACCCATTAAATTCAAAGCAGGGCTCGCACTTCCTCAATATTCGCAACGGCCCCTAGACCCCCAGGATACAATGCCCAAGCAATGTAGCCGAATGTTAGGGGCTCATAGTCTTCTCGTACAATTCCAAGGACAACGTGATCTCTGCGCCGAGTGTTGCTCCTGTGAAATCTTTTAGCAAAGCGCGCTGACTTGCGCTGCCGTAGCTCCGACCCCCGATATTGTGCGTATGAGCAACACCATTGAAGTTTTGTAAAATTATGTATTACGTGGAGCCTTCAATATAAAAGTAGACAACAAGAAAACACTACGATAACAATCAGGGCAATTACCATTTCGGACGAAAGAGTTTTGTATCAAATTAAGTCAACCAAAAATCAGATTCCATTAGATCGTTGGTTCATGCATGGGAAAGGGCTTACAAACTTCAGTTGATTGGATATCCCTTATGAATCTAATTAATCATCCAGGTATCCTGGTTAATTGCAACCGTACGGTTGAAGCAGCCCCTCAAAGCTCGATGGTGATAAGCATACTAAATGTTTTGAACACCAGGGCGCTCGGAAGAAATACCGCACAAAAACCTCTGCTTCACCCACCCCGCTCCCATCCCATGTTGAGTGTCATTAGTACATTATGCCACAACCTTGTCCATCGTCACAACGTGCCCATCTCAGTCATACCCACGAGTGACCTTCGTGTCACCTCACCCCCTCTGCTCATACATGCCCCATATTTAATAGCCACGCCCTTCCCCTAGTCCTCTGACCAGGCTACGGCATGTCCAATGAGAATTGGGATAGCGTGCCTTAGTCGTTGAGAGAATCGTTTTAACCTTTAAAATTCAGTTCTACCCTGGCCTCCGGGGTCGACACTTCTCTCTCCATCTTTTAGGCCAAGTTCAATATTAAATGCTAGAGTCATAGTTATCAATAAAGTTTAAGATGCTTCTAAACCCTACGCCTGAAGTTCGCGTTCTTTCATCAACATCCTCAAGCGCGTGTCGCACATATCACACCTCAGATTGCGATACGACACCTAGCTTTTGCCTTCCTCGTATTTGCTTGTATTGGTGCTAATAGAGCTACAAAGTGTTAAACCATAGTAGTGATAACTGCCTACCACGGCTGCTGTAAAACAAACCATCAGCGGATGGCGACCTCAGCTGGGAGGCGTGCAAATGCAGCCATCACAACCTGATTGAGCCCTCGAAGTCAACGCGTACAGCCTCCTCACCTTACAGTAGGACACAGGGCCCAAGATCGATTACGGGTCCATTGGGACCCACATGATATTTTACCACGCTCCCCTCCGGCAATCTCTCGGGTCTCTGACCAGAGAGCTCGAGTTCCCGAGAACTCTGACATAGTGATGTTGAGAGTTAGGCCTATATTCAAACCTAGATTCATTTAGTAACTTTCCACTTATAAAGACGCAATGAATTTAATTAGGCTGATACATAATACCTTAGTGCCTCCGGATCATAGCTTTGGATCCAACAGCACTCTCTGTGCTTTGGTTGCGCATTGATGTAGATCGCGCGGTGTGCATTTTATTCGTATTATGCACTGCATCATCTTATAGACTGATATCCCGGAGTTATATAGACTATGTATTTGGCATGTTATTTCGTGCAACCGTAAGACTAGACACACTAATCACAGCCTTTTCCTCGACCCATATCCGGTTATTAAATATCTTTAATTTTCACAGCGTAAGTTTAATAATAGAGTGTGAAGGGACAGCTGATGTATTGTCTTGCAAGAAAATGTAACAAAATTCAAGCTTCCACATCTTAGAAGATACAAGTATTAATATGCTTTATGTATCAGTAACTTCATGCTGGCTATGATATTAAGCAGTTGATATTGTGCTGATGACGACTGACAGGGCATTATGAATGTGACAGAATCAACCCTTTAAAAATGGACCACGTTCTGTTCGTTGTTACGGGTTTTGTGATTCAAGGGGATTCGCATCTTAATGTAGGCAAGCGGAAATCGTAGCCATCCTAGTACGTTTAATCGCTAATTTCGTATATATAACTATTGATCACATGCAAATCTACCTCACAAACTCGGCATACGCGTCTTTTGCTAAGCCTAAGGATGCTTTTAACGAGGTTGGACATAAAAGAGGCACTTTATCACAAGCGGCAGCAGCATGATATAACTGCAATCAAGTATTAAATGTATCTCAAATCATATAAACTTTGAAGAAGTCAACGAGATGTGCCGCAAGCAATGTAATATATTTTACGGCACCAATCATACGAGAGCCGGTAAGCATATTTGGTTGTCAGTTGAGTGTCTGCAAGCACCCTTACGTCTATTACAAGTAACATAATATTATCATATTATTATAGAATAAATATACTACATGAGCAGCAGACTAGCTATTGCAAGAATGACCATGACGTCTCCTTGGTTTATGAAATGCTTTAGCCAACGCAAACAATAACAGTTCGATGGTTTTGTGTCACGCTCCTCTTTAGCCGCAGTAGCGTAAATACTAGCGATTTACTTGATACCGTGCCCACACCTACACACACAAAAAAATGAAATATGAAACATTATTGGATCCATAAAAGAAGGAATTCAAATACCTTGAGCGGACGATTCAGTTTTTAATGGAGTGGGTATCATCGCTCGATGGGTAAGTGAAATATGTGGCTGAGGAAGCATTGAATATCGTTTCGCTGCAAGTTATTTTTTCTGATGCAGCACTTGCATTTTTTAGCGTTATTAAAGCAAACTTCCATATTGACAGCTCGTCTAGTTTGCAAGTTCCATGAGAGAAAGAACATTGCAAGTAGTATATAAGTCATTACATAAGGCGCAATAATTCATGCAATGATGCAATAGATGTAAATGTCTATCCCCTTCAAACCGATGTGTGTAGTAATTACCCAGGTCGGATTTTATCGTGCCACCGGGTGCATTGGGGAATGACTACCCATTGAAATGTGATTGTGTTCGCATCATCGAGTACTTGAGGCCTTAGTATGAGCCCGTCTACGTCTGCCTGCTATCACTTTAGACTCTGCCATCCGAAGATATTAATGCACTTTTTGCCGTTTGATACGTTTTATTTGCAACAGTTAATAGCAGACGTAATTATGTCCCCGTTTATGAACTTAAACCACAATGTTCTGCATATATATATATATATATATATATATATATATATATATATATATATATATATATATATATATATATATATATATATATATATATATATATATATATATATATATATATATATATATATATATATATATATATATATATATATATATGGACACATTTCGTCAGTGCCCCTGTTTTCGTGAACATTTCGGTTAATATCAACATCAAAGCCTTATATGTAATCGCCAATTTAATTAAATGATAATCCTCTATTAGAACTTGACCATACTATTAAACAGCGTTTTCCTATCTCTTCCGTGTATAAAGTGTGTTCGGTGCATATTAAAACAAAGACAGCTGAGTGCTAAAGTTGCGAAGGTTCGCACCAACGAGGTGTAGTTAAATGTATCCGGGGACGACCATTCATGATTAGCAATCACAGATGTGCTAAAATGCTTTTCACTTCTGCGGTTATCATACATATGGCAAACCAAAACACGTCGCCACTCCAGGTACATATTGTATATCAGTACGGGCTTTGAAGAGATCACTATTAAGCCTAGTACCTCCTCAACAAATCGTTTTGTAATCACCTGGTCACTCTATATGACTGTAGCTCCAACATTTTGAAATTTCTGAGCTTTTAAGATTAGCTGCATTATCCTTGCACCATATTGTGATCCGCTCTATGGCGACTCCTTATGGTAAAAATATGGTAGCGGTACGAACTCACACTTTCTAAACTGACAACGCAGCTGATAAAAATTCACCTGCCTTCCTCACACGAATAGATCGTATCCAACGATTTAAAAACGGCCATAAGGAAATACCATGTGTGTAGCCGACAGGATGTATATTGCCCGTAACGTTTGTCGTAAAGCATGGTAAGGATTGGGCAGTGGATGCAGTTATGAAGCTCTGTACGCAATATCGCTAACGAGCAACTGCTACCATTAGCATTCCAATGAACCCCTCTGTCATCCTGAAGAGCATTTATTTATTCTAAACCTTTCCGCAAGGTCTACCTTTGTTGTGATAGCAAGCACCCAAACTGATATTCAGCGGCGCATATATCACGCTGAAACAGCAACAAAATCATTGCTGCGCAATCATACTTATTTAGTAAAAGTCATGGGCCAGGCTGCAGTGCTTTCAGTGTTCTATTCCGCTATTTGACATACGACCACAATAAGGAGGTTTCCATTTTGGGTCACATTGTAGTTGAACAAAGAGCTTTCATGTGTTAGACATAATATCGTGTTGTGCTTGTGCTGGTTTTATTCAATATTTGAGCTGTTAATTAGATTAAATTGTAATTAAGTTATTTTCATTGTGTGTTTCTTCAGAAGTTATGAAGAACAGTATTAATATTCTTTAAAAGCGAGACGACCTGGAAGTGTGAAGAATGCTGCCTCACAGGGATATTGGGCATTTATTTTATCAGTTCAAGAAGTGAGGGGCAATTTACACATAATTGTTTGGGTCAAATTATATCAGTTATAACATAATTTCAGTCAGATGCTGCTACACCAACACAATGGCGTCCCCGACGCTGAAAAGACTGGTATAAACCAGATGAAAAATTACTGAACACATCTTGTCATTATCGTTGATTATTGGGCAACATTATCTGTCAAAGAATGAATTGCGGCTAATATTGATGAACAGTTGTGCAACAGTCTAACGAAAGGCATAGCAGCTAGAATCGACATACACCCTGTATTTACTACTATACTTGTCAGGGCACACGAGAGCTATTGTTATGTATGCCCTTCCTGTTGGCCTTTGCAGTCTCATTATACTACGCGCTATCTGAAGCTTACAGCACAAAGCGGCATGAGTATTATCCTTATTGTTTGTTACGGCAATAGTTACAAACATCCGGCAACTTGAACTGATTAACATCATTAGCTTAATTTGTCAGCGTAATGGATTTTCACATATAGAGTCACCAGCCTTATTTAAAGCAGCACAAATGTAACGATGGTATCATGCTTAATACCCTTACCGCTGATTCAATTATGCTCTATTGTATACACACCCTCAATTGAACACTGCGTTTGGCAAGTTTGTCATGTACGTGTAGACGCAGCTAATTATACGACTTTTCCGTGGAATCCCGGAGAAATGTCCATAGTTTCTCAAGAAAGGACGACAAGGACCGTGCATAAGATCGTATCATGTTATCAAAACAATTGCAGTACAGATGGGCTTGCAATATCCTAAACCTTGCATCTTTGTACAGTCTGTATACTTCTCGAGAATGCACAAAACCACGTTAATTGGGAAGTTCTTATATTACGCTCATGATTGATGGTTGAAAAAAGATCCATTTCAGTCGAAACTGGCACATAATCCATTTATATATATATATATAATTTATATATATATATATATATATATATATATATATATATATATATATATATATATATATATATATATATATATATATATATATATATATATATATATATATATATATCGACGCATGTGTACATCGTTATGGTTCTATAACGTTTATTTCCGCAGGTATGCGTCATGTGCCTTCGTTGATATTGTTTCCAAGATGATATCAATATAACAACTGAACGTGAGAAACAATATTGTGCTCTAGAGCAATTATGCATATGACGAGCTGATATCGACTATGCAAGCCTAAAAATTGTAAAGCTAAGTTACATGCAAAGTGGTTGGGTTCAACCCTGCCCGGTTGTTTATAAAAGGGTTAACCCGACCGAACAGAGTAAAATCGCTGCGTGGCTTATGAAGTCCCACTGTCATTACCTTCAGCTTGGAACGGCTGTAGAAGGAAGAAGATCATATCGAACATCCCGTGGAAGAGATTTAAAATGAATTCACAAGCTCCTTTTCTGTATGTGTATGCTTGTACAATAGAAGAATCATCGATAATCTGGTGTTTTCAAGATCGACAAGTCGACTTATATTTAAGCAATCGTAATTAGACTCCTCCGAATTCGCCGAAAGGCTTCACAAAGTGCCATGCCATCATTTGGATCACTTACAGTTCCCATTACTTTTGCTAAGCACTTCTTTTCCGAAATCACAACACTGTATCCATCAAAGTCGTTGCTATATCACTTGGCGTAGTGGTTTACTGTTTTTCTTTCGTCCCACGGGTCGTGGGTTCGATCCCAATGTGTGGTAAACGGGCTGGTTACCCGTGACTTGGATGATCACGAAAAAAGCCGTCTTATCTCTCTGAAAGAGGATGCGAAATATCCTCTGAGGACGACATCAGTGACCACCCTCAGAGTTGGCGAACACAAAGCAATGACTAGACAAAATTATCAAAAACCGCACTACGTGGAGAGGGCTTGTTCGAGAAAGTCAGTCAGACAGGCTCTACCTTCGGTAGAGGATTAATTCAGGCCAGTGTCATCAAAACACGTATGATGTTGATGGACGATGACAGTTGCCATGCGAATCCGTGCACAATTCACTAAGGTGGCCGCAAAAGACTATGAGTTGACGGATGGCCAGGTTGAAAAAGCGCATATGTTCAAATAATAATAGAATTTGTGTTTAACAAATCCCTCTTTGATATGGAATTGTTAAATTCATTTGACTGTGGTTATATCGATACATGCTGGCGTGCTAATCGGATGCTAACTTTGTCGTGCCCCATTTTGATATTCTAAACCAGCGCCAACTACAATGCCTGCACGCACACATAAAGGAAGCCGTTCCATCTCAAAGCGCTCTCGTACAATCGAATGAGATCGCCCCTGTCAATGCCTACTGTATATTAAATTTACTATTCAGGTAGTCGCGTAATGCTATTTGGTGTGTCTCGCCAGCCACACAGTTGATAGAAAATGACTCCACCAAAGCAGACAGGATGAAATTGGAGAAGATTGGGACGAAAGCTCCTTTTACTGTGTCGACATTATATGCCTTTGCAAAGCATATCAGACATGACAATCGACCTCATCTGTTGCAGCCGTGATATGAACCTAAGAATAATAACTGTATGAGTATCATATCAGCTAATATTTCGGCGCCAAAGTAAAAACCCAATTTTGGTTCATTGCATTCACGTGCAGGGCTTTAATGTGCGGTTTATTGCATAGCGTAATGATCAATACAGACTAATCAGACGATGCGCCTAGTTATAACCTAATTCTGACGGGCCCAAGGGACATTCATGTTTTGGTCGAGGGTACTGATGACTTGAGTAGCGTCTGTTTCAGACAGGTATGCCTTGACTGAACTTGTATTGGCCAATGAGCCACCAACGCAGTATGTTCGTGAATCGTCTGACTTCTCCAGCGCCCAACATTCAATGGTAGATGCGTACCGCATTACACCATTTGTCATTGCAGGATTCACGCTCAATTGACATTGATTTTGAGATTGGTGAGCAAATTGAGCGCCTTCACCTTATGTCATATCACCTAAGTACAGAACCATAAGCAGATGAACTCAGGGATAGTATTTATTGTGTGGTAATGGAGTCTACATTCACAACCCTTTATCATATCATGATTACTATCAAACGGTACCTTAATAGTGTTGTTGATCTGCAATCTATATTGATGCAATCTCTGTTGCTGCTTGCATTTGATGTATTCAGGCGTTAGTCAACCACAAAGAGAACAGCTGGCTAGAATAGGTTACGGCGCAGTAGCACTGTGCAAATATTTGTTTTTTGGGGGTCTACACCAATAGCGGAAAAACAACATATATATATATATATATATATATATATATATATAGATATATATATATATATATATATATATATATATATATATATATATATATATATATATATATATATATATATATATATATATATATATATATATATATATATATATATATATATATCTATATATATATATATATATATATATGCTCTATATCTCTATATCGCTATTGGTCTCTATATATATATATATATCTAATAAAAATATATATAATATATATATATATATATATATATATATATATATATCATAGGGTACTGTGTATGACTAAAACATCTCTATCATATGTTATATACCTTCCATAAAATGGTATGTTATTTGTCGATTAATGATGCCTTTATAATGTCATCCCATTCATTTTCCGTCTTCAATTCTTTAATGCTTTTATATTCATCTCCATTCTCTCCCGCCAGAAGAAAATGCGCCAGCTACTTCCAAGATAGAAGCCGCCTCGTACCGCACGTTTTCGTCATCCCGAGGGTTAGCTAACCGATGAAAGCAGGATACAGCTCCTTGGTGAAAACATTCACCATATATATGCGACTCCACATGCTACGAATCTGATATGTTTCTCTCCTGGGGTTTCTCTCAGGTTAGCACTATTCGCTGAAATATCGTCCGTGTAAACCACAACTTTGCAATTGCACAAAAACGGGTTATTACTTTAGTTAATGATTGCGCATCATAAGCCACGCCAATCATGCTTGCAGTGGTTCTATACAGACGTATTGCCTCTAAATAGAAGTGAATAAAGTGATGCCCTAGTTTTATATTAGTGACGCTCTTTCGACAGGGTGATCAATTCCATTAATGTTAGTAGGACCAGTGGTTGCAGAGTACTCAATCAATATCCAAGTCAGCACACGTACTCTTAAAATCAATATCAATATGAAGCTTGCTTGCCTTTGACAAGTGATGTGTCACAATTATTAGTGCATGGTTACATTAAACGCCAAACGGTTGCTTGTTCTTCAATGCATCGTTGATGCCTGTTCCAGGAGACAGATTTTTTTATCTATTATGTTATCACACATGGATTAGCATTACACAATGTCATATGCAACTCGTGTTATCATAGACCTCGAGGGCGTACTTTTAGGAAGGTGGAGTAATAGTAAACCATTTGCTATCGTCAAATGAAGCTATGATTTTGGAATTCTTGTGGTTGATATATAACGTGATGATTTAACTTTTGATCCAAAATATATTTAAAGTAGCATGTGTCCGATATTTGGTAAGCAGCTGGAGCAGGACGAATGATGCTCACAATAGTGTTACTGGTGTTTGATAATATGACTGAATCTCCCTTCAATCCATCAGAAATGCATAGTCTGCACCCTCAATGCAAAGAAGAAACACTCGGCGTTATTTTTATCATTCAATACAAATGACAGATAGTATTAAAGCTGTAAGCAAATTGTATTGTCATAATGTATGTAAGACAATGTCTCGTTTCCCATTCTTCTTTCGCAGATGACATATTTAATGAAGCCACCAATACACAAATTGTAGCGTAAAGTCCTTTCCCACATCAACTCTATCAGTGTTAGCACCGTACAGTTATCCCCAACCCATTGGCTCGGAATATACAGTATAATTTGGTTACCATCTTTGACAAAAACAATGCTAAATATTTCTACATGGCTTATCATTATGGAGAAAAGCTTCTTACAGTGAAAAGTGCAGCATGGCGTGTGATAGTCAGCCATTCGAAAAAAGTGCAAGAATTAGCATGAATTGCTGAAGTATTGTCTTGTCTAGAATTAAATCGCTTTTTAATAACTTTTTCATGTGCAATGAACTATCGGAGATATGTATCGTATTCATTAAGAAGAGATACCGTGAAGACGAGGAAGTAATGCGTCATATAATGGAACGATTGTCACCAAAGCTTGAGGTATTTATAAATATTACTCATTTAACAATTCACCAACACGTTCGTTGACCAAAGTGCAACACGCGTTGACAGGCATATCGAATATCTGCAGACTGAATCAACAATGACTATTTTACGAGGGTGACGCAAATGAAGCTAATCATTGACGACCATCATAGTTTGTATTTAGCATTTACCGAAGTGTGAGTACTAAATATTGCTATATGTTCCACGTGGCATCCAGGGATATTTAGTGTTGTCCTTTGAGTGTTTCGTTATATTGGAAAGTATAGTGAACAGGTGCATCTGTTAAGCACGATAGACAACTATATACCATTCGTTCATAAACTAATAGGGTGTTACCCGAGTTAACGTTGCCTAAAATCTCAACAGATGGTTACATTATTTTAGAATTTCTAGTTCCATATTTTCGGTGCATCACGTTGCAAACATTTCGGTTAATAACAGTAAACATAGATTATAATATGCAGATATATTCAGTCAAACTAATGTGGCAATCGCAAATAAAGCACTATCTTTACCACTGAAACAGTACAATGACTAATAATCTACCCGTCAGGTGCTCAATCAATCACAATGAGAGATAAAGAGTGACAATGTCACTTGTCATTAGAATTTGCTTGAGGTCGTACATGTCAAACCAAATTGTCTGCTCGAGGATCAATATAGTAGGAAAACGATGAGCAGACCATCGCTTGTCAAGGCATGCGATACAAATTTTATCTACCAATGCCTCGAGTAAGTTGAATCCAAGGACTGTGCGCTTATCAATCACAGTAATCCACACATTTAATACATATTGACCTTATATCTAATGAATAACCCGATGTCACTTATAGGGAACATCAATCCAGTCTGGTTATCGGCTTTCCTATAGGTGAAGTAACCCCATTGTTTCATTCAATCTTCATTACTTACAGCAACAAAAGCCGACAGCCCGACAGTTCATTAGCTGACTTATCTATCTTGGTAGTCGAAAAAGCGATTTCACTACTGCCACTGTGGCTGGCGTGTCTATTTGCGCGTCTCAAAAATGATGCATTCGTATATAATGCCAGACTATGGCCATTACACGACAGAAGTAAGTTGGTGCATAGAACCAAGCTTGATTCCCTTACCTGCAGTACGACTGAGGTTGTTTTGTATTGATTCCCTTCATGCTTGACAACCATTTTGTTTAAGGGTAATTCGGCGAGTCAAATCAATGGAAATTTCAGAACAACATCTGTATCACCTCAGCGTTTAATGAGATACAAGGTAATGAGTCAATGGGTATTTTCATTTATGTTTTAATTCCACCCAATAATACTCAGCTATGCGTTAGGGAAGATGAGGCTAATATAAACGAGGATTAGAGGTTCTATGCAGGATCTGCATCATCTAGTAAATTTAATTGAGCGTCGTACGTCTAACAACAGAATGCGGCGTGTTTTTAAAATGGCACCGGCCTTTGCATTGGAGTATGGGTATTATAAATTTATGTATATATCCAGTAAGAGCAGCATGGTCAGGTACAACGAATGAAAACATATCAATGCAATAACGAGTTGCAAATGAATAGACAAGCAAAAATATGACTGTTGTAATTTAACATCGCTGGAAAGAAATTGACCTTGCTAATATGGGTTTTGTCTTTGATACGAATCGCCCCTCTCTTTAGTGCATATTGTACGGTATTGAATATGGGGGTTGATGTTCAAATCGGTGTTGTATTGTGGATACATTTAGAAGTACTATTTGATTTATCCATAGTATGTTGCAGGGTGATAATAAATTGAACGACAGTGTTTAGGTTTTGTTTTGCATGAATGCTTCCGAAGCAATATTGGCTATTCATGACTGCATCAGTGCTGTGATGTTAGACAGAATAGGTCTACATACGTGGGTATAAAAAGCCAATGGCAAATTGCTTGGGCACCCTATAATGTACCTTGTATACCAGCTGTTTTCGTCTACATAACCTGTAGTGTTATTTGTGTAAATACCATCTTTGTATAATCGCTATTATTATCATAAAACTAATACTTAGCTGGTCACATTAATGTCAAATATATAAAACAATGTACTGCACACTAACTGCCGACACGTAGCACATAACTTATTGCAATACCGCACCTCTCTCATGACAGGCAATATATTGGACATCTTATAACATTGCAAAAGATGCAAAGCTCATCGTCGGTTGCAGCCAACTAAGCTGTCTGGCCCTTTTTTTAAGTACAAACTGGTTAGCGATGAATATAGTTTCATTGAGCAAAGTGTGTTTACTTGATTGGGTTAAACAATCATAAGGTTATGGTTTCCTTAAAGGTCTTCTACAGCTATTGAAGCTGACATATTCTCTAAAAATTTTTATAGAATGTATCACGATCACCGCACACAGCCTGATTCGTGCATATATTTGTATATATATTTGTATATATATATATTAATTCTATGTAGATATATATCTATATGTCTATATATTTACACATCAACGTATATATGAGTATATATAGATATATATATACATATAAATCAATTCATATGTGAGTGTACATATATTTAAATATATGTGCATATGTTTATATATATATATATATATATATATATATATATATATATATATATATATATATTCGTATGACCTCATTCTTGCATATATTTGTACATGTATTATATATATATTCTATGTAAATATATTACTATATGTCTATACGTATGCATATTATAGTATATATATGTATATATAGTACATTGCTTAATTTGATGAGCATCGTGCTTTCACAGTATGCTATATACTAATCATATATACAAATCCACACCTTCCACCACACGTGAACGTGTCACTTTATGATGCGGCTTTCTAGCACCTTTTTTACGTATGCTTATGCCGCTTACCATTGACGACCACGCATTTAATCATCATTAAATATGTTTATCGTCGTCGGTAAAGGGGGATGTGTGCTCAATGAGTATTACTATAAAAATAAATGCTGATGCTATCAGCATAGTGTTTAGTTCATGTATTGATGAGCTTGCTTCATGAGCGAGAGTGAATAATTAGATGAAAGGAGAGATAGGGTAGTCGTTAGCATAACATATATCCTTTATGGCACTGTACAGCAATCAGATTCTTTTCAAATGGAATTCTTGAAAACAACTACTCTCGTGCGGCATGGCACGCAATATTCTGATTAAGGCAGAAATGAACATCGGCGTGGCTATATATACGACAGCATAATGTTGATAGTAAAAAAACTCATTTGCGATAAAGCCTGTTACTTTGTTGTATACTGTTGTGAGATGAAGAATGATAATGATTTATTTTTAAGAGTGGTACTAGAAAAACTTGTTCGTTCTATAAAGCTGGAATATGTATGTAAAAATATGTACAAAAGTCAAAATGACCCGTCAATACATGTAGTTGTCAAACTTTATTGCTACAAATTGGTCAACATGACTTGGCACCAGCTATGGCTTTCAATACCGTCTTATATTATCTAGCCATTGTAATGTCATGCCTGTGATAAATGTCCACCTTAGATTCGTATTTAAGATGCGAAATACTTTGAGTTTGACCATGTCCGCGGATACAATAGTTTATCCTCTAGCTTACATGGTATATGTTGTGACCACAGCTGTACATTACGACCAATTGTCACACACATTTCTCTATTGACCGAGTAATGGAGGTTACAGAAGTGTGTGTGCATGATGCCATTTTCATGGTCTGTTGTTTCACAGAGAAATGTTTCTGGTCAGATGTAAACTATTGAGCAACGTCTATTGAGACGTCGGATCAACAATCCCATGTACGTTTGTTTATTCTCTAGTATCGTCGCCTGATTACGGCGTTGTATTTCATGTAATTTCCCACACAGCTAAAAACTGTAGGATCGAGATGTCCCCAAAAATGGTAAAGCCTACCCCCGGTATCCTCGCTCTAGAAGGTTGCTGATAATCTTATATCACCATCCACAGAGCGGACATTAAAGATCGAGAATAGAAAACGGCGCGGAAGCTGTGATAGGCAAACAATTTTTTTTTAATAGGTCAACCCGGGCAATTTATCAAGTTAATCTATTTTATATTGTAGATGCATTTTCGCTATTTTTAGGCTTGTGTCTGACGTGTTTTAGCAATGGAAAGGCTCTACGAAAGCATTTTCCCGCTCTCATCATTCGCAGTCACGTCAGCCTAGTAAACCCATGTGTTTTTGTTTATCTCTGGGTAGCGCCACCAAACGATTGTAGTGTATTATAATTAGGAAAACGATCACCACAGAGCCACTAGAAGTGAACCCTCTTTGTGTAGCTATAAACTCTCGAGCTCGCAGACACGTATCTGGGTGCGCACCATGCGCAGCTATTACCGCCTCGTTTTAAAGATAAACATGTCGAAATGTCCTCATCGATGCCGCCACCACGACTGCAATCGTAATGGTAGTCAATGTCAGCTGAATAAATCCACTCGTGATTAAAGGTGCCAATTGTTAATTACCTTCAAAACATGATGACGTAAGTAAGTTAGAGCGCAGCTCGTCGCCAAAAAAACCCAACAAGAAACAGATTGGATCAGTGTCCACGGTTATACATTTGTCAGCTCGGTCGTTTGCAGATATATCCCTGATTTATAATTGCGTAAGATTGATTGTCGCGTTTGTGTAACTGACTTCCACAGAAAAACTATTCATGACATGGCGTCTACACGACATGATGTAATAAAGGCTTAATTAAGACAATCGACAAAGGACGATCGTCGAGAATACTTTCAGGACGTCGTTGTATCCTTCGATCAGTAGGTCAACTCTGATTTGCATGGAGTGTAGTACACGTTGGTACGATATATCAAGTAAGGCAAGATGACCAAAGCGCAAGAATACTGGAAGGGCATCTGGAAGTGTTTCGCTATTTTCTGCAAATATATCGTTGAAACTTCACGCTAAAAGTCATATATGCATCTGCTATGACTAGAAGCAACGATAGGAAGGAAATACTAAGTCGCAAACTTCGTGGTCAACATCATGATCTATGCTGTTGTCACATCATCATCAGATATTTAGGGAATTTCGAGCGTAGAAGATTTGTCAATAAATATGTGCGTGTGCGTGGTGTTGCAATGCTAATGCGTTTTATCTATCATGTATCTCTAGCCAGAATCTAGCCTAATAAACTGCAATTACAATAATGGACATGTTTCTGTAAATTCGATACTTTGCTGCTTGGCCATGTCCTTTAGCTTGTCAATATTTAAGTAAGTAGGCGCTGCGATTCGGTCAGTGACTGATAACATCAACTTATCACCAATACTCGTGGGTTGACTGTGGTCTCTGTTAAGCACTTACTGAGGCCATCCCCAGCCAGAGGGATCGTTAGAATACTGCAGCGTTTTGAAAACTAAGTTATATATAAATCTAGTTGTGAAAGTCCTCAACATGAGGGTATGCGAAGAAGACATAGTTATTATCATTCCCGTGTAGAAATGGTATCATTTGCTTTGATCAGTATTACGGTGCTTAATGCAGTTTCCTCCTCCAATAATGTCGATGATGCCATAAGACCTCTTTGTTATTTCAAACCTTAAAGTATTTGATATGCTTATACAGGGAGACGAGTGATATTACCCTTGCGACAGGTAAGTACCTATTTCAAATATAAAGAGAAACATAGTCCGACATTAAAGCCCATAACTCCGAACGCCATGTATCAACGTAAGTCAAGCGTTACTGATATTACAGCAGTTGCCGATATATCGAATTGAAATTGCCAATAAATGTCTGCAATATATGTTAGAGCTTCATGCTGATGGTCATCAATCATGTTAAGTGTCGAAATACACAGGCAGACTGTAAAGGGGCCATGTAACTTCCAAACGTTAAAACTTCCAGTATGTCAGTAAACTGGTAGGTAGGCTTTGTATATACTAAGCATTAACAATACATATATATAATGACGACGGCAACACAGCCGAACGTTATATATTAACCATAAGGAAACATTATATGTCACGAAGTTGTTGCTGTCGTTAATCTATAAAACCATGACCAAGTCCGAATTAGGGGTAAAAGAAAGCCATGCATAGGAAAATAATGTGCTGCGTGCTCAGTGTTTTCCTCTCAAGACATACAACGCATTTTCAGCAAGTGGTCACAATATTTGAATTACCCAAGTGCCTATATGATGCTCTGTATTGACATTTTGAATCCCAGCTAAAAGGAGCATATAGAGAACAGACGTTTGGGGGCATTAAACAAGTTATATCAGTATATCAGCCAGCGGGCACATGCAAAACACAACGGGTTTAACCGCACAGATTGAACTAGCGTATTCCTGACGTTCAGTGAAGAGGCTTTTGGTATGGAGCAAGTTTTTCTGTTTTTCTGTACAATAAACATACATATACGCCCACCCCATAGTCGTACATTACATTGACGTGCTAACGTCAACAAGCTACAATTGTCCCCATGCGCGGCCGACGGCATGGTGCTGCATTGCTATATCAATCACAATCATCCCTAACTTCGCAGCTTGAATTGCATTAGAACTATTCAAAGTTCTTTAAATTACTACAATAAACTGGGGAGAGGACCGGACTAAAAACTCTTTGTAAAAGTGTTTATTGAGTCGAATCACGTATTGCTTGTCTTTGTCTGTGCACGTTGTCGTGGCACAAATAATTCGGTCACTTTTAAGAGACGTCTAGAGAGGAAGACAAAATACTGTGCTAAATCCATTGACTTTAATATATGTAATGATAGTCCAAGTGCGCACCCTCCAGGGCAGCTAAAAGTAACATAATGCTTACCCTAACCCCCGAATACCCACACGTTGAAAACCACATCGCGCATGCATACACAATTGAGCAGCGAACACAAAGGCACTTACAAGGTTGGTTACAACATAGTCAATAACGTATCTAGCCAATTGCTCATATACGTGTTTGAAGTGGAACACAGTTCCAAGGAATATCCGACATGGTCCCCTATGGTAACACACAACACCCATGCCACTCCACCGACTCCACCTGAGCACCTCATGCCATCTCACATTCGTTTCAAGATGTCGGGGCGCTAAGCAAAGTGTGCCAGCAGGTTCAGCAGCTTCATTCCCGTATTCTTCAGCAAAACATTCTAATGAGCGGCAAGCACCCGTGAAGAAGTGTGCAGAAGTCCAGACTATTATTAACATGGTTCGCGAACCGGAGGCAACGATTTGTTCTAGTTCGTCAGATACAGGATAAACAATTGAGCGCGTTAACCGTAGGAATATATATTACATTGCACTCCTTGGTTATTTAGCATATATTGCTTATTATGGAACCAATATATTAGCTCAGGGCTTGTTCCAAACAACTGAGCCTATGAATAAACACTACTGTACATTGTTGGCTTCACCTAAGAATATATAACTGAAATGAAATAACTTAGTTAGATAACTGTTGGTATTAGCAACTTAAGTATTAACGAACCGCATTCGTTGCAACATACTAGCAAAAAGTCGGTATTTATAAGATTTTGGTGGAATGAATGCGCAAAATATGTTTTTTAGTTAGCGAATATGATCCTTCTCCGCAGTCAACGTTTACAACACTGCTACCTTCGGTTGGTAGAAGCAAATTGTATTGAATGGCTCACTGACCGTCTACGGACAACATCTTTGCAGCAAGCCGTGTTATCAACGGTTAACACCAGGTGTGCATTATTTACAGGTAAACATAATTGGCAGTGGCACCTTTACTTTGGAAAAACGTACCTAACCTTGACATGCATTATCTGCTCTGAGAAACCGGCGACAACGATTGCCGCGTAATGTAGGTACAACATAATGGGAAAAGCGCGCCTTTCTGGCACCAGGGTAAAAACGCTCGGCCGTTTATATTCCAACGAGAAGCAAGCATGGCATTACTATTGTCCAGTGGACTGACCATTTTCCATTCATGTTCAAGGTGTATTAGCAGCTCGTAACTGATGCTTATATGCCTATTATGCAAATGTGACCAACAAGTCCTTATTTTGGCTCTGTATCAGCCAAAAAGTGTGCGCATCCGGATCAAATTCTCGGGGCGTCGAACTGTCCAGCTCATAAATGACTCATAGCGTAATGTCAGGTATCAATTTGAGTGTGAGGTACAAAAATACCTGCAGAATGGCATCCACTTTTTCCGCTACTTCATCACTTCGGGAGCCCACTGAAGAGATATTGGATTGAACAGAACATCAGCAGGCCATCGTTGCTTTGACAGACGAAATTTGATATACTTGATGTAAGCCTGCAATGAACGATTTTGTCTCATATGAAGCGAACGAAGAGTGATGTTTCTGTTGGGTCTATGATAGATCTGCCTTCCGCGGGTCCTCCTGCTGAACATAAGGTGGTATGTTGACGTAATATTGCCATTTTCCAGCCCTGTATATAGGATTTAAAATCCACAACTGACAGCTTCATCGAATGATGTCACGTCTTGCTTAGACCCAGTCAATGGCTGCCGCAGTGATCATCTACCGGACCATTGTGAACGGAATTTGTTAGGCTGCACCACATATAAGATCGGTTTTTAATGCGTTGCTAATTGACTTTCTCCCTAAAATGGCTTCTGACAGGCAGCAGAATAAGGCATTACACACTCTAATGTGTGCACCAGTGATTGGACCAATCAGTCTCTGAGTCGGCATCGTTGTGACTTTGATAACCTGAATTTGTTACCTGTGTTCGATGCATGTGATGGGTAATTCCTATCGATCACAATGGTGTGTGTCAATCTGCAAATTGTACTACTTTGCCTTATTCTTGAACACCAATTAAAACAATACTAGTGTATTTCTTTCAATATTTTATCATTTAATATCCAATAATGCGTTGAAAAAGATTTTAATTAAGAATGTAAGTTAACGTCACCAACTCATAAGCTTTACCGGAGACCATAGGAATGCTGTATGAAAGATTATCTGGTGCGGAAAACGTGAAACCCAAAAGCATAAACGGGCAATTGACGGGCGATAAACGGTCAATTTCGTCAGCTATAAGTGTTGGCAATGCCAAAAGCCTGATATTTGTCCATACAAATATGATTTGAGTTACGAAATGTTTCGGCCACACTTCTAATTGCTGTGGCAGCGGATGGTTCACTATCCGCTGACGATTTACAATTGCAATTCGTTTTTCTTCATAGTATCTGATGTGGATATGTATTTTATTCTGCCTACCTCCCCCGATTATTTTGTGCGCTTCATGAATTGAAAAGCCTCATAGTGATTATGACGTACTTAAAGATCTTTATAACTTGTTCTTGTCACAATTACAATGCTGAGATGCAATTAAGTCAGCACTTAATTACACCTGAAGTTGAACGCGTCATACCATTTAATACCGAGCATTGCACAAATGTATTGATTCCTTCGATCCATACTCATCTGGCCTTTATTTGTTCGTTTGTTTCTCATTCACTCTCGCCAAAGCAGTAGGCATAATTCATTAATAGGCAGATCATCTCGCTGTATTGCTCTTGACCTTAACGTCGGGTAGATAATGTTTATTTACGTTCGCCGGCCGTGAGGAGCTATTATCCTCATCAACCGCCGGTGGTTTACAGCACTCATGATGGATATGAATATTGACCTTAATATTTCGTTTTGTAAACTCTTTCTAGGCACAGCTTATCAACTGCGCACTGCGGCAGGAAAATTTATTTTACCATCAAGAGAATGATTCCTTAATATATTTTGTATTGGGTGTATTTCTCCTCTTCATACAAATTTGGGCTCGTCGTATTGCACTTGTTCCTTCATTTAGAGCTGATGCATCTATAGACTCTTTAACATGGTTACAACTGTAGAAAAAGGTATAACATTAATTCAGAAGGCTTTCCACAGCAAGGATGATCAACTAGTTACAAACGTGTGTCAAGGGAGCCATCAGTTTTCTTACCAGGGCGAAGGTCACCAAAGGTGCATGCACTGTTCCTATACCAACGATATTACACATAGCACACATAGGTGCAACTATATTACAAATGACAAGACAACCAAAGAGCAAATTACTACGTTACAATAGTTTAGGGAATATAAGCAAAGCGTCCGTACAAGTGGTGCGGTACACATTAAACCATGAAGTTCCCATGTATCACAATCTGGTTTATTGATCACCTTAGTAGATGTGATAAGGCTATTGTAAACGTTCTTCAATGGCAATGACGCATTACATTTGGGCGTGGATATGAGCCACCCGCGCGTGCCGCCAATAATCAAGCATAATAATTACTGCAAAGTCGAGCAACAGTAACAAATACTCAACGTCGGCAAGATGTTCCTGACAGCTGGTTAAGTTACCAGTAATAATATTAGTGTTTGGGAATGTAATGACTCTGCGTCATATAATAAATGGTAGTCTGTTAACGAACAAAATGTGAATAATGACGAGTAGGCGTACAATATTACCAAGATTCTGTTTGCTGAGCCGACTTCTTATGTGGGCTGACAGTTGTGACTTGATGCAATCTATTTAATTAATCTATTCAAAGTAACTCACCAGTCAAAGTACACTAAAGAAAATGATCACTATCGCGTCTAAGTTATCGAAGACCTTGATGTTTAAAAGTCCACTGCCATAATGCTATACTTATTGTTATGTTCTAATCAAGACATTGTTTATCAGCATAACGATTGCGTCACAAAACGGTATTCTTGGTGCGTGTTGGCTGTACAAGACATGTAGAATATCAAAGCGAGTAAAGAAGCAGGACTGATGTTATCAGGTAATCATTAGACAGATATAAACGAGAGAAAGAGTCGCGTTGTTTTGGACTTTCTAATGCTTGGGTCGCATGAGACTTATGGGCTGTCTACGGGCTGTCTTCCGTCATGCTATTAATAAATCATCTTGAAATTTGTCCTTGTTTGCCTTTTAGTAATCCATGCATGTATCAATTAAACATATGGATTATACTAGCCACGAGATAATGCAAGCCTATTAAAATATAAGTTTTGCAGGACGCATTAAGACTCCAAACAATCACGGGGTTAGCACGGGAGCAAGTTGTACCTCTAATTGCAACTCATATTCAGGATCTCATCAATCGGCCGTTATGGCTCTGTTCCCTGTGTTGTATCGTACCATAATGGTGATATTTGCGAACAGTCTGAGGTTTGCACGCGAATAGGTTATACCTCTATTCGGGTTTGGAAGTTTTGATTTGCAACATTGATCGTTGGTTAGAAGCAAATCAATATTATTGGATTTCCTACTTGGGCAGGCTGGTGGCGCTGTGTTTGTACATGCCGTCACTCTATTCGTGAATGATAAAAGCGTTTGCTATTGAATTAATCATGTAACTGGTGAATTAACAAACAAAAACCTATATGAATTTAATTCTTTCAAAGTTTGAAGATTTATGGCATATTAGCTTTTACACACCTTAGCCACTGAGCTCGAAACATTTTGTCGATGACTTTGCATCAATATAACAGAGGTTATAAATGTATTACATTGTTAATCAAAAAGAAGCTTGAAATCATACTAATATGCGGTCACACAATTTAAACGGTGACAGTCCTGATGAACGGGAATAACATAGTCTGGATGGCAGTGGTTCACTTTAGAGGCACAGCGTGACTATTGCATGCACGTTACTACAAAAACCAGCCGCGGACACATTTGGAAGAATACACTTCCCTACCACTAGTTATCATATCGGAAACAACAATAGGGTGTTAGTTTGAATCATATACGATGACGTGACTTGGCTTTGGACTGTTAGATTAATCTACTTTCGTGGCTAGCCGATGTCTAGTTTAGACAATGTTATAATGGAAGGTGACTTATCGTTATTGGGACGTCGTTATGAGCGAATTTGCTTGAACCTGGAACTGTTGAGCTGAGAGTAAATGTGTGAGTAAGTTAGTAGTTGGGCAGATAGACAAATTGCGTCAGTATTAAGTCGATAGGTTAGTAGACAGTCGGTATGGAGGATAGGTAGATATGTGGTTAGATAACGTGGCTTGTGGACAGAGAGGTAAGTAGGTAGATAAATAGGTAGATTCGGCAGTAGGAAGGAAGGTATGGAGGACGTTTATGGACATAGACTATAATATTTCACACGAGTTAATGTACAATTCAGAGCACCGATCACAGTGTATATAAAATTTTTGGACTCGAGCGCAGTGGGTTACGCATATATATATATAAATAATATATATATATATATATATATATATATATATATATATATATATATATATATATAGATATATATATATATATATATATATATATATATATATATATGTAAATATATATACATGTAAATCTACATGTATTCATATATATTATATATATATATATATAGATATAGATATATAAATATATATGTATGTATATATTTATATATATATATATATAATAATCCACATGTATTCATATATATATATATATATATATATATATATATATATATTATATATATATATATATATATATATATATATATCTATATATATATATATATATATATATATATATATATATATATATATATATATATTCGTCAGTAGGAAGGAAGGTATGGACATAGGCCTGTGCCTCCCACTAAGCACTGCGTTTGGAATGCAATGCAACAGACACTAGCATCACACGTAGGCGCAACATCAGGTGGTTTGCTGCTGTACCGAATGGTCATCAACATCTTACGGAACCCATTAAAGACGGGTCTGTAGATTGAGGTTCCGTTTGAGCAAGATCTATTTCTATAGATTAGTATGATTAAGTTGATGCATGAGCAGTCAGTTGTCGTGAATTTCGATTGTATTACTCATGGTGTATATTAAGCTCGCCTGTGCTTAAAGAGTCATCCGTAATATCGCGGCCTGCTAAAGGATGGGGCAATGTCAATGAAACATAGATGACCACTAATGAATGATCACATATCACAGGGAATTGGAAAGACTATAATATTTCACACGAGTTAATGTACAATTCAGACTCAGGGCAGGGGGTTTCGCAGTATATTTCGCATATATATATATATATATATATATATATATATATATATATATATATATATATATATATATATATATATATATATATATATATATATATATATATATATATAGATATATATATATATATATATATATGCTATATGTATATATATATATGTATATATATATATATATATATATGTAAATATATATATATATATCTACATATTTATATATATATATATATTTATATATATATATATATATATATATATATATATATATATATATATATATATATATTAATCTACATGTATTCATATATGTACATATTTATATAAATATATATATATATATTTATATATATATATATATATTTATATATATTCATAAATATGTACATATTTATATAAATACAAAACCACAGCCGCTGGCTTAATTTGCAACAATGCATTGTCCCGATGGAACAACCCGGGCCCAACTCACAGTATACTGTATAACCATGCTGCTGTAACGGAGTGCATATGACAAATCTCATTACCTGGCTTCCTATACGAGCAGGACTATTTGCCATATACAATAACACGCTACATTATCAGTTACAATGCTAGCAGTCACCTGATCAAACAGCTCGTGCAACTTCCCTTTTTCGCAGTTTTACAAAAGAAAACACAGTTGTTTGAAATATAAGGGTAATGTACATCCAAATATCGACTGTACTGCTATCTAGTGTGATGTGCGACGCATTGGCCTGTCATATTTGCGCTCGTTTTAAGCGAAACGCCGGTGTGGGGGTGTGTGTTCAAAGGTGTGTGGTCTGGTGAGGCCTCGTTCATGAAGACGCACATCATTTCTTAAACTTTGTTCCAATCCATACAAGCAACATTTTACCGCACTACTTATTAAAGCATTTTATACCCCCTTCTTGGCCATATTTACATATGTTGGGGAACCAGATGATGGTTGATGTCAGCTATAAGCCAAATGATTTCGATATGGATAGAACGTGTCCAATGAAGTCAAGGTAATATGCCCACATTAATTAGAAATATCAGTAATTGTGTCAGTAATTGTTTTATTACTGTATGAACAAATATACGGAAATCCATCAAGGAAGAAATCGCTCGGAACATATAAGTTAGAAATTGGCCTCTGATGCGATATTGTGCGGGCCAAATAATTATGAATATGATGTAACGGGTATCATTTCAGCATCCAAGGTGGATTGAACGCACGTGGATTTTATTATCACTAGCGGCAGGATAGACCCTTATGATAGGAGGCCTTTAAAGGTCAGTACCCATGTATAAATGACGGGCCCTAGAGTCATTACACTTCCACGTAGTCGGGATTATGTCCTACGCTGCATTGCATTCCAGGGGAGTGCCTTTACCACAAGTTAACTCTGCTATGGGATAATAGGGGCGGGTAGATGCGTCTCACTTACAGTCTAAAAACTTATCTATCTGGGGGCTATAAGCGTGATGGATTCCATCGCCGGCAGTTATTTTGCATGCTCATTTTCTCACTGTAAAAACATTGACCTTAGCACACTGGCTCCCGGAATGAAGACCAAAAGCCAGAAAACAACAGTATGCGAACTACAGTTGCCAAGAAGTGAATATTTGAGGCAAACAAACAACAAGAATAAAATAACGGTCACTGCCACATGTCAACGAGGAAGTCAATACGCATTCCCGTGGCTGCATATAGATTTAAGCGCAATATGAGCCGTGGATCCAGCGTCATTGTGAATGACAGTGATTAGCATCATATCGGGTTGGGTTGTCGGTATTCGTTCATGCAACTAGTCTTTGACTTACGGACGACACATATGTATTTCATTCATCCACCTAGGTGTCATATATGTTGGTGGTATCGCAAGCTACGGCCATTGGCGCAGCAATAATGAAGCAGGGCTGTATTAATAAATAGCACATAAGCATATTTCAATACATGGGTCACACATAACACATAAGCTTCCTTGTCACACCTTATATCATAATAATTAATATCATTTAGCAAGAATGCTATTTCATCAAAATACACAGGGTGATTCAATCAACAGTTCTGCTTTATAATGCCCTCGGAGATATGGGTGATAGCTTAGAAATATGTTGCTGACAAATAAACATTCGATCCAGCATTACTTATGCATGCAAAGTATGCAATTCTAGAATGAGGCCCTAAGTATGTGCAGCCAATATATTTCTATATAAATTCATACATATATATAAATATATATATA